>OZ038482.1:136950779-136960779 GCA_964036315.1 Acanthosepion esculentum
TCAAATTGTTTTGCTTGTTTTTTGTTTGTTTTTTTATTTTTATTTTTATTATTTATCTTATATATTTATTTATTTATTCTTATATATTTATTTATTTATTCTTATTTATTCGTAGACTACGAAACAGCCCTAAAAGATAGCGGATTCCCAGCAACACTCACATACTCACCACAAAACACAAAAAAGACCAACAGAAAAAGAAATATCATATGGTTCAACCCACCGTACAGCAAAAACGTAAAAACAAACATAGGAAAAATATTCTTCAAGCTTTTACACAAACACTTCCCGGAATCAAGCACCCTACACAAAATATTCAACAAAAACACAGTAAAAATCAGCTACAGTTGCACCGAGAACATGGCACAAATAATAAAAAAGCACAACAGAAAAATTATTAACAAACCACACGAACAAATTAAACCCACGTGCAACTGCAGAATAAAAAACGAATGTCCCTTAAACGGTAATTGTTTACAAAACAACGTAATCTACCAAGCCACGACAAAATCAGCAGATAATGAAGAAAAAGTATATATAGGAGTAACCGAAGGACCATGGAAACAAAGAAATTATGTACATAAAATGTCTTTCACAAATAGTAA
The DNA here is from genome assembly GCA_964036315.1 of Acanthosepion esculentum. Classification (NCBI taxonomy): domain Eukaryota; kingdom Metazoa; phylum Mollusca; class Cephalopoda; order Sepiida; family Sepiidae; genus Acanthosepion; species Acanthosepion esculentum. The sequence goes on from OZ038482.1 coordinate 136,951,385, forward strand.
ATATGCGAACAGCACAATGCTTTCTAAGTATATCTGGGAAATAAAAAACAAAACACACACCACACCAAAAATATCTTGGAAAATAAGGAAAAAATCATCAGCCTACAACAACCTATCAAAAACCTGCAAACTTTGCTTGGAGGAAAAAATAGCTATCATTACCTTCCCAGATGAAAATAAATTATTAAATAAAAGATCCGAGCTAATCTCAAAATGTAGACATGAAAACAAATTTTTACTACGTAACTTAAAATAGAAAAATAAATAAATATATAAACAAACAACAATAAAATAAGCAAAATAAATTACTCCAAACAAATCATAAAACCACACCTGTTAGAATATACGAAACAAAATCAAAACAAAAGAACGGACGAAAGTTATAACTGTTATACAAATAAAAATAATAATAATAAAAAAAAAAAAAAAAACATTAATAAAAGATAATATACTACGTTACTTAAAAACCGAAAGCCAAAAAGATATAGTGTAACAAATAAATAACAACAAGTATAATAAATCGATCTAAATACATCCAAATATATAAATAAACTAACAACCGATTACGATAAACTAGCCGTTTAAAAAACAAAACAAAACAAAAACAAATAAAGATAACCAACCTAAATAGATAAATTAAAAACTGTTCCCACCTAAATAATAGTCAGAAAAAAACACAGATTCAATCAATGACAAATAAACAAATATATAAGATAAAAAATAAAAATGAAAATAAATAAAAACAAGCAAAACAATTTGACCCAAATAAATAAGCGAACAAGCGATTTCCGGTAATGACGGCCATTATAGACTACCAACAATAAGCTATATAAACAAATTTTTACTACGTTAACCAAAAACACCGATCAAAATAAAAGAATAAATAAATAAATATATAAGATAAAAAATAAAAATAAAAATAAAAAAAACAAACAAAAAACAAGCAAAACAATTTGACATAAATAAATAAACAAATAAGCCACTTCCGGTAAAAGTAACCGACAAAATAGACTACCCATAATGCACCACTGACCCTTATATAAATAGCCGAGAAAAATAACAGCACTAGTCGCCTGACGATTGCACTAGCATGAAACAGACTGTCGCCTCTAAGTGCTGACTTCCATGTCCACTTTTATATTTATATATATATATATATATATATATATATATATATATATATAGAGAGAGAGAGAGAGAGAGAGAGAGAGAGAGACTGTGATTGAATTTCTTGCACACTCACACACACATATATATATATATATATGAGTTTGAATTTGCTGCGTATCATATATATATATATATATATATATATATATATATATATATATACGCAGCAAATTCAAACAGAGTTTTAGTCACTAATTTTTTAGGCATTTCAGCTTTCACCTTCGCAATCAGTTTAATGTTCTCTTTATTTTTCAACCAAGAAACTGTCTTGTTTTAAGAGTATTTTGTAAGGTATTTATACTACACATGCTTACAGTCTATGCTCGGAAGTACGTTTAAGTGCGCGTGGTCGCGTATATCGCTGTCAGACAAACTTTTTCTGACTAAATTCTCTTTAACATTTCCTTTCTTCGACAATATTCACTGTGTATCGATGTGTATCGATTTAAGAGATATTCGGTGATTTCCGATACGAATAGAAGAAATGTTGGCCGGCTGAGTAATACCTATGATGTTGACGTTAAATATTATGCTTTCGTAGTTACTCTACCCGAGACATATTGGAAGTAAACAGAAGAAAATACGTTATAAAGCTCGTAAATCCAGGTGCCAAATACTGTCCTTCTGTTTGAAGCTGTCATTACTAAAGCAACACAAATAGAATTCAATAGACAGTATTCAATAGTGCCATTGTGAGATATCGATAATGGACTTTGACATAATCATCTTTCTTCCAATAAATGATTTCTGATTGAAGCCCATCAGTGTTTGTACATAGGGAGATCGGGGCTCGAAATTGGAAAACATGGAGAAAACAGCGAAAAAGTAGAAGACTTCCAGATACTGTAATCTTCACAGCCCGAAAAGTTTCAGAAAATCAGTATTCCAATGACCAAACTTTGAAATGTTGAGCGTATAGCTTTAAGCATACCATTATCTGTTCAAACGTGCCTTCATTAAACAAACTAAAATGGTCCAGTAGAATGATCAATTCAGTAACGGCCTGGAACATTTTTAGAACCGTTTTATCTAAACATGTGATGACCGATTTGCAAAGCTTGATTTTCTAAAATGCTTTTCTCACTTTTAATTTCATCTCAATAGCTTGAGCTTCTATTCATAATGATAATTCATATAAACCGTTTCCGTATTCGAAAACATACTACATTCATTGAAAGAGTAGCCAATGATAAGACTGCTAAGAATTTAGAAACTCTTCCATTAAAACATTTTTCCGGAAAACAGTTTTCCCAATCACAGTTATCGCACCTTCCTGTATTCATGGGGGCTTCCTTCATACCTTTTATTTACAATAGTATTGAAAAGCAATCATGTTTATGCCATTATTTTCTCTTTCAGTTACATGCGCTAATCATTTTAGCTGTTGATATTATTGAATGTCCTCAAGTGATGTCGTTCTGTTATTTGCCAAAGTTCTTTATATGGGATTATGCAGCGCCATTCCATGGGGTTCGAAGAAATATGGCGCTCCCTAAGATCGAAATACTTCATTCACACTAAGCAAGTTAACCATTGATAATCCCCTCATAATTTCAGCTGCCCACTTTTGCACTGTTGATAAAGCTGGGACGTCATTCCCTAATGTTGCAGCCATCTCAACAGGGATTTCCTTGAGGGTTATACTATTTTTCTGAATGCACTTTATAATAACAGGATGTCAAATTGTGTCTATTTTCAAAAGAACTCATTTAAATTTACTTTTGAAGTCTTCTTTGAACCTTCGGCTGACAGTATTCATGAAATGAAGCAATCCATTTAAAAAGAGTTGAAATTAATGCATACAAGATTCCACAACTCTAGCCTAAGTTCTTCATTGTCAGCTTATGAATTTTTCAGCCCACACTTGTCGCTGGAAGGAGACAAGGCAGTTATTAATAAGAAGAGTTGAAATTAATGCATGCAACATTTAACAACATTACCATAATTCCTTCATACTCAATCCACCCTCGTAGTTGATAATTTTTGGTGCACTTCCATAAAGTTCCGCACTTTATCAGCCGGGCAAAGTTTCGACAGTCTTAGAAACGATAATCTCCAAATATTAGATAATCTTCTGACTGGATTGATGATTTTGCTTCTGACCTACTTAAATCATTTTGAATATTTAATTTCTTTATCATCAATAGTAATTGGAACACATTACAGAGTTTTTGGCATTGTCGTAGAGATGTGTGGAGCGGTTCCCTATTCTTGATACTAATTATTAAGACTTGCATGCTTTTGAAAAATTACTCATATGCACAAGACTCACAAATACGTCTGTCTCTTTTGAAGGTGTTAGTTTATAATCACTGATGTTTAACTCACCTGAAGTATACATTTGGAAGCAATATTAGATATTCTTAATGCAGAATCAAGTAAAACAGCGTAATAAGGAATAAAAAGTACAGGAGACATTGTTTTGTTCCATTCATTAGGGCCAGGAGTTTAGACTTTTCACCAACCGAGATGACATAAGTTTCCATATCCTTATAGAAGAAAAGTGCAACTCTAAGTATTTTATCAGGATTACTTAACTCTTTGAGAACTTTCCACAGATTATCGCGACCGACAGAATGAAAAGTCTTTGTCAGGTTCACAAGAATTGTGTGAAGTTCACGATTCTTAGTATGTAAAATTTCAGCGACATGCTGTAAAGAAAATCCTATCTATATTTCTCCCCCTCCAGCCGGAAAACTTCATTGATTCTCAGTACAGATATTTTGAACCGATTCAGAGTTGATTCTATTCAACATTAATCGAATAAAAATTACCCTGCAATGTTAAAAACTGCAATTCCTCGAGATTTATCAGAAAATTATTTTTTTTACTTCTTTGATTTTGTCGTTGTAGAGATCTACGATGGACGCCATTTTGAAAATTTGTGGAAATTGTCCAGTTTTTCAGATGAAAAATAAGAGGTTACAAAGTTTATTATGAGATGATTTCCACAGAATTTAGAGATCTCAGGGGATATAGCATCCAGACCAAAAGCTTTGGAAGATGAAATTTTCTTTATGATATTACGTGCCCCATTGATATTAATGTTAAAGCTCTAGAAAATCAGGTCTCTGTGTTATTGATCCAATAATATCTTAGGACATTTTCATGGTTTTCTTTCCATCAAAAGAAAATATCTTGCTTTTCTCTGATCAAGGTTTCTCCACCAGAGGATAGAGGCCCACGCAGGGCGCTTCAGCGACTTTCTGTCAGAAGCCTGCTGCAATTCGACTGTTATTGCTAACCACCGACATTACCCTTAAAAACTGCATACGTAGTTTGTATTCCTTGAAAGCCTTCTTTGTTGTAACTGATTTCTTTTCTCCGTACAGATTTTATGCAGTTGATACTTTTTGCCAATGCGCAACATTGGCTCTCATCAAACGAGTCTTAAGACTTCTATAAAGTGCAAACAAGAACGTCAAGATATGTAGAGAATGTTACGTCGAAAAAAGATTTTCTTGGTGGCTTTATTAATTAATAATAGCCTTGATATCAGTGAAGTGCTTACAAGCGGGTTTATCAAATATTTTAGTGGATGTTAATTATAGAGTTTCTTTGCAATAAAATGATGCTTCTTAGGTGGTAGACAGAAATCAACTTTACTACGTAGCAGAGAAATGGTCAGATAGGAAGCAAGAAGACAAAAAGGAAGGATTCACTGAAATGGCGTTTACGAGCAATCCCCAAATCGGTCATATACCTGTCCTTTGGTCTTAGATGCATCCAGTCCGTTTTACGTTTCATAGAATATTGGGAAATCACGCTTGTAACGTTTTATATAAAGTTCTTCCTCAGACTGTATCCGTTCCTTGGGCAAACAACATGAGAACCAGTCACTACAGGCCAGGCCCGCTGGCTGATCGCATACAACAAGAACATTAAAAATATCCTGTGATGACAATTTTAGATTGATTGTGAATATTTAAAATGACATTACTTAGCCGATGAAAGAATATCGCAATTTCAGCCACGGAAGAATAAAACGCTGGATATAACAACTCACAAAGACTTCATAAGCATAATTGGAAAATTCTATGCTGAGCACCATGACACGATCAGGGATATTCTTTGGAAGAGATGACAGTAATCGAACCATTTTAGATGTTGTAATGAATACAAAACCTGATTCGCACCGGTCACCATTTGTATTACCACACCAAAAAATAATGTAACCATGTCAATCTTCCTCCATTTGAGAAGCAAAAGAAAGGTGTGTTTCACTAACGGTAGAGATATATGTGTTATACTTACATAGAGTTTTTTTTTCTGGTGTAATGGTTAGCAAGTTTGTCTCGCAAGAACAATTACTACAGAGTGGTGAATTAAATCCTCAGAGAATCACCCTACATAGAATTTTACAAATTATGGCTGTTCTTTCTGTATTTGAATTGTTATCCACGAAGTTTAAGTGGGTTATGTTTCAGGCGCATATTAAATGACTACACAGCTGTGAAGCTTTCAGACTAAGAAAGAAATTTATAGCGGCCAGACATAATTTGGAATAAATATAACGCACATATACAGGAATCCCTCGAATAATGCGTATTCCATTTTTGCGTTAAAATGTTTATATAACCAAATTCGATTAGTACATACATAACATTCAGTTCCTGTGGTAAAATATTCTTCAATTAAACGACAGTAATTGAAAATTGTTTTTCTTATAGTTACTGATGTACAGATTAACCTGTATATGTATTCATAAATTCGTAAATAATTATATAGGTCACACTACAACATGTTTGACACGCAGACTCACTCTACACCTATCTGACCATAGCTCAATTAGATCTCATTTAAATACTCATGGTGACCTACCGGACACTATTCGGAACATACTTGTCGACTACACTAATATCATAGCATCATCTACATGCAAAAAAGACTAAGAATAATGGAAACCTTACTAATAAAAACAGACAAACCAACACTTAATAATATTAACTTTGAACATGGACATAATATCTTGACCGTCTTTTGAAATAAAAAAATGAAAATATTTTATAAAACATACATACAATAAACTATTTCTTATTTTAGCAGTTAAAATATAGTCATTGGAAATGGCTAAATGTATAGCCGAAAGCGCTCGGATAAAAACATTCGGAAAGTTTTTATATAATTTATCATCCGAAAAGAAAAAAAATATTAGATCGCATGAGAAATTGTATAAAAAACTAAATAAAAACAGCTTGTCTGTCGTTTTCAATCAAATGTGCATGAAAGAAGGATTGCTACCTAAATACACAAATATATATATATATATATATATATATATATATATATATATATATATATATATATATATATATATATATATATTACATGTCTTAGAAGCTACCTGAAACATTTAACTGTTTTATATATACCGATGGGTAAAAAACACAGTGAATCAAAACAACACAGTTTTAAGAAGAGTTGTACATAAATAAGCAAACACAAACATCAGAACATTTTGATAAATGCGGAAAGATGACAAAAGTAATATGTAAACGGTATTAACGCTTATAATACTCAGTGATTATGAAGCCATTATTTATAACATACTTATTTATAAGTTCATATAGAATTTCTGACAGTACCACCTCCGTTTAAACAATCAATTGATAAAAAAAGAAGAATAGATAATTCTAGTAGGTGTAGATGAGAAAGATGGGTAAACAAAAAAGATAATAAAAGCAAGACAAACAAACTCCAGAAATCTTGTACAAACAGTTTTTAAAAAATCATAAAAACACGGTAATTGCAGAAAAAGTTGAAAGAAATAATAAATTATAATATGAATAAAAAGAGACAAGAGGGAAAATATACTTAGCCGACATGTTTCGTTCGCTGACGGACTTTATCAAGGCAATGCTTTGATAATGACCCTCTTGTCAATTTTATTCATTTTGTCCCTTCAACAGATATACTCCATCTCCGAATATTTACAAATTAATACATACATATATATATATATATATATATATATATATATATATATATATATATATATATATATATACATATATATATATATATAAATGTAAGCATAATAATATACAAGAAAAGAATAATAATTTCAAATAATATTAAATCGCATTTAATTACGTACGTCATAGATTCAAAGAAAAATGGATACACATGTTGAAAAAATTAATAAATAATGAAAATAAAGTTTTATCTTCAATATCTTTATGTTATTATTAAGAGGGAAGATCAAAATACTTTTGGATTATTAAATGATATTTTTATTCCTTTTTTTGACATTTTACTTAAAAATAGTTTTAACGGAGTGGGGAGGGGGCATAAACTGGTACGAGAAATCTTATCGTCATTTTTCGTTGAAAAACACATTGGTATTGAAATTCTTGCAAAAATGAGATAGCTGACAGATTTTAATTAAATTTTCAGGCCTTATTCACAAATGAATTAAATTATTTTAGAAATTTTTCGTTTTTAGAATCTATATTGTTTTATATCTGCTACTTCCCACATTTTTAGTTTTATGAAACTTCGAGAGAGTTTCATTTTAGTAGCGCTTACTATTTATATAAGTTAAAAGCACAAGTCCGTGAGGAATTTAAATCATTAAATTATTTTTATCAACAGGACCTCCATTTACAAAAAACCTTCCCGGATTTAAAAAAATGTAATAAAACTAAGATATTATTTAATTAAATACGTTTTTAATCGCTTTTTGGAATAAGGTATATTATCGATGAATAATGAAGTTTTTTAAATAATTGTTCTTGTTTTTTAAGTTTAATATTTTATAAAGTTTTAAGTCTACATTACTATGTCGCGTTTAGATGATATTATAAAAACCTAAATTCTAAATCCTTAATATAAAAGCTCCTAACAATTCTGCGAACACCGGTTTTTAAAAAAGTATTTTGAATTCTTCTTTTGTGTGTATAAACATACCGATTCATGTAAGTACCGGTGTTATTATCAGAAAATAATATCATTAACTGTAATAAATTGATTGGTAATTTAATTTTTTTCAACAGGCGTCTTCACAAGTAAGACAAAATACCTGAAATTCAATAAAATATTAAAATTTTAAAATATTTAAAAGTTTTAAGCTTACTATGTAGCTAAAAATTATCTCCACTTATCTAAATCTCGCAATCGTCAGGTTATCGATAAATGTGTCAACACCTCATGAAAATATCGTTCTCCGTGCAATATATTAAACTGTAAGGAATATTCGTTTTAATTCAGATTAATTAATTGTTAAAGGGGTTAATATTCCTCTAATAAAATTTCAGAAAAGTATATTTTATCTTTGAAAGATATTTTTTAATAAAGATGTTGAAAGATCTTTCAATACCACCGTTTTAACGATTTTAATGAACTCAAAAAATAATTCCAATCAACTGAAATTCGGTTTTCAATACTAAAGTATTTTACTTATTGAAAATATTAATGTTAATCTATCAGCTTTCAATTAAATTAAAATAAAAGCTTCAAGAATTTTTTTTCATTTTAAAACTTAGTTATCGATTTTATTGGAGGTTATTACTTCTAAGCAATATTTCCGGTGTTTTTAAGTGTCTGTGTGGCGGGACATATATATATATACATATATATATATATATATATATATATATATATATATATATATATATATATATACATAATGTTATATTACATCGAGCAAATGTTAGAATAAGTGTATGTGTATTTACAGATGAATATATTTTTTCTGTTACGTACACATATTTATATGTGTGTTTGTATGTGTATGTGTGTGATTATTTTCAAGCGTATATGTATGTGTGTATATGTATGTTCAGCATGTGTGCCTGTGTATATATGTTTAGTTGTTTGTTAAGAGAGAGTTCCATAGGAAGTCGGAGCTTTTGTGCTATTTTTAAGCTTGATCGATATTGAAATATATTTAGATGCGCCCAACAGAAAGCCCGAACGTTTACACACAGATATGTGGAAATGTCAGCTCGATGGAAAAAGATATTTATCAGAATTAAAGGAAAAATCTGCCCGCCTTTTAGTCAGATTTTTCGGCAGACTTTTTTCACTGCTTTTTTTCCGCTAGATGCTACCAGACAAATATGTAAATCACATACGAAAACCGTATGGGAAAAAATGTTGCTCGATAGGGAAAAACAAGTAAGTTACATATTGAGTGAGGATTACAAAATACATCGAAGAATTCTTCCTTAAAATTGTTTTGTAATAAGTTTAAAATCTTCAATTTGGATGATATTTCTTGGAGA
>OZ038482.1:136965779-136978279 GCA_964036315.1 Acanthosepion esculentum
GTCAGTCTGGTTTATAGTGAACTACTATTGTCTCGACTTGTTACACTTCGATCTCTCGTCTCTCTTGAGAGGCGCAGTATTTATAGTGTCAGGAAGAGTTCATTGTCGTTACAGGTAAGTTCCTATAACAATATCCTAGAAAAGTGTTACATTAACGAATTCATCTTTGCTCGATATTTACTCAAAGACTTTTATCAGTTACGTTCTGATTGTAAGTATACCTTTCCTTGTTTTGATTTTACTTAAGACTTTCTCGTTTCTCTCTAGTATCCTCCATCATATTCATAGCATCCCTGTGAGGAAACTGGCCAACATTCACTGCTATGTGCCAGATTACATATTAGATGGCGTCACACACTCTTTTATTCTTTTTTGCTCTTAATACTTACATTCTGAAAATATCCTTCGCTAATCAAATGCGCTTTCAAATTTCGGTGTCATGGTCTCTTTTTGCTTTTTAACACATTTGTAAAATTTGTTTTAGTGTTCAACAAATATAAGGTCCACGAGCAATTCAAGGAAAAGTGTCATTGTATGCTGCTGCATGAACGTAAGGGAAGGCAAGAGGAACCGTCTATGAAGTTATGCAGAAAAGGTAATGGTTAACCCTAGATTTGGAGTGATTAAAAATACAGTGATGGAGAAAGCATACTGTCTTGTATCTATTCCAGAAATCATCAGTTCTTGGGCTGAGCCTATCCGAGTGGAATTTACTTTATATTAACAGAATATGAAGGGATTGTGTTTGATGCATCCCCGTGCATGTGGCATTCCCGGATCCCAGATGCATAGGCCAGTATTAGTGGAACCAAGTAATCAGATAGGTCACCAGACGACTTGCCATGGGAATAGCGATAGAGCAGCGTGATGTTTGCGATCTTTTGTCTGTAGGAAAGAGGTTATAGGGTGGAAAGTAAATCCATCTCCCACAAGACCGCATAGACGCTTTTGAACTATATCAATACAGTCAAATGGCGACTGGGAAGCACAGGCCCAGATATGACAATACATAATTTTGGTCTGATATATCTTTTCTGAAGATGGGGAGTCAGATACCTACTGGAGCGGTACAAATAATCTACCATTTCTCCAGAATCTTTAGCAATAGATCCGGGGTATATATATATATATATATATATATATATATATATGAATTTAACTTGAGTTCTAGGGAGGGAATGACTCCCAAATGGCGTTCAAAGCAAGGAACCTATTTCGGAGAAAACCCATCCATCATGATAGGGGAAGGTTTAGGTTTTTCTCCGTGATTATGAAGCAGCCCCAAAAGCTAGAGGATTTGCAATTACAGTCACATACACGCCAGACAGTAAAACAATGACAACATTATTTCCATTGTTTATATTAGTTATGATTTAAGCCACCATGCAAAAAAGGTAAAAACAAACGTAGGAATAATATTCCTTAAATACACCCCCAAACACTTTACCCCATCAAATAATTTCCACAAGATATTCAACATAAACACAGTAAAAATCAGTTATATTGGCAACGGGAAAAGAATAAAAAAGCACAAGATAAAAATAGACAAAAAATTACCTGCACCTGTAACTGTCGAGCAAATCACGTCTGTCCCCCAAATGGCAATTACATGCAAAACAATATAATATACCAAGCCATTGGGAAAAAAACAACAGCATAAACAGAGACAGGAGTAACTGATGAATCCTGTTAATGTAAATAAAGCGTACGAAACATCATTTACAATATGTATTTCAAAGGTGAAGCCTCATTATTTTATCCACAACACTAAGTGAAATGTATATGTTGTGTAGGATCCACCTAATCTGCATAGGTGACTACCAACTATATAAATAGTGGTTGGTACCGGAAGACGAGGGGGAGGGAATCACGAGAGACTTAGCTTTCTTGGTGTTTTCTTGCGTATTGAGGTCCAGTACTGACTGCGAACGGAAAAAGCTAAGTGACTTGAAAGTTTGAGTGATTTTGAAATACTTATTTTGATCTCTTTATTTCTTTTCAGTTTGACATTTTTCAGTTTTTCCTGTTTTGTGTTCATACCCTCCCCTTCTGTTACTTTATTTATTAATTTCGTTTTGGTTTTGTGTGTTTATTTTGTTTATTTGCTCCCGAATTCCGCCTAGCCTTTTTGTTTTGTTTTTATTTTATTTTACGTTTTGAAGTTTGGTTTTAAAAAATTACTTCCAAAAGGAAATATCTAAAAAAAGAAACTGTTTCGCCGTCATAATAGTGCTTGGCGCTATTATGGCGGACTCCAAAATAATGGATTCGCAACCAGTGGAAACACCGGCGGTGATTGAGCAAAATGCTCCACCCCAAAAATCGGCCTGGTCAGAAACAAGGCCCATAAAAGACCATGAGTATTATGTAAAACTTCAGGAAAAATATAAGGAGTTTACAAAGGGCAATGAGCTTCTGACAATTGAGGAAGCTTTCAAAGAGGTTAACACCAGAACCATCTCCCTACTGACGTCTGACATTAAAAGTCATAGTTTAATTGGTGTTAGTAGGGAAACGATGATGGAAAACCTGAAAGCTCTAAAAATCACCCCATGTATTCTGGCAAGGCGCTCAAGGGCAATGTGGGACTTGCTTATGAGATCCGAGCAGGAAGCAAAAAACTTGTCAGGAAGTGTCTTGACTTCCAAGTCACTGCGACTCCAGACGGAGTATATGGGAACGCGGCGGACAAAGATTACCGTACACGGAGTGCCTATTGATATAACGGAAGATAGGCTAGGGGCCTTTTTTGCCCAATATGGCCGTATAGAAAAAGTAATGGCGGTGATTGGAAAAGAGGGGATCGCCACCGGAGACGTAATAATCGAAATTACGCTAACGCAGCAAGATTTCAAAGACGTCCCGAACACACTAACGTGTAGAATGAGGAAAATGTTGGTGGTCGTCGAAGGGCGGAAGCCGTTCTGTTGGTCGTGTGGGATCATGGGCCACATGGCCAAGGTGTGTCCCGGAAAGAAAGACGCACCTCAACTAGCAGCAGCAGCAACATCAACAACAGCAAAAGTGGTAACACCAGCAGCGCCTGCAACATCAATAACAACCACTGGGACAGAACCAGACAAGGGTCCTGATGATGGTTGGAAGGAGGTGGTAGCGAAAGGCCGGAAGAAGAAAGTGGACAACCCATCTCCTCAAAAGGAAGTCCTACCCAAGCAGCAGCAGCGGCAACTCCCAAAGGAGCAGCAGCCGACAAAGGAACAGCTGCCACCAAAACAGCAACGGCCGCCAAAGGAGCAGCATTCAACCAAGGAACAGCCAAAAGAACAACCCAAAAAGCAGAAAAAACAGCAGCAGCAACAACAATTAGCAGACAACAAGATGGAGGTGGAAGAAGTATCTCCAACACGGTCCTCTTCATTGAAAAGGAACCGGGAAGAAGGAGAAGAGGAAGAGATACAGAGCAAAAAACACACAGGACAAAGTAGGGAAGGGAGAAGCAGAGAAATTACCAGACGAAGGTCCTTCCCTAATTCTCCAGTAAGAGAAAAAGAGGATACGGATTTCAGCAGCCTCCCCCCGTCCCTTTCTCGCTTGCCACTCCCTCCCACTCCCACACCTCCACTCGTACCAACCCCCACAGCTTCAGAATTATCTCCCCCCCCAACCATCCATCTCGTCTCCTTCCCCTTTGTCGACATCCACCCCGCCACACCCAGCCAGTGAGAAAAAGAAAAAGCCTAGGCTTTTTCGTAATAAAGAAGACATTTGTAGGGTGAATGGAGGAGAAATGGACAAGAACCTCTCCGCCCGCAAAAGAGTCCTACTAGGTCCCTTATTCAAGATGTCCACTGTGGACAACAAATTGGTGGAGGACCCACAGAATTTCCGCAGAGCCCCAGGGGTTATTGCCCTAATTAGAGACACGGGGAATTACCTGAAGGTTTGGACCCACATGTTCGAGGCGAGGGAGGCCTTTACGGGAATTAGAATGGTCGAGTTGGGTTCATCCGACCTGAAGAAAATGCACACGTTCTATAGGGTGTTAAAATTAACATACCCAATGGATGTCGGCGGGATTGTCCGGAGTAGTCGCATGTCGACAGAATTAGGAACAGGGAGCCTCGGACAAACCGTCGGGGTCCTATCACCCACAGATTTCCGCCCCGTATGTGAATAAGGTTTTTGCACTAATTCCCTTTTATATTTGCAGGCTTAAAAATGGAAATGAAGATAGCCAGTCTGAATGTGAATGACTTGAGAGATCGGGGTAAGGCTGCCCGCCTGCTTCGGGATCTCCTGTCATTCAGCGTGGATGTTGCCGCGATTGAAGAGACCCACTTTGTTTGCTCGTCCGATGCCTGTGTGCTGGAGAATGACTTTGTCATTTATTCAGCATATGGGAACCGGTATGCCAGAGGAGTTTCTTTGCTAGTCAGACGGACTCTTGATGCGAAGGTGGACCTTGTGCATACCGATGCCGAGGGCAGGTTAATCGTGGCCGATATTGCCGTGAAAAGTGGTTCGTTTCGGGTCGTTGCGGTTTATGCGCCCAACGACCAGGGGACCGGTGTGACTTTTTTCGGCAGTTAGGGCCGTTCCTAGTTGATTCTTCGCGCCTAGTTCTAATGGGGGACTGGAATGCCATCCTGGACCCCAAGTTAGACAGGGGGCGGGGCGCTAGCGGGAGAAGGGGCGATCGTAGCCTGGTCGATCTGATCGGCGATTATGGTCTCGTCGATAGATACCGGGTCGATCATCCCAGTGGGAAAATGTGGACGTGGGCGCTTAATTGGCCGTCTGACAAGGTAGTTAGCTACCTTGACAGAATGTTAGTTCGTAGAGCCGACATAGACTTGTTAGATTGTCCCACGTTCCACTGGGTAGGCTACACGGACCACAAACTCGTTTGTGCCCGTGTGGCGTTAGAACATAGGCCTAGAATGGCTGGTTACTGGAAGTTCAATCTGTCTTTACTGGACAGGCGGGACTTCCAGGAGCAGCTAATTAGATTAGTGCAGCGGGAGCTAGTGGGGGCGGATATCGGGAATAAGTGGTGGGAGAAACTTAAGGATAGAATTAGGTTTTTCACCACTGATTTCAGCAAGCGGCTCGCTCTAGATAAAGCTGATAAGGTAAAGACACTTAAGGCTAATTTTTCCCGGGCGGAGGCTGGGGGGATCCTCTAGAGATAGCCCTAGCTAGGCAGGCCCTGCAGCGTTCGAATAGCGATCGCTACATGGGTCAGGTAATTAGGCATAAGTTAAGTAAGATATCTAACGAAGCTGTGAACCTGGGCGCAGATCTGCGTCGGGAAGAAGTCCGTCGAGCTGGTGATCGACACATTCGTCAAGTCAAAACCCCGGAGGGGCGTACTCTGCGGTCGACTGACGATATGTGCGAGGCGTTTCGGCGGCATTTCGAGAGCCGCTTTACCAAGGAACCTGGTCTCCGTGAGGAGGAGTTTCGCAGCTATTTGGCTGACTTTCCTCGGCTTGAGCCGACTGAAGCAGCTAGCTGCGAGGGAGAGATCACGGAGGGCGAGGTCTACGTGGCACTGAAGAAGGTCGGCAGAGGCAAGTCGCCCGGTCTGGATGGTTTGCCTTATGAATTGTACTTGAGGCTGTCGCACATCTTTGTTCCGATTTTGACAGCAGTGTTCAACAACTGGTTTCGGTCGGGGTCCATCCCCAATCGCATTTCCAGGGGTGTGATCACTCTGTTGAAAAAGGGCAAGGGTGTTGGGGGAAAACTAGATGATTATAGACCCATAACTCTGCTAAACACGGAGTTAAAGATTATGGCCAAGATCCTGCAGGAGCGTTTGCAGTCAGTTGCCGAGTCTCTGTTGGGACCCGAGCGGCCTTGTTCTGTGAGGGGCCGAACAATTCAGAGCAACCTGCATTTGATCCGCACGATCGTAGAGGGTGTAAAAGACGACGAAGAAGCCGCGCTGATCAATTTGGATCAGTCCAAGGCATTTGATAGGGTCGACCATCGCTACCTTTTTGCTGTCCTGCAGGCCGCCGGATTCGCACCCGACTTCTGCCGCTGGATTAGCCTCCTGTATCGCTCCCCCAGTGCTGTGGTACAGGTGAACGGAAAGTTGTCGGGCGCTTTTGTTCTGTCGAGGTCGGTCCGTCAGGGTTGTCCGCTGTCGCCTCTCCTTTATGCTTTGGCGTTGGAGCCTCTCCTGCGCCGGCTGAAGGACGAGGCGTGCAGTCCGGCCCTACGCGGGATCGCCGTTCCTGGAGGGTCTCGAGCCAGGGTTTCCGCGTACGCCGATGACGTATCCGCTTTCGTGTCGTCCCTGAACGATATTGAGGCGGTACAGAAGGCGCTTGATCGGTACGAGAAGGTGACAGGGGCCAAGATAAACCGCGACAAGTCTTCCGGCTTGCGGTTAGGTGCCTGGAAGGGGCGTGATCTTCCAGGCCGCTTCGGTTGGACGGACGGTCCTGTCCGCATTCTTGGAGTGTGGTTTGGACCCGACCTCCAGCTGAAGAAAAATTGGTCTGAAGTACTAGCAAAGGTCGTTTCTGCCGGTAAGACTTGGAATCGACGGAGGTTGTCCGTAAAGGTCAGGGCGGAGGTGTGTGTTACATACATTTTCCCCCTGATTCTTTATCGCTTGTCAGTACTTCCTCTCTGTAAGGCCCAGAAGAAGGCGCTCGAGCAAGCGCTATCCTCCATTTTATGGAGGGGACGCGCGAACAGGGTCGACAGACGAGTCTGCACTAAACGTCCGTGTCATGGGGGGCTGGGAATGCCACACTTGAAGAGTCACATCCGTGCCTCTCGGTTGGCTTTCCTACGCCGCGCATTGACTAGAGGAGATCCGATTCTGGAGGGGATTGTTAGGGACGCCTTCCCTAGCCTTACTATCAATCCCCCCATCTCGAAGGCCGAGCGCCATTGTAGGTCTCGAGATGAATCGCTTTTCCTCAGCGAGTGTCGGTCAGCCTTGAGGGCTATTCCGCAGTCCAGTGACCTTTCACGGCCTAGGAAGGTCTTCTATCGGGGATTAGTGGAGGGTCGCGCGAAGGATCCTCTACGTGATACGCTCGACTGTTCGGAAGAGGAGTATCGCTCCTACCGGTCTTGGGCGCCAGCGGCGGATTATCTCAGTAACCCTGAGTTTTCGCTTACCTGGTGATTGGCTCGGAATCGGCTGCCTCTCAAAGACAAGGCTTTCATATGGGACTTGGCGGACTTGCCAGACTGTGAACGGTGTGGCATTGGATTAGAAGAAACGGCTTCGCACGCCTTCTACCATTGCCCCCGGGTCCGCCCCTTATGGGACCATGTCGGCGAGCTGACGGCTCGTCTCGCTCCCGAAGAACTCGTGTCCATTGATCGCGCATACGCGTGTGACAATGTGTCGCCCCCGTATTCCGGGGTGAAACGAATGGTGTTTCTAACGCTGTTAGCCACGGCTCGAATGGTGATATGGACGACGCGGAAGGAGGAAGCTTTGCGAGGCAATAGTCTTTCGCATCAGGATCTAATCCGATTCTTTGAGCATCAGCTCAAGATGAAGATTAGAACTGATAGAAAACGATTGCATTCGACAGTCTTCAGCGAAAGGTGGGTAAAAGAGGCGAGCTTGGTTCGTTTGAACGGGGTTAGCCTTGATTTCCTTTTTTAAGTCAACCAAAGTCACATCGGGGTGGTCTCCTGTGGAACCCTGCCCTCGGTTAGGTTAGACAAGCTTAAGTGTACCTAGTTAATATGAGTAAGTGTTGTTCCCGGTCCGTTTCCCGGCCATCATTTTAGTTATGATCCAAGTCGAGATTCCCAACCTCCCTAGTTTGTTTTGGCCTACTTTTCATCTCAACTGGATCAGCCTTTTACTTCCCCATGTCCAAGTTATTTTATCTCTTTCCCACTCCCTTAGCGAGAGTGCTTCTTGATTTTGTCCTCTGGGCAGAATACAGCGGCCTCTCTATTTTGAGGGTTGGACGGGCCCTACTAACATCAATTATGTTTAGTTTAAAAAATTTGTTGAATTTTTAGTTTATTATGGGGTTCATCTCCCTCCCCTTTCACCTTTTCATGATTAGATTTTTATGTACCTTATTATCATCAAATTTTTATGGTATGGGGCGCGTTTTTGTAGGTTCCCCCCTGGTGAGGATGTGGTATTATGGTGTATGGAGGATTGAATGGTGACGGGCGAATTCTTGTGGTGAATGTGTTAATTGTAATGTATGAATGGGTCGCGAATCTGATTAGCTAGGTATAGGATAGTTAGTTAAGACCAGCCTCACCCCCCTTTTTCGGCCTTGTGCCACAATTTGTAAATTTTTACGAATAAATCTTGGAGGGAATCACGAGATCCAACTAGAGACTCTGATCGACTGCGACTAGTCAACACATTCTCCAGGAACGTCTTCCCCAGAAATATACAGAAATACTATATGTACTTATTGTGTACACTTTCTTGTTATAATACATTCTTGTTCTAAGTACATTTTGTGTTGCATTATTATTCCATGCAATAGGCGAGATTCAACATTGAGTCAAGACTCAACAATGGCGACGAAGTAGAACGAACCATACGCCAAGTTTCAACAATGGCAAAGAAGTAGAACGAACCATACGGAAAGAAGAAAGAATTAATAGTGAGAGTTTTCAACAATTGGGACAAGTCATTGAAGAACCCAGGCTGAAAAAAAAAAACTATTAATTCAAAGACCAACGTTAACGTAACGACGAAGGATTCTGAACTTCTGGATATGGAGAACTCGTTAAAAAACGACTAAGCATAAAGGAACGTTCACTCAGAAAAATTGGAAGGTGTCGTAAACGAGTAACGGTAATTTTAAATTAAAAAAAATTATCTACAACGAGACACCCGCTAAAAAGAAAAATTGGCCGACTACAAAAACATGCATGGATTAAAAGGAGCACAAATACACCGTGTCGACTTTGAAAGGTAACAAACTTTAAAAAATTATTTTTTTTAATTATTTGTTCAACAATATAGTGACGAATTACCTCTGATAAGAAAATCAGAAGTTGTCATTGAAATTCGCGAACAGAAGTCGAAAACGAAAAAAAAAAAGTCCGACGCTCTCTGTTCACGAAAAAAAATACCAAAGTTGATTAGCACGGGCGTGAATGTAAAAGCAAGACATAAAATATAAAAGTCGTACGTTGTTTCGATTTTTTGGTCAGCTTATATGATATTCGTGGATACACAAGTTAAAAGTATATTCCTTGTTGCATGAACACTATCAGCTAAAGATGGATGAACTATCCAAAGTCATATCCGAATTATTCAAATCCCAACAGATAGCACAGCAAGAACAACTGATAGCGATGCAAAAATGTCAAGAGGAAAGACTTTTGGAAATTCAAAAGTTAACACTGGAGAAATTAAACAACTACCAGGAAAATGAGGGAAATTCTTCATACTATAATAACACCATATTTAATTCGCTGGAAAGTTTCAACTATGTGCCAGACGAAGAAAAAACGTTTGAAGCGTACTTTAAACGATATGAAGATATTTTCTACACAGACTGTGAAAACTAGTCGAATTCAAGAAAAGTCAGTCTATTACTAAGAAAGCTAGGTACAGCAGAACATAGCAAATTTGTAGGTTTTATTCTACCGAGAAAAACAACTGAATTGGAATTCTCGGAAACAGTGAAATTGCTAAAAGAGCTGTTTGGAGCAAATATGTCGCTTTGGCATAAGCGATGGTTATGCATGAATGTCTCTAAATCCGACGATCAGGATTACTTAACATATGCATCTATAGTGAATAGACATTGTGACAATTTCAGATTGGCAGAGATTACGGTTGAAGAATTCAAGTGTTTAATTTTTGCTAAAGGACTGGTATCCAGTAAGAGTGCCGAAATAAGACGTAGAGTTTTGTCTAAACTCGAATCTGAACAAGGCCTTACCCTGCAAAAGTTAGCAGAGGAGTGTCAACGGGCCGTAAAGTTAAAGAAAGAGTCGCAAAACATCGAAGAAGCTGGTATTACTTATATTAAAAAAATAAAAAAGCAGTCAAAGTACCCATTAGAGAAAAATTGGAGAAAAAATTCAGCGTATTTTAATAATAGACAAGAAAATAATAAAGAACGGAAATAAAAAAGTCCCACCATATAATTGCAGACGTTATAGCGAAAGACATTGTGAGATAAATTGCCCATATAGAAATAAGAAATGTTTCGTGTGCCAAAAGAATGGTCACAAAGGATCGTGTTGTAAAACGAAAAAATTCAAGAGCCGAATTAGACAAACAAATTCGAATATCAAATCAGATAGAGATTTGAGGAAATATGTGACGACTGAAATATTCAAAAAGAATATCAAATTTCAACTCGATTCGGGGTCAGATTTAACAATAATGAACGATAAAACATGGAAAATTTTATAAAGGCCTACAATAATGAAGTCAACGAAACTCGCTCGAACGGTAACTGGAAAGCAAATTAACTTCGAAGGCGAGGTTGTACTTCCAATGAAATTGAATGGGATCGTTAAAAAAATAAAAGTTTTCATTCTGAGAAATGGAGAAAACTTGTTGGGTACAGATTTTATTGAAACATTCAAATTGTGGGATAAACCGTTAAACTCATTCTGCAGAAAAGTAGAAAGTAATACGCAAACAAGACAGGACATTAAAGAGGAATTAAAGAAAAAGTTTCCGGAAACCTTTACACCTGGTCTTGGAAGATGTAACAAGTTTGAAGCTAAATTTGAATTAAAAGAAAATACTATGCCTATATTTAAAAAGAAACGTAACGTGCCTTTCGCAAGTGTAGAGAAAGTAGTAGTACCAAAAAAGTTGCAGAAAAGAATCCTACGGGACTTTCATATGGGTCACCCGGGGATTAATAGAACAAAAAGCTTAATGCGAAGCTTTGTATATTGGAAAGGAATGGATGTGGATATCGAAAACATGGTTCATCGATGTAAAGGGTGTGCGTTAGCAGCTAAGGCACCACCTATAGTACACAAACCATGGCCAAAGACGGATCATCCGTGGTAAAGATTACACATTGATTTCGCTGGTCCAGTAGAAGATTATTACTACTTAATAGTGGTAGATAGCTTTACAAAATGGCCGGAAGTACTACGCTGCAAAAAGCCTACGTCCAATACCACAACAACTTTTTTGCATGAACTATTTGCACGGTTCGGTGTGCCAGAGTGTATTGTGAGTGACAATGGTACACAATTCACTTCTGACGAATTTAAGGAATTTTGTGAGTTATATCAAATTAACCACATAACGACGCCGCCGTATCATCCGAGATCCAATGGACTCGCAGAAAGATTTGTAGATACGTTAAAGCGCGCTCTGAAGAAAGCCGCATGAGTTCCAACGGAAAAGGCGCTTCAGCAATTCCTACAAGTATACAGAATCACGCCTAACCAGAGAACACCATCAAACATGGCACCAGCTGAACTAATGTTCGCTAGGAAAGTTAAGTCAGTGTTTGACAATCTTTTGCCAGGAAGAAATAGAATAAAGAACACTATGTATACAGCTAGAAAAAGATACACCCCCGGAGAGAAGGTCTTTTTCAAGTGCTATAGGAACAACATTGAGTTCTGGGAGCGAGGCATAGTGGACAAGAGAATCGGTGACCTGATTTACATAATAAAAGGGCCGAAGAATACTCATAAAAGGCACCAGAACCAACTCAAAAAATGCTACGTGCTAGAGCATGAAGAGAGTATACCGGATGAGGAGGAAGATCCCATTGATGTAATGTATGATACTTTTCAAGTAGAACCTCCGCAGAGTGCTCATGAACCGAGAAGATCCGGTAGGAAACGGAAGTTCACGGACCCATTGGACGTGAATCCAAAACGAAAAAGATATTGAAAAAAAAAACAGATATACATATGAACTATGCAAAGGGGATCTACAAAGAAATAACCATAATCATCATCCCATATAGAAGCCAGTGTGAAATCCAAAAGGATTACAAGGCTTGGGAGGGGGGTGTTGTGTAAGATCCACCTAATCTGCATAGGTGACTACCAACTATATAAATAGTGGTTGGTACCGAAAGACGAGGGGGAGGGAATCACGAGATCCAACTAGAGACTCTGATCGACTGCGACTAGTCAACACATTCTCCAGGAACGTCTTCCCCAGAAATATACAGAAATACTATATGTACTTATTGTGTACACTTTCTTGTTATAATACATTCTTGTTCTAAGTACATTTTGTGTTGCATTATTATTCCATGCAATAGGCGAGATTCAACATTGAGTCAAGACTCAACAGTATACAAAATATACAACAAAAAGAAAGTTAATGACTCTAATAACAACAGCAATAACAACAAATGACAATAAACTAGATAAAAACACGTATAGATATAGTATTATAGCTTGTAACTCCTTAACAACTGTCCTTAACAACTTATCCAATATTAATAATATCAAAATAATTATAACCACATCGAAACTGTTATGGATATGATCAGAATGAAAAACATCTATATCAATAATAATTTGGAACCAGGTCTATTTAAAATGAACTGTAACGACTGTTACATTGG
>OZ038482.1:136983279-137088279 GCA_964036315.1 Acanthosepion esculentum
TAGATCAAGGCAAGGGGCTACAGAAGATTTGGAGCTAGAGCAGATAGGAGTGTTAGAGGAAAGGATGTGGAGAAGAATAGTGGATAGATCAAGGCAACTAGAGATGTCGATTGACGTTACATTTGAATAGTTGGAGAGTATAGTTGTCATGAAAACAGGAATAAGGAAGGGAGTTCTACAGGCGAGAGGTGCGAGATATGAAGCTATTGGAGTAGAAGAGACGTCTACATTTAACGGTTTCAGCAGTGAAAGGGTGGGAGCGGGATGCCACCCTTGTAGGGCGCTTGTATTCATGAAGACTGGGAACCAGCGAAAACAGCTCATCGGAGCAATTACCGTGAACGTACTTGTAAAAAAGACGTCTATGAGAGAGCGACTGCAGACGAGATGACAGATCAGGGACAATTACGTTGCATACCCGTTTTTGGATCTTATCAAGAACCCCGAGGCAAACAGAAGGGGCTCCGGGCCATATATGGCAGCAATACTCTATGCAAGGGCGAATGGTTGATTTGTATATTTGAAGGATCGATCCGGGGAGAAAAATTTCCTGACCCGGCAGAGGGAGCCAACTTTCCTTGCGGTGGACGAAGCAATTGACTCAATGTATTTGCTCTATCTCAGGTCAGCGGATAGCGTGAGACCGAGCAGCCGCAGAGAGGAGCTCTCGATAAGCTGGACTTCAGACATTCTAATGGGAAGCAGGGAAGGATCCCTGTGGTGATTAATAGAGAGCAGTTTTGTTTTAGAGGCGTTAAAGTTCAGAGACGAGATCAACTGTCAGTTATCCATAGTTGTAGAGCTCGGGTAACAACCCCCTATGCTACAGCATGTCTAAGGTATACCTACTGCAATCTTCCTCGTGATGAATTTATTCTGTAATGCTTGTGATTCTGTGAAGAATGTGCTTTAGGATATCATCAAGTCGTTGAGGAGGCTGTTCACGCTAAATTCATGAAAACATTCTTGTTGATGAAAGTCCCAAGGTTTTGTTGATAGCAATGCGCAGGCTAATGGGCCGATATTGCGACGGGGATAGGCGCTTATTAGCATTTTTGAAAACTGGGCCTTCAGTTAACACCTGTCAGAGATTTGGGAATGATTACTCCTTCAGTCAGCCGTCAAACACTTAATTTTAATCCTTTAAAAAGTTCTCATTTGGGACATTCCTTAATGTAAAATAAGTACCTTTAAACCAATTCTGTTGAGGTAGATTTGCTGTCAGCTTCCTCTTTTTAGCTTGCTGCTTTTTTTTCTTAATGCTGTTGATGAAGCTGTTCCTGTCAAAATTGTCTCTACCCTCGATTGTCTTTCTGCCTTTATGGTTTCCATATATTATTTATTTCTTTGTTAGGTTTGTTGAAGAAGAGGCGGTAATATCAAGACTGATTCCTTCAAGCGATTTTTTGTCTCTAATGTTCCTATGTGTCGTGTATTTTACTTCACTCCACATGCGTTGTCGACTATCAATTTAGTTATATATAAATTAGATATAAAGTTATATAGAAATTCCGTAGTGATACTCATCCAAGTATTCATAACCCAACGGATTATGCCCCAAGAGCCACGACTTCCCTTTCACCTGAATCGCCCCATCGCAGAGCATTAGCTGAGTCAAGCAAGGCTCTACATTCTCTTATAGACTAGATGAATTACTATAATGATATATATATATATGTTACTAATATATATATATATATATATATATATATATATATATATATATATATATATTACGCGAATCATTCATACGAAAAGCAGATAATGAAGTTAATGATATGGCAAGAATCACTCTCGCAAACAATTTTTAATAATAAAATACATTAACCTCGAATCCGTTAATGAATGGTTTGATCCTTGTTTATAAATTCCGGTTTTATAAGGTCTTTTTTTACTACTAGCTTTCAATCGTTTCATACAATCATCATCAGGTAGGGAAATAGGTAAGTTTTTTACATCCAGGTAATAACAGGACATCGAAAGATAAAGTGTAATCCGAAAGAAAGTGTTTTTAGAAATGTGATATTGTTAACTGTAAGAAATAATTTTGGAGCGTGCAGTTTTATAAGGTCTTTTAGTTCATGCCACCTTTACTAAAAAAAAACTACTTCTACAAAAGAATTCTCATATTACTATATTAGTACAAGAATGCACAATTTTAAAATTTAAAAAAATTCAACCTCAGCGTCGTGACTGCACGCTCCAAAAGTATTCTTACAGTTAACAATATCACGTGTTTCGTGAACCCTACGATAGGTGAACCTATCTACTTCTATATAAAATCAGGGATACCTGCCTTCCTAGTCACATACTTTATTACGAATTTCCCAATGTTCCTGTATCCTTGCATTTAAGACACATCCGGTTTCACCGTCCCGTTCTTTGCCATTATTTGTTTCAAATTTGTATAATTACCATAACTTCCCACTTTTGGACTATTGTCTGAAAAAAAGCCTTAAATTGGAATATTATTCTGAATATTTAATCGAAAATTATAGTCCAGACATTTGTTGGGTGAGAATATTTGTCCACAATATTCTTGGATGAAGAGATAATATATTTCTTGTATTTGATAATATTTATTAAATTTGTATCAAGATGAAAGAATGAAATAGAAATTAAGTTGTAGACTCTTTTTTCCTAATCTCTTTACTTTCAGAATTTCTAAAAACCAATTTTAGAATAATAATAGACAAGAATTAAAACATTAAACAGAATAATCAGTTAAGGTTTCCGGAGATCTATGGAACATTGAGAAATAGATTATTATGATGTTTGATATAAATTTGTATTCATCTTAATATTTCTAGCTGGTTTGACTCAGTCTATCAATTTCCGGAAATAAGTTGATAGAATGCATCAGAACTAAACAAGCGGCTATCAATGAAGATCGTCCGTTTTGACTTCTGGGAACCTGTTTGAAAAAGAGCAAATCTAGCGTTAGAACACAGCACTTCATTCCTCTCTCCCTCTCTCTCTCTCTCTCTCTCTCCCTCTCTCTCTCTGTGCCGTTTTTGTCTTCATATTTATACAAAGAGTAGTCAGAGTATCAAATACAGTTGAGAAGTAAATTTTTACTAATATTAATAATAATGATTGAAACTGTTTCATTTAATCGATAAAATACTAATACTGATTCTTCTAATACAACTCAATATCAGAAGAGTCAAGTTTAGTTTTTTTATTAATTTTCATCTCCATCAGTGTGCTCGAATACATGGTCCTTAGTATGGTGTAGTCTCCATTCGTTCCAGGCGAATTGCAGCAACTCGATGCCACATCCATTCCAGAAGGTGTTAGAAGATCTCATGAGAAATACCGGGTAATTCTGTCTCGACACATGTCGACAGATTCTTGAAATTTCTATGCACAGGGTCTAAGCTCCGAATAGATATCTGTGCTGTGCTCGATCGGATTCGTTTCGTTTGAATATTATGCACAAACCATTTGTCGGGTGTCGGCAGAATGCTCCTCAAGAAAGTTCTGTGCAATTTATGACCGATGAGACTGTGTATTATCTTGCAAGAATAATCAATTTGGGGGGGGGTACATGGAGCCCATAAATGGGTGCAAATGGGCACGAAGCAGTTCAACTGGTCAAGGATATTTTAGAGAAACAAAGTCAAAACATGGCACATAAATACATCCCATGTCATTATAGAACTACCATTTGCTTGCGCGACGTCTTGTTGACAAATGGAGCCTGGTGAAATGTACGTCATAGCCGGAAAATGCAATCAGTCCTAAACAATAAAAACCGTAAATTAGCGGACTACGCTAGTCCTTTAGCGATGTCATAAATCCAAATGAGGCACAGTGTCCGATGTTATTATGTTAACAGTGTAATGCCGGTGGCTTTTCTTGTTCCATACCTTATGGAAGTTAAAGAATGCAGAACGTTTCTGATAGTTATGCATCTGGTGCCTCTTGAAGTCAATAGTTGTATAACAGGCAATTATAGTCACAGATGTCTCTAATCCAGATCATTCAGAACCTGTTGTAACCTTCTGCGTTGTGCATGATATGACGTCATTCTTTCCATCTGGTACCACATGTATACATGTGGCACCTTTTTCCGAACGATATCAAATATTACCACAACTTAAAAACTTGAAAGTTCCATCCATTTACCGCTCAATATCCTGCCCATTTCCAACAGTGAGAATTCATGTTGCCCTGCACCAAGCAGACAAATCATGTTGACACTGATTTACCAAATATCAGCACAACAAATATAGCATTGAGTATTTCCATCACACCTCGGTAGTGGGTACCACCTACCATTACTTTTGCATATTGCTATCCTATGACTTTTGGCAAGTCAGTGAATATTTGAAGCTTTTATCGCACGTCCTTTGCCCTGGAACGACAGAGAGTCTTGGCTATTGTTCCGGTAAGGCGTTAAAAGCTCTCTTATTCCAAAACTGCCATGAAAGTGTTCAGTTGGACCATTAGTCACGTTGTTAGGATCGGTGGAGTTTTTTTCCCCTTGCGGAATACCTGATCGTCTCGTGTTCATTCATACGAGTCGCTACGAGACAGCCTGGCTTATCGCCCGGAAAGATTGTTTCAGCGAGAATCATAAACTCGGAATTGGCACAAACACACAGTAAATTGAGATTTAATGCGAATCATACCAGACATTTAGCATAGCTTTATCATTCTGTTTGCTTTCATTTCCCATATCAGTTTCTAACTTTAACTTTAAATGTCATATTTTTTTAAAATATAGAATTATTTAAGAGGTTTTAAAAGGTGTTTATGGATCATTTCTCTACAGGAATTTTATTTAATTGTTTGAGTAAAAATCTATTGATTGTAATTTGTCTGCCATATTCTGTTTAGTGATGATGGATTAAACAACTGAACCATCTGGAGTGTTGTATCCCAAATTTAATAAAAATGCATGTGATATCTAATCTGAAAAATGTCTTTAATTTTATTTCTCCATCTATCTCAGTCTGTTTCTATCTATCTATCTATCTATCTATCTTAGTTTGTTCATATTTATCTATCAATATTAGCCTGTTCATATCTATCTATCTATCTATCTATCTATCTTAGTTTGTTCATATTAACCTTAATCTGTTCATATCTATCTATCTTAGTTTGTTCATATTTATCTATCAATCTTCGTCTTTTCATATCTATCTATCTATCTATCTATCTATCTATCTATACTACAAACGAAAATATCATCACAACCATTCTGGTATCCATAGATCTACCAAGTTCTTTCTTTCTGATTCCATTATCGTCGATGAAGGTTCTTGTTGATATACCTTTTGATAATTTCTCCATTCACAGAGTATACTGTTAGTCATTGCTTGGGTCTCCATTGTGGGATTAACAAAATTTGTTTAATTGATTTCGCTCAACATCCGCTATATAATATGACAATCAAAAATATGAAAACACAGGACTGTCTCTTTCTTTGTTAGTTCCAAAAGGTACAAGTGAAAACATGGACTTTGTCTCCGCCTGGTGAGATTTCTTTTCTGGGCAGGCCGACCGCTTAATTTCACCAAACCACGTGGTGAATACACGCACACACACACACACATACACACGTATATACACACACATATACACATTTTCTAACAGCTAATCTCATGAATGTTTTCTTCTATTTATCGGAGCTCTGCCTGTTTATATACATGAATGTAATTAGTCAGTTTGTGAGACATATTGCCCTCTATATAAAAAGAAAGGCTCTCGAATGAACAGACCGCTAGACATATATTTACACTATTCAAAAGAGCAAGTTTACCGAGTCGAATATGGTTATGCAATAAATTTAACATTTAATGAAATAAGAAATAAATAAAATATATGTACAACATTACTCTACGTTTTATTTATTTAAATTGAAAGGTGCCAAAATTTTCACAATTACAGTCTTAAAAACCATTTGGGACATACGCATAAACGTTGTTACAACATATCAACATTAATGATGTTTCCAGCAGACACATAGAGCTACTTTTAATTGCTTTTCAATCAGGGATTTTGTTATGACTTACTGCTAGACAATTATATGGAGACTGTTGACGTAAGTAATTTCTCTTTTAGGCTTTTTATCAACATCCTAAATTGCGAATGCAATAACTAAGATAAAGCGGATAATAAAACATATCTGCCTCAAGGCGCAAAACACATTGGCATACAATATTTTACTGTTGTCTTTTCTTTTATACAATATATATATATATATATATATATATATATATATATATATATATATATATATATATATAGTGTATAACAGAAAAGACACCAATACGTAGGACATATTAAAAACATACATACTTAGGACACATTAGACACACAAATACTTAGGATATATTAAACACACAAATACTTAGGACACATTAAACACGTAAATATTAGGACATAGTGTAATTAATTATTTGTTCCTATATCAATTACATATTTCATAATTAGACAATACAAGCAGAACATTTATTCTTTGAACATTACTAATATCTTTATTTATTCACCTCGTCAAGGTGGAAGGATATAAGACAAGGTCGTTTTTAATGTGGGCTTTCCATACACGCTGGCATACGAACGAAAGACATTGTCCAATCGCCGTGAGATCAATATCACACCGATAACGAAATCGCACCGAACTGACCCAACTTTACTGTAATGCAAAATGTGTTATTATTTACCCTGTTTTCCTCACTGAAACGAGATGTGTGCACAAGATGGTGAACCCGAGCACGTACACTCGGGCCATGGACAAAAATTCACCCGCCCCCGCAACCGTCAATTGCACTGGCTTCTGTATGACTGCCGATACCCACTCTCTAGTACAGCTGTTCCACGTGACCGGACATTCATTTTTTTTATTTTAACTAGCTACGTCTCTTTCTATAGACAGAGCTAGAATTGTGTCGCTCTCTGCTTAAAGACAGAGACGCAACTGAGAAATGATAAGCATGAGCTACTGTAAAACACATTGCTAAGAACGTTTACGAAATACAAGTATATTGTATTGCTGGTATATATGTCGCCTTTTCTTTAGATTTCTTTTTAGAATATTTCGACTGAAATTCTTCGAAAATAATCTTAATTTTGGAGCTTTGTTTTCAATACAACTACAACGTCTACATGAAAGATGTAAAAGTTCTTGTTTCTTAAGGTCACATAATCTTGTTTATATTTCGCTTTCAGTTTTCTATGAGAAGAATACTTTCTTTCAAGGGCAGCTCGGCTGAACTCGTGTATTGGACAAGAGAAAAAAAATTACACTGTTTTTGTTTTGTTTTGTTTTTTTTCCAGGAAGCAATCAGACAGACATTTTATATATATGGCTTCATAAATGAATTAATAAATGAATGAGAATTTTTTTCAAAAGATCTGCATTCGAAATAAAATCGACCGGATTAGAAGGTATCAACATTGATTATTCTTTTTTAAATAATAAGGTATGGGAAATGCAAGAAAAATATTACGTTTATTTCTTTATTTTAAAACGTTTTTTTCTGCTTCTTTTCCTTCCAAAGCAAGGCATGTGTTTGCTTTTTATCCACATTACAAATATATTCAAAATTAATTTTATTTAGTTTTCTTAGTAAAAAAGAAAAATATTTTACCATTCTCGCCTATTCACATTTTCTATTCAAAATCAAATTTTAAAAAAAATCATCATCATTATTATTATTATTTTTATTTCCTTTGATATCTGGCGTTCACACATTTCTTTCCGGGTCCCGCCCAGGGACCTAAGGTTAGAAATGGCATAATGACACTTTCCACTGCAAAAAAAATAAAATAAATAATTACATAGATAAAGCCCTTCGTAAAGTGTGGGCTGTACTTGTCAGAACAATTTTTTGTATCTCTTTGAGGCATGGACTTCCAGGGATCCCTTCAATCAGCCTACTGGAATCTTTTCCAACCAGTCCAAGGGCTCCAACTACAACAGGAATTGTTGATGTTCCCATGTGCCCCATTTTTGAGATTTCGATTTCAAGGTCCTTGTATTTTGACAGTTTTTCGAATATCTTCAAAGACACATTGCAGTCTGCAGGGACTGCCATATCAATAAGGAGGCACTTATTTTGTTTGTGGTCTTTAATAACAATGTCTGGGCGGTTGGCTTTGATTGTTCTGTCAGTGTGTATTGTGTAGTCCCATAGAATTGTAACAGGTCCTATCTCCGTAACCGGGTCAGGGTGGTTTTCGTACCAATTTCTTCCAGTTTCCTTCCCATAGGAGTTGCAAATTTTCCAGTGCAGATATTGGCCCACTCTGTCATGCCGTTATTATTATTATTATTATTATTATTATTATTATTATTATTATTATTATTTCATTTTATTTCCGTTTTATACACATTTCTTCCGAGTTCCAATCAGAAATCTAAGGTCAGATATGGTTTGATGATATTTTCCACTAATCATTCTTTGTAAAAAAAAAATTATTATTATTATAATTATAATTATTCCTTCGACTTCTGAAGTATCCTCATCTCCTTCTGGATCACAATCAGTTCAGAAATAGCATCATATCATTTTCACCTGCGTATTATCTGTGGGGAAAAAAACAAAAAATATTAAGAGCACACATATTTTATCTAGATAAAGCCCTTCGTAATGTGTGGTCTGTATTTGTGAGTACAACGTTTTGTATTTCTTGAAGGCATGGGCTACCAGGAATTCGTTCAATGTGTCTATCAGAACCTTTTCTATTCTATCCGAGGGCTCCAACTATAACTGGAATTGTTGATGCCCACCAGATGTCTGATAGATATCGTTGGAGATTGAGTAATATATAATTTCGTCAAATTCACAAAAATTTACTTATTACTGCAACAGACATTTGTAACTCTTGAATTAACCTTCCCAATGAAATCAAACTGCAACATCGATAGTGCGAACGAGACTGTCCTTTATATTCCTATCTTTCCGAATTTCGAGGCCAGTATAGAGTCTATATTCAATTTTTCAATCCTTTCCCTTTCATCCAATGATCCGACTTGCTTCTTCATTCTCTTTAGAATTCTCGAATTAGTCTCATCATTATTCATAATTTCTACATTCCTACAGGGTTTGGTCTGGACAGTTGTCGTTTATACCTCTACGTGTTCCTTTTCAGTCAATTTGCTGTACAGATTGATGGCGTCGTAAACGATCTCATCAATTTATCCGTAAAGATAGCATTTATTTTTCGATGTTTAATGGTGTTTGCTTTGTTGTTATTCTTCTTTATTTTAAAGGTGTCAGGGTACTGTTGTTGGTTATATGTCTTGAGTACCCGCGAAGGTACTGGCTGTCATGTCACAACACGGACGCAGACATGTTTCAATGTATTCTTGCTGTATTATTCAATAAGGCAGATTTGTACGGGTTCGCAAAGTGTATTTTACACAAAGTTGGCTCACATATTTTTTAAATTTCAGTGGGATAGAGGCTACTGGGATGACTTTAACATTTTTCGCCATTTTCAACAATCTGGTAATCTTAAACTTCAGGTGAGAGTTGTTGCGAATCTTTTGTATTTGTTTTGCTAATATTTTATAGTCAGCAGGTATAACCATATCAATTATTTGGTAGTCATTTTCAGTTATGCTGAGGACGACACTATGTGGCCTCCTTTGTTCAATATATTGTTATTTTTTATTGTCATTATTATTATTTTTGTTATTATTATCTTCATTATTATTATTATTATTATTATTATTATTATTAATAATAATATGTGGTAATTTTAGATATAGTATTATTTTTAAAAAGTGAAAATCGCGTGACTTTTCAAAAGAAATAACTTCTAGTGAATGACATATTTTATTATTAAGACGCCATATTGATCAATGTTTTCCTGCTGTTTTCACTATTAGAAATTCCAAATAACGATATTTTCAAATTCTGTTTGTCTCTTGTTTTATTTACTGCTTGTCTATTCGTTCTTTCCTTTTCAATTTCTCAGTGAGTTCTATCTATTTTTTTATTCGAATATTTTTCCTGCTGGGGCCGGCAGTGTTACTGTTTCTGCTGCTTAAGACACGAGGTTTTCACGCCAAAAGGTTCCAAGATTTTGTTTTCATTTCCAACGTCTTGTTTTCTATTGTATAAATATTAAATATTTTTCAATTTTATAAATATGGTCTTAGAATAATACATCTTTAAGAAATAAATCAAATGGAGATTGCTGACAATTTGTTATACAAATACCTACATACATACATACACACACACGGACACACACATACACACACATACACACACACACACACACACACACACATATATATATATATATATATATATATATATATATATATATAATTATTTATTTGAAAACTATAACATAAATAAGTTATAAAATCACTACAAAAATAGCCATTTTGTTTCAACACTTCTGGTGTCTTATCAAGTGATGATATTGAATGTATTTTGAACCTTTCAAAACCCTTTATTCTACATTCAACATCATCAATTGATAAGACACCAGAGGTGTTGAAACAAAATGGCTATTGTTTTAGTGATTTTATAATATATTTATGTTATAATTTTCAAATAAATAATTATATTTGGTCTACTCTGTATTGAGCACTCTTTTAAGAATAATATTTTTAGTTGGCTATGTATACACCAATATATATATATTGGTGCATACGGAATAAATACCAATAGACAACAAATACTATATATATATATATATATATATATATATATATATATATATATATATATATATATATATATATATATATATATATATACATACACACACACACTGAATTGTTGAATCGGAGAGCCGAGTTCGAATTCCAGTCGAATCCATTATGTGCTAATACCCTTGGGAAATGTGTAAATCCTCTTCTTCTCCTTGCTATGGTTAAATATTAGGACAGACTAGCTTCTATATCTTTGAATGGCAACTGGTCTAGAAGAAGGACAACTCTGAATTCAAAACCTCCGGATGGTCGTTTGGGGACCGTGTGGCACTTAGTGCACCAGGTCTCTGTATTGGACCCTTTCAAAAAGTGTGGATAGTCTTGCACGAAAACTTCACCACTATAATCAAATCTCATGTGCTGTTGTCGGGCTGTCGGTTTCCTGGGAACTGATTTGTTTCACCGTCATACGTTGAATTCGACGGAAGAGTCGAGGGTATATATATATCTATGTTTATGTGTTTGTATGTGTGTGCATATATATATATATATATATATATATATATATATATATATATATATATATATATATGTAAATGTATAGATACATATATGTGTATGCATATTTAAGCAGCGTATATCATTCAAGTTTGTTTCAATAAATATACAATGACATACTGTGTGTACTTAGTTTTATACTTATCCATTCCAGTTGACTTATTAATTTATTAGTTTTAATACGAAAGGAGCTATAGCTTTTTAATCCGAATAGTTCTCCAATTCTCCAACATTCTTTTCGGAAAAAAAATCAGTACCTTCCTTCATGAATTTCATATTAACAGCAAGAAACCTTTTAGATAACTGGAACGGATAAAATAAGTAGACACAATATAACTATATTATCCAATGAATCATTCATATATATATATATATATATATATATATATATATATATATATATATATATATATATATATATATATATATATAAATATTTCAATTATGTAGTGCGTGTTCAATTTATATAACGTAAATCATTCATACGAAAAATGTTTTTCGTATGAATGATTTACGTTATATATATATATATATATATATATATATATATATATATATATATATATATATATATTATTTTTTTAAACCTTTAAGATCCTTGGCGATATGCTAACACAATCAAGAAAATTTAATAATATCCGAGAAATCAGAGGATTGTTTTCGACTGTAAAGAATTGTTAAAAGTCTTGTTTTATTGTTCAATGCTGTGTAGAAGCAGGTTTTTTCGACTTTTGGTGTGTAGCAGTCATTAAAAATTTGCAAAATTGTCATTCGGTTGTTATTCTTGCACGAAGACAGGCAACTTTTGACCTTCAGTCAACCGTAATGAACGTATAAAATGTTCCTTTTGTTTACATAGGCTCGGCTGGTAGGATTTGATATACAAAGCCTCGAAGACATTAAGATGGTATACAGATCGATCACTACGTAGAATGGAAAAGAAGTAACCGTTTTACATTGGCATTTGAATTTCGATACTATTAAACTTATTTGTATACAAATTCAAATGCCGATGTGAAGTCCTATATATATATATATATATATATATATATATATATATATATATCGCATTGCAATAGCCAGCGTATCTTTGGTTCGCTGCGTCCTAATGAAAGATGATTAAAGCTTTGCACTAAAATCCAAGTGTACAAAGCTGTCGTTTTATCATCTATTTTTCATGACTCTGATACTTGGACACCTTATAGATTAGTTGTCTCTCATGAAGGCTGTCTCTCTACATTCTGTGGCCTGACGTTTGAAGACCGAGTGCAAAATGCCAACCTTTTTGAGAAATGCAAGTCTGGTACCATCGAGACCTTCATAGGACAATCTCAAATTTTGTTGGGCTGGCCATGTGGCAAGGATGAGTGATGATCGCATACCAAAAGTTCTTTTCTGCAGTCAACCCCATATTGGTCATAGAAATGTTGGTAGACCTTGGCTCAGGTGTAACAATAAACTGAAGAACAACATTACTTTCGTCAACATTCCTTTCAAGGACTTTAAAGAAGTAAGTACAAAGAGAACAGAGTATCGTTCCAGCTGCCATGCAGGAATAAAGCACCGTCAAGCAGCAAGCATCATTCGACTGCTTGAAACACGTAAGCGAAATAAAACAGCTAACAATGTTCCTACTGCACTTGAATGCAATACTTTCTCCTGTAATGTTTGTGGTCTTTTGTGCAATTCTCGAGCCGGCCTAAAAAGTCATGTCCGACATACACATGCAGATAATTAGTAGGTGGTCGTCAGACACTCATATGTCGAACTCGACGGGAGATTCCATCACACACACACACACACACACACACACACACACATACACACATACACACAAACACATACACACACACACACACACATATATATATATATATGTGTGTGTGTGTGTGTGTGTGTGTGTGCGGGTATACAGAAAAATAGGAAAGAACACGTTAGGTAAATAATCCGTAGTTCTTTAGTATTTTTGTTTTCATTTTTAAAAAGACAGTGCTCCATACAGAAGTAGAACTTATATTATAATATGTTTTTATAAAAATATGATTCCTTCGCTACATAAGAGTTCTCATGTTTCAAAAGCGAGAGCCGAGACCCTCAATATAATTATTGAAATTTAGTTGAATTGAGGCGTTAAGTCCTGCTTCACCTTCAAGCGAAAATTTAGGAATAAGCTAACTTTTGGTTTACGCTTGTTTATAAGTATGGTCTCTTGGAACATTAATTACTATGGAACCGGCTGGCAGCAGTCTTTTGGGTTAAGGGGTCGGACAGTTAAGTCTTATCTACAGATTCGTCAACTTCGGAGAGGTTATGCCGGGTTGTGTTTAAGATACTTGTTTCCAATCTGGTTGTGGCGGTCAGCGTCTCGTCAGTTCAAAGGGGAATGTATTTTATGGGTGTCTGCTAGTCGTTAAGTGTCGAGAGGATTCTGTTTTTATTGTTATCTATCTATTAATCTATTTATTTATTTGTTTATTCAAATGGCTATTTCATTATACAAAGGTGTTGTATGAAACTACATGGTGTTGATTGCAGAATAAAGAGTTTTAAAATGTTCAAAACGAATCAAACTTCACTCAATAGGGGAAGTATTGTTACGTAAACTACAATGACCAATCATAATTCACGTATATGATAATTCAAAAAATCTTGACTACGAACCTTACATAAAATTTATTAATGCCTTAATGTTAATATTAAACTTAATTAGAAATCATTCTAACTGATTAATATTTTATGATACTATAAAGTTGAAAAAGAAAAATTACAAATTTTAAATTTAACCTGCATTAAAGGGAAAATATTTTAAAATAATTCGTAGAAAAACGGAGGAAAATATACATATATTTGTTTTTATTTATTTATTTATTTATTTATTTATTGTTTTAATCAAAAAGCCAAATTTTCAGCTAGAGCAAACTCTAGTCTAAGGAGATTCAAACATTGTAACAATTTAGATACAACTGAAGGGATCTGAATTCAGATGATGTGGGCAAGGGAATAAGTTTTACAATTGACAAGGCAGTCACAATCACATCATAATACACAAACATATAAATATATTTAGTTATATAAACACACAAAAACACTGACGACACAAGAAATAGGGAAATTCACATAAAAAAAATAATATCAGGCACATATACATACAATTAAAATTATATACAAGCAATCACACGCACACACACACACATATTAATAAAGACAGACACGTCAAGATTCAACTCTAAAAGTATTAATAAGTGAGTTCAAACCAACTATCAAAATCTTACATACATGGGCAAAGATATATAAAAAGAAGGTTTAATTGATGAAAGTTAAGAAGGTTATTATTAACAAACAAATATTCGGTTATGAACAAAGCAAAGGAAAAAGACAATTAAACAGATACATAAAAATGAACCGACACAACATATACGTATGTACATATAAAAAAAAAGCCCTAACAGTCAAACTATCATGCCCTAAGAAATTCCAACACGGAAAATAAGAAGCAGCATATATAGGGAAATGAGAACACATACGTACAGTGACAAAGATTAAATTTATTTAATGTCGAATCTGTTACAACGATTGGAAACCATGTGATGCTGAAAATTATTCTAAATATTAGTAAAGAGGAATCCTGAGTCAAGGCGGACGATTCTGAAAGAGATGACGTTTGAGAAAAAATAAATAATTATATATATTTCAAAATTAGATTAACATGTAAGTGACTAGCATTATCTAAAGATTTTCTGAATATATTTCATGAAACTGAATTAATTTGAAAATTGTCCAGGTCCAAAGATGACCGCAATTGAAGCTGACTCACAGATCAGAATTTGACACCAAGACTGGCCTCAACTTGTAGAACGCAGACTGTTTTGTTTGTTATTCAATCTATTTTTTATATAAAAATGTGTTATATTCGTCATATATAAATATGGCAGAATAATACATGACATTATTTAATTACAAATAAGATTTGGCTTGTATTTTTTTCTTACTTTTTCGTAATATTATTCGAGGCCAAAACAGAATTATGTCATTAATTAATTAATAATTCCTCATCTGCTTTCGGTAAATAGATATTAATAATATGCATGGTGTCCTCTTCTAATTTTCCATCACTTTCTAGGCTTTTCCATAAAAATACGAATCTGTTACCTGATTAGATGAAATGCATTTATTCAGCAGAATATATTGTGACTTTGCTAAGAAATCCAATAAATGTCCCTTGTTTACAAATCGCAATTACTCTTCAGATCCACGGGAGAATAATTTGCGTGCTTTCTAATAAATTATATCGTTGTAAAACGTTTACACTGTTTTATTGACCTCTTTCTGGTTTTTACAAGTAATCATCTTCACTTCCTTATTGGGAAAGAGATTTGGAGGTAGGAGAAGCGATTTCACATTAATCTATAGAAAGGAGATTTCTGCAGCGTTCCGATTAAATGGCTGACTTTTTCTTCACAATCAAAATTGGAACAAACACAATTCTGGTTAGACAAAATAACTGATGACAAGAATGATAAAAAAATGAAAGATTGGGTCTAAATCGAAGGCATCCTTCAAAAACTAATGTAATCTATAATATATATATATATATATATATATATATATATATATATATATATATATATATATATATATATGTGTGTGTGTGTGTGTGTGTGTATGTGTGTGTGTGTGTGTGTCTGTGTAGATGTATATGTGTATGGGAAAACAGGTTTTGTTAAATTAAACGACAAGGTCTCTCCCTCTCTCTTTCTCATTCATTTGATTGCGTTTTTTTATATTTAAAGGCTACAAGCTGTTTCATGCTAGACTCATGCTATACACAGTGCCTGACGATTGCATCTAGCATGAAACAGCTTGTCGCCCATAGGTTTTGACTTCAATGTTCACCTTTATATATATATATATATATATATATATATATATATATATATATATATATATATATATATATATATATATATGAAGAAATATAGTTTTAAAGTGTGCTCTATTTATGGGACAAAGTGCTCAATATCAGAGATAGAGCGTGTGTACATATAAAAGTGAACATAGAAGTCAAAACTTAGGTGGCCTGACGATTGCATCTAGCAATCGCCTCTAAGTGTTGACTTCTATGTTCACTTTTATATATATATATATATATATATATATATATATATATATATATATATATATATATAGATAGATAGATAGATAGATAGATAGATAGATAGATAGATATCCCTCACGGCTAGCATGAATTTGAGTTTCAAGCACGAAGCAACCTTTATTGTTGTTATATTATATTGAGCACTATTTGTTTATTAACAGCAACACTTTATATGTGTGATATATTAAATTGTATGTAGATAGATAGATAGATAGATAGATAGATAGATAGATAGATAGATATGAACAGACTGAGATAGATAGATAGATAGATAGATAGATAGATATGAACAGACTTAGATAGATAGATAGATAGATAGATAGATAGATAGATAGATAGATAGATAGATAGATATGAACAGACTGAGATAGATAGATAGATAGATATGAACTGACTGAGATAGATAGATAGATAGATAGATAGATAGATAGATAGATAGATAGATAGATAGATAGATATGAACAGACTGAGATAGATAGATAGATAGATAGATAGATAGATAGATAGATAGATAGATAGATAGATATGAACTGACTGAGATAGATAGATAGATAGATAGATAGATATGAACTGACTGAGATAGATAGATAGATAGATAGATAGATAGATAGATAGATAGATAGATAGATATGAACAGACTGAGATAGATAGATAGATAGATATGAACAGACTGAGATAGATAGATAGATATGAACAAACCTAGATTGATAGATAGATAGATAGATAATGAACAGACTGAGATAGATAGATAGATAGATAGATAGATAGATAGATGGATATGAACAGACTGACATAGATAGATAGATAGATAGATAGATAGATAGATGGATATGAACAGACTGACATAGATAGATAGATAGATAGATAGATAGATAGATATGAACAGACTGACATAGATAGATAGATATGAACAGACTGAGATAGATAGATAGACAGATAGATAGATAGATAGATAGATAGATAGATAGATGGATATGAACAGACTGACATAGATAGATAGATAGATAGATATGAACAGACTGACATAGATAGATAGACAGACAGACAGACAGATAGATAGATAATGACAAGTGAAAATTAATTAATGAATTTATTAATAAAATATGAGACCCTGAAGATAATTGCTGTATCTTAATTAGTTTGTCACACAATATTTGATCAGACATGCATAAACTGAGACTTATTACTCGCATATATCAATGTCGCCTCTTTTTTTCTATTCATCTAAAAAATATTCACATGGGAACGTCGAAACGATAATGCAACAAACTTCTTCAAACTGATTCATTTTCTAGACTGACATCTCGCTGCTGCAGTTAAGGACAAATATAAAAGCTTAGTAGAAAATTGGTAACTGCAAGTTGTTCATCTAAACGGAAGCAATAAGCATTTCTTCATAAGAGGTTATCCTAAATGAGAAAAAGACAACCCAAGCAAAATGGATGACAAATGGAATTCTAAAACTAATTAAAAAGAGGCATCAGATAAAACGAAGAAATAGAATATAATATTTTAAACAAAGAAATAGATATCAACAAGCTAAAGACGAATGCCTTAACGAGAAATGGACATTGTTACAAACAAAAAACGACTTGCATGTATAAAATGATACAAATAGTAGGCCAGAAAACGGGATCTTAGACAGAATGAATATTGTGTCAAAATTGAAGGTTCACCATCGATCAAGAGAAGATATTTCAAAGAAATCTATAAACAGAAGAATTCTTTCATGACAATAGAGCAGAGAAATCTACAATAAATAAAATTTAAAGGACTTGTAATATTAAAATCGGAAGATCAGCACACGTCACAATGAACACGTATAGCAAGAGGGAATTTTAATAGAATTATATAAGACGTGAAGATTTTTTTCACGCAATAAAGAGGTCTAGAGCCAGCTAATGTAGACGGTTAGTGAATGAGAGCGTAATGGATTGAGAGGGCGAAAGTAAGAAGCGTTGTGCGTATAATGAGAATATGTAGAATAGATTTGAAGAGGTGAAGAGGTGTCCGAGGAAAAATCTTCCCGGGACTATTTTTCACAAAATTAACAGTTCTGAGAAAGAAGTTGTCTGAGTGGAACTTAAGACTTACTAAAAATATACGAAGAGAATGAGAGTGATCTGACACCTAGCTGTGTCCTAGCTGCGAATGTCTTTAATTTAGATCCATAAGAAATAAGAAATAAAATATATGACATCAGCGGAAGTATAGGAGGACTTCTCTTCATAAAACTGTCAAAGAGGCTGGGTGCTGTTCAATCCGAATTCAATCGGACTAGAAGTAATGAGTCACATGACTAAACAAATCATTAAGATTCTAATGAATATATTTCATAGCGGAATTAAACTAGAAAACAGTCAAGAACATAGTGGCTTTGTTTATGACACTGGGAAGAAATATGTTTTCTTTTTGACCACAATGCTATGAGAGAGAGAAATGGAAATGCAGATAGACTTAGATTACACACAATCATTTCATAATAAACGTCGCAAAGAACTACTTGAAATACTAGAAAAGCTTAATGGAATAGAGAAGATGTTCATTAAAGCCGCAGTATTAATAAACAGACTGCATTGGATTTAGAGGCGATCCTAAAAGACCTAAAGGACCTAGCAGGATTTCTTAGTGGCGGACCAAAACACGCAGATGATATTATTATGATAACAAACTCGATAAGGAAAATGAAAGGATTCTGCAGCAATGGTCGAAATAGACAGCAAGAGGAAAGGACTAACTATTGACTATTACACAGCAGCGCACTTTCACGCCAGCAAAAGAGATAATGGAGAAAGTGTAGCAGTGAATATTAGCTCTACACTCGGTTCGTACATAACATACACATTACCGAACTAATATCACACACACGCGCGCGCGCGAACAAAAAAGTGTACAATAGTATTAGTTATTTAATAGTATTAGTTACTAATAAAAGTTATCATCAACATTCATTATTTTTTTCTATTGATTTACTCTTTAGACATAGTAGTGAAGAACCTAAAACTACGTCTCGAAACTACACCGCTGGCTACTTTTGTAGGCGTGATAAATTTGCATTTCCTACTAGTTACTTTTTAAAAGTTACTTTTGAAAATGACTACAGAATAATCGAAGCCAGATCCGTTCGATTTCACTACTAATAAACTAACATTCAAATCAAGATTACTAATAAACGCTTTCCGGTTAGGAGCTGGTTATTTACTAGTTGAGTTGACCATCTGGCCATTGACTAAAAAACATAAAACACTTTGAACATGACTGTTAATAAGAAGATAAGCATATTAAACATAACGTTATCATTGACACCTTCACGAGAAATCAAATCTGTTTGTTCATATGCAAACGAAATACAATATTCCTGTGTAAAACAATGCGTTTATTGTACTGGAAAGGCTATTATTATTAATTGGTTTTGTGCAATTCAAATTATACATAAACATTGGAAAGCTATAGAGATTACACCATGTGTTCAACGTATGAGAAATATACTTTGTGATAAATGATTTATAAATACATATAGAATATTCATTATGACTGTCATCTGGTAAAGGATTTCTCTGATATCACAAAATCGAGATGTCATTCTAAGCACTTAGAAATATGATTACTTTTATGTGTTT
Source organism: Acanthosepion esculentum (assembly GCA_964036315.1). Taxonomy (NCBI): domain Eukaryota; kingdom Metazoa; phylum Mollusca; class Cephalopoda; order Sepiida; family Sepiidae; genus Acanthosepion; species Acanthosepion esculentum. The sequence goes on from OZ038482.1 coordinate 137,003,240, forward strand.
TCTTGTGGATTATTGCCATCGTATCTCTAATATTGCAACTATCAACATTAATCGCATTAAAGTTCATAAAACTTAGCGACTGTTATTTGTTGTGAATCATTTTATATGTGCTTCTTTTATTTATATTCATCAGAGCAAATGGGAATTAAAATATACGCGTTCCTCTGTGCAGCCGAAAATAGTCAAATGGAACTGGTTTCATGGTTGCCTGTAAAAGGAATTTTAGCTGTGGTTTGATGTTCCAAACTCTCTTCTAACTTACACCATAATAAAGCGTCATCTGTCACTTTAAACGACATTAAACCTAATTTTTACCAAATGTTCATCGAATGTAAGGCACAAGATCCCCTCATGTGCAGTTACTATTATTCTTCGTTTATTTTAAATATAAAATAAAAAGCAATAATGCCCTAGCAGTTTAAATAAAAATCCCGCCTATAATAAATAAAATATATATGTATATATATATTAAAAAAAAATTCCGTATAATATATGGACTGTGCCAGCATTGCGTTAAACATATATTTTTATTAAAATTTAATTTATGTAACAGTCAGTCTCTACCCAGTAACTGAAGATGGACTTGTACATGAAACTACGTGTGAGGAATATATATATATATATATATATATATATATATATATATATATATATATATATATATATATATATATATATATATATAATAGAAATTAGGAGGATTTTAGATAATCATAATTCATCGAGTGTCTAGAATAAATTTCAACAGAATGCACAAAGCTCTGAACGGCCGTTTCGTCCTATATGTGGGACTCATCATCAGTGCGCATCCACTAAAGAGAATTGAAACCCGGACCCTTCCGATATGATCATACCAACTGTACCAACGGGCCTCGGTGACGAAGAGGCAACGAATTAGACTCGATATAGCGCCGATCGATCACATATTCTAGACTCGATGAATTACGTAATTATGATTATCTCAAATCCTCCTAATTTCTTTCACTTGTATATCCTTGCTAGAACCGGCTTTAATGCTTCAGTTGGAGAGGCTTGATGATAGTAGTTGTGGCTCGTGGGGGCACAGTTCTATAAGTAAGGGAAACTCGAATGAGTTCCACCGCGGGATATGTGATCGAGAAGCGCTATATCGAGTCAAATTCGTTACCTCTTCGTCACCCCCGTCCCGTTGCTGTTTGTTTCATATCGTAACGGTGTGGGCTTCAATTCTTGTTGGTGGATGCGCACTGCTGATGAGTCCCAAATATAGGACGAAACAGCATTCTGTTGAATTTACTTCTAGACACAATGAATTACTTATATATATATATATATATATATATATATATATATATATATATATATATATATATATATATATATATATAATTGTGTGTGTGTGTGTGTGTGTGTGTCTGTGTGTGTAATTATGTATGTATTGGTTATTTACTACCAAGAAGATGTATTCTCAAAACGTATATTCAAAGACTATAATAATATATTTGCATTAGTAATGCCAGTTTGTCTTTACAAGAGCAAACAGTTGTAAATCAGTTTCTCTAGAGAAATGCATTGTAGATGTCTTATCTTCTTATAGAAATCAGAGCAAATGTGTCGGTCAGTTGCTGAGGGATTTCCATTACTTATCAGTCAACAATGTTTTGTCCTGATAGTCATTCAGATGGCAAAGATGATGACAATCGTCTACATTATTTATGGAATAAATTACCAATAGTTATAAGCCTAAGTTCAATGCCAACAATTTCTTGTCTTTCTCGATTGCGAAACTCTCTTCCGGCTTCTTGCTTCCCAGTCAATTTTGATCTTCAAAAATATAAATCCAATGTCAATCGTTAATTTTTGTATTCTTAATTCCGGTTCTTTTATTACTCTCTCTCTCTCTCTCATAATTTTTTTCCCCTTTTTCTCTTAATCTATCACAACCAATACCCCCCCCCCTTGCGTCTTAGTGGCTTTATTGCCTTGCTTGCGGTGAAATGATTAAATGTTAAAATTTTAAATATATAGAAGGTATAAACGCACTTTATAAATGCAGGAATCGTAGACAATAAATTGATGTACTCTAGCTCACAAGCGTTGACACTTGACTCAATAATAGTTTATTTGTATAAAGTGTGCCTTTTAACGAAACTGTATTGGATGGATTAAATATATATTTTAGTCGGGGGATTTTGACCAGTATATGATATAGGCTTTGCACCGAAAAAATAAAAGGTAAGTGAATTACACGGAAGTATTTCAGTTGGCAGGATTTTAATTATATTTTGAATTTATTATCTCAAATATTAAGTCATTTTTTTATGTTATTTGCACAGTGTTTAGGCCAATCGATTCTGCAGCCTTCATCCAATAGAGTCTACTATATATATATATATATATATATATATATATATATATATATATATATATATATATATATATATATATATATAGTCTTAAAGTGTGCTATATTTATGGGATAAAGTGCTCAATATCAGAGATAGAGCGTGTGTAAATATAAACGTGAACATAGAAGTCAACACTTAGAGGCGACAGTCTGTTTCATGCTAGATGCAATCGTCGGGCCACGAGTGCTGTTATTTTTCTCAGCTATTTATATATACGGGTCTATATATACATACATATATATATATATATATATATATATATATATATATATATATATATATATATATATATATATATATATATATATATATATATATATGTATGTGTGTGTGTGTGTGTGTGTGTGTGTGTGTGTGTGTGTGTGTGTGTGTATAGGAATAGAAGTGTTATATAGGGATAAAGTGTCGCTGCCGACAGTTGAGTTTGAACATAGATCGCCAGAGAGTAAACACAGGCGATCCCATTATTGAATTAAGTAGATTACGTGACCATAAAGGAAACGCATATATAGGAAGTCATGTGACGTCTAAATGATCGGAATTTCTGCTCTGTCCTCTTTTACTATATGGATCGCTATTCTCTACTCTATTCACAAGACTATTTCTCTACACGGAGTACTATTAGTGCGAGTGATATTCGAAGGCATCTGACACCAGTATTTTTCAACGGCGTTACTATAATTGTATCTGCGATTACAAAGTCTCTACTAAAACGAGCATTACGAAAGTGACAACGAGTATTCGTTGGCAGAATAAAAATGGCGAGTGTTCGTTGACATCACAAAAAGGTTTCTATTTTCTGTAGAAAAAAAACGATTGAACTTTGCGGATAGATTCGTATCCGCCATTTCTGTGACTTTATTTCTTGTATTCGTCGTCGATTATCCATTATCTATTTAAAGGCATAGTGTTTGCAATTGTGTTAAATGCTTCCATTTGCTAGAGAGCCTTTTTATGATTTTTCATGAAAATAAATTATGAGCGCGGAAAAATATCAATATTTAGTGTTTTGGATTTTTGGATCAAACTGATTTGTTGTTAGAATAAGGAATTGGCTAAATGCCACATTTGATCTCTCTCGTTGTCATCTAAGATTTTCATCTCATATTGCATATTTTCGACAGGAAAACTTTCCTAAGAAATATCTGATGAACCTCACCCGCCATACCGCGACCAGAACACTCTCTCTGTAGGCTAATATTACAATAAAAGATCTATCTAGGAAATACTAATATAATACGATTGTTTGATTAGATCAATTTCATTATCATATACCATTTTCGTCTTGTAAGAAAATGTAAGGAAATATTAGGTTAATTCATCAGTATTTTCCGGAAGTATATATTAAATTTATTCTTCAGTATTAAAGGTCAATTACATTTTATCAACCATATATTCGCCATTATTTGCAGTAAATTGTTGTCATTTATTAGATACTCTTTGAGTGAGATTCCGCAAGAAATTGGAAAGAAAAGGTTTTGACGAAGTCTTGGAACTGGTTTTCGTTAAAGAAACTTTCCACACACAAAGCGATTTCCAGTCACCGAAAAATATAATCACTAGATGAATATGTCGGTTTGGGGATGGAACAAACCAATCAATTTCCAAAATTCTTCGCTGTGTGATTCTTTATGTATGAGCTGGGGGAGGGGAATATTATTATTATTATTATTATTATTATTATTATTATTATTATTATTATTATTATTATTATTGTGGGGTGTGGGGCCAACGATTTTTTACCAGTGCTTACATTGCAATTTTTGCTGTTATCCATACATGTTTTTACCAGAGCTCATATTGCAATTTTTGTTGTTATTATTGCTTTTCTCTGGCGCTACTTATTACTGGTTCGCATATTGTATTCATTTCTATGTTTGGTCGGCTCAGGAGATTTTTGTGAGCGTACAACGGCCGAAACATTGTAATAAATACGGCGACAAAGATGAGGACAATAATCCGAATAATGTAAATAATGTAATACAATTCGTGCATCAAAAATACATTTAATTATAAATCAATCTAAGACATATTTATATGTTTTCAAGGGATTATATTGCTCGTCTTAATGGCAGGACCACCGAAAAACAACACATATCTTTAGATGTTGGCTACGTATTTCGGAATTTGTTTAGAAGTTTGGTTAGAGATAGAAAGTGAACAAACTTTCTTCTGATTATACCGATCGTCTTGAAAATCTACTCAGGTAAGAATGACTTTCTCTTGGATAGCACTACTACACACATCCGTTTTTAGCGACACTCAAATCACCAATGTTTCTGCGTGCTTCTTACTACTTCACTATTCATGTACTTTAGATTAATGGAACGCTGAGGCGTTCTCGTTCGACGAGACGTCGTCAAATCACACGGTGTCAATTCAATAGACTTAGCGTGACATTGCGATGTCATGAAACGGAATGCTGCAATCTTCCTTGGTAGCATCTAATATTTTCATCTCATATTGCGCATTTTAAACAGGGAAACTTTCTAAAGAAGTATCTGATGAATTTCGCAAAATCCACAACAGGAAAAAGATACAGCGAACTGATAAACACCAATTCATCGATCTCGCTGCTGCGGGCAGGACAAGGTCGAAGCTAATATTTCGACTGTGAGCTGTCTCTTTTTCGATAGGTGTGACTTTCGATTGCACTTTACAGTAATGAATCACCTATATGACGGTGGGAAGTGGATTTTTTTTCAGAAAAGGACTGTTGCGTTATTTATGTCCTGTCAAGAGGTAAAAATGTATGAAGGGTATCACAAATAAACAAGAAAGAGTCGTTTCTTCAGTGTTGTGGAATTTAGCAGTTTTTGTAAATCGGGAAAATTGTTTTTCTGTCTCGTGTAGAAATGTTTATTTGACGTCCACTTTTTCTATTTTGCTTTTGGTGATTTTGCTTAAATTTCAAGGCATAAACATGGTCATCTATTCAATAATTTCATTTTGACATTCGATAACAGACATTCAAGAGATGGATTAGTTTCACAGAAGGCTATATGAATGGGGGGACACTACAAGTGAATTCGTCTACCATACGAGTTTGTTAATGAATATTGTACAGAGCGGATGTGATTATATATATATATATATATATATATATATATATATATATATATATATATATATATATATATATATATATATATATATATGTATATATATATATATATATATATGTATATATACATATATATATATATATATATATATATATATATATATATATATATATATATATTATAAACACACAAGTAGATACCCCCTCCAACTCCCAAACATAGCCAAACAAGTATAAATAAATCCAACTTAAAAAAAATAAATCAGTTTGCCTGATGATCACAAAAGCGTGAAATCCAGGGTCACAAACACATATTCATACAACTGAATACACACACACACACACACATACGCACACACACATACACACACACACACACACATAAATTTCCAAGAGGATAGAATCCATATAGAACTCAATATCCAGGACAGAGTAAGAATATAATAAAAAAGGTTCAAACACTAATATTCCATGGTTATAATTTATTATTTTGGAATCGTAATCACGATCCAATTCATCACACCTACAAATTCAAAAAGAATGGTGATTACGATTCCAATGTAATATTTTATAACCATGGAATATTAGTCTTTTTGCCTTAATTAAATAAATAATAAACAGATTAACAAACTACAAATGCAAACATAAACATAAAATTAAATATCGTGATTATAATAAACAACGAATATTTAAGTCATCATTAATAAATAAGGAGTCAAATTTGAGAAAAGACTATACAATAAATGTAAATTACCTCATTTGGCTCTAAAACAAGTTCCTATTCAATAGAATAATTTGAAATATAACCTATAGGATAATACAACAAACATTATTGACCCATTGACAGGCATTTATAAATAGTCGAAACCAAAACACAAAACATATGACCTGAAAATTGCCTTCATGCATGAAATTACTGTCGCCACTCGGCGTTGACCTCACTGTCAATTTTTATATTTATAATTACATAGACCCTATTTTTTATATTTATAATTACATAAGCCCTATTTATTATATTTATAATTACATAGACGTATTTCTTATATTTATAATTACATAGACCCTATTTTTTATAATTATACTTACATAAGCACTATTTTTCATATTTATAATTACATAGACATTATTTTTTATATTTATAATTACATAGACCCTATTTTTTATATTTATAATTACATAGACCCTATTCTTTATATTTATAATTACATAAGCCCTATTTTTTATATTTATAATTACATAAGCAATATTTTTTTTATATTTATAATTACATAGGGCCTATCCTTGGTATTGGACACTTTTACCCAGAAATTTAGCCTACCTTAAAACTAAATCTTATTATATGGTGTGCTACATAACACAATGAACAAATAGGAAACGTTTATATATCTTTATAGATGTCCCTCTTTTATGAAGGTTTCCTCAGGGAATGCATATTTTAAGTATCTTTTATTTTGCTGATTTGTGATCATTATTCAGGCAAGGATTGTTTTCGTTATGACGCCCTTAATCTAAATTTAATATTCTAACATAGAAGAACGATTCCAACTTTAATTTGAGGATTTCAATGAACTTGATATTTTGAACTTGAGAAAATATGCGGCATGTAACAGAACGTCCCCCCCCATCTCACCCTCTTTTCACGGTGGAGCATTTTTAACCTTAGAAAGCGAACTGTCATTAAGTGATACAATTAGTCTTCATTCTTACCGAGCAATATTGCTCTCTACTTGAATATATTATTCACACGAACTGGCCGATAACCCTTGTGTTTTTGGTATTGATGTTTGTCTGTATATCTTCTGCCAAAATGTCATCTAATTCACCAAGTCTCATAAGAATTATGCATTCAAAGACCGAACAACAAAGGGATTATTCCTAGAAGATTTTATTCGAATTATAAACAAAATAAAACCAACATTTAATGAAGAGAATCCAGAATTAGTGGATGCAAAAAGAAAAAAGAAATATATCGACAGTATAACCTGAATATCATTCTGATTTGATGACCAATCAATAATTGGTACAAGTTGTCTGAAACGTTATCACCAGATTTACTGGATTTTGTACCCTTCGATGACCATTTGCGTTTTGCTCCTTACAAAAGGCTCTTACTAAGAAACGTCATTCTCTTCTGTTGCACAATGTAAATATTACTGCTTTACTGAGAAAAATAAAATATCCTCTGATAAAATAGAGTTGGGAATTTACTTGAACGATGTCAGAAGAGATTTGAAAAAGACGGTGAATATGATCATAAATAACAGAATGCCAGAAATTAATTTTATTTTTACTTTATTTAATAAACCCATTTTTACGCTAGAAATATTTCACTGAACTGTCAAGCAAAATGAAACAAATTAAGTCCAGATGATCAACATCGTCTCAACTATAGCAGAAAACAGTCAGTATTCGTTCTTCGAGATTGTTCCAATCCCTATCAATTTTGTTTGGGTCAAAATCAACGTCCTGCATTTACAAGCTTAAAAAATCAATATAATTTGTTTATCAAGTGATTATGATTACAGTTCCATGAATGTCTTAATTAAGTATATAGTCTTTCTTATGGCAGTCTCTCCACTGTGTGAATTTTTCTGCTTCGATGGGTTTCATTATCTTAGAATGGCTTACCTGATTTACAGTAACCTCAACGGAAAAGAAAAATCATTAATCTAAAAGAAAGAAACATATTCGATAAAACCTTTACTTTAAATAGACATAAACATACCAATAGGATCTCTCTTCATATATATATATATATATATATATATATATATATATATATATATATATATATATATATATATATATATATATATATATATATATATGCGTGTGTCTGCGATTATGTTTGTGTGCGCTTGTGGTTGTGCATGTGTCCATGTGGTTCGGTCGTTTTTAGAATGTGGAGAAGAGGGGAGAGAAATAATAAAACAATGAGGCAACGTTTTCGTCAATAATTCCATTGAAACTTCTCAAGAAACATGCTTCTTTCTTCCAGAATTTCATTGTTCTTCTTCTTCTTCTTTGTATACACAATTATAATTTCATTCTTATTCAGTGAATGAGTTTCGAAGATGAATTCAAACGAGTGAAGTAGTCAAATCTTTTGACAAGAAAATGTTTCATTATTTCCGATTATAAAATCCACTATATTTTAGATTTTAATTTTTTGACGTCAGCTTCAAGTGATGTTTTGATTGGACAAAATAAACATCTGCTTTATAAACAATTAATATAATCCAGATATTTTTTGTAAGTCCCCAGGCTCACTGTTGTTTAACAGTTTAATGATTATATCAAGTACCTAAAGTGCGGGTAACTTTAGTGTGGACGGGTTCACTGTGTTGTCCCGGCCGCACTCGTTATTTCATCTCAAGGTTCTGGAGGCACTTTATATCGGGTCCCAAATGTCTTCCCTGTGTAAACAGCGTGAATGTTTTTTTGTCTGTAGCTTCTTGTGTTCATTTACTTTTTCCCCATTTCCTTTTCATTGCACATTTTCTAGTGTTTTTAATTTAAGTTAAATCGCCCGTTGAAGCCTGAAGAGCGGGAGTGAAACCGGTTGCTTCGCTTTTAATATGTCTAGTAATATTAAGCTTTACATTTTTATTTCTGTGATTAAATTTTGTACCTACAAAAATATCTTTATATATATATATATATATATATATATATATATATATATATATATATATATATATTTCAGATATACACGTTATTTTAATAGACATATTAAGGATCAAGGGTTGTTATCCATTTTTAAAATATTGAAACGAATTACAATCAGCTTAGACCGAGAAGACCTACAAAAAATGATTCTTCCGACAAGAATCGAACCAGAGAAACGTCTCCTTGTGACGAACCAGAGACACTAGCATCTTCGGATTGCCTAAATAAGCAATACAAATATCTCGTTTGTGATTCTACGTACCTATATTTTCTAGCTTCATTTTCGTCCCCGAACCGGAAACAATATTAATTATGAAATGGATTTTTTAATCATATGTTATTCTATAAAGCCTATATTTATTAGTGTGTATATAAGGATGCATGATTTCCAATCTATAGTTAAATAGTATCTTCGTTTCAAATATATCCTCCAATTCCATTGAATAATTTTAATATAGTTGTTATATTAATGTTAATAGTCTTCGATTCAGTTAGAAAACCTGTATTCAAATACGACCGTTTCTATCTATCTATCTATCTATCTATCTATCTATCTATCTACCTATCTATCTATCTATCTATCTCAGTGTGTTAATATCTAGCTATCTCAGTCTGTTAATATCTATCTATCTATCTATCTATCTATCTTTCTCAGCCTATCTATTGATCTCAGTCTGTTCATATCTAGCTATCTCAGTCTGTTAATATCTATCTATCTATCTATCTATCTATCTATCTATCTATCTCAGCCTATCTATAGACCTCAGTCTATTCATTTCTAGCTATCTCATTCTGTTAATATCTATCTATCTATCTATATATCTACCTACCTACCTACCTATCTATCTAACTATCTCAGCCTATCTATAGATTTCAGTCTCTTCATATCTAGCTATCTCAGTCTGTTAATATCTATCTATCTATCTATCTATCTATTTATCTATCTATCTATCTAGCTATCTATCTATCTATCTATCCATCTATCTATCTATCTCAGCCTATCTATTGATCTCAGTCTGTTCATATCTAGCTATCTCAGTCTGTTAATATCTATCTATCTATCTATCTATCTATCTATCTATCTATCTATCTATCTATCTATCTACCTACCTACCTACCTACCTACCTACGTATCTATCTAACTATCTCGGCCTATCTATAGATTTCAGTCTCTTCATATCTAGCTCTCTCATTCTGTTAATATCTATCTATCTATCTATCTATCTATCTATCTCATTGTGTTCATATCTATTTATACATCCATCTATCTATTTATTATTAATAATAATAATAACAACTGAGAAAATTTGTAAAAATTACAAGAATATTATTAGTTTTTTCAGGTTATCAAATCTTCTGCCAAAAAGTACTAAATAGAAAACTAGAACAATAATATTCAATAAATTAAGACTTATTTAGTTAACCGACTCGAGAGTTTCGCGCCCAAACGCTCATCAGGGCCAATTGTTTGACAAATTTAAATCTAGTCACTTTCATAAATATAAAATTAGTATACATAGTCTTAGTGGATAATATTAATGCAGAAATAACTTTATTATTTCTTCTATCAAAAGATTGTGTCATTAATTGTTTTGTCCCTTTATTACTAACTATTGTTCATTCCTGTTGAACCAAATGTTTCATTACCTGACATCCTGATTAAACACACAATCATTAAATAAAAGGAACATATGTATAACTAATTTCTATATCTACTACGCTACCAAAACGCATTACTGGTGTATTCTTGGAGCTTTTTTAGTTTAAACTTAGTTATCATTGTGGGTTCGTACTTTTTTTTAAGAATTAGTATTTCATTTCTGAGATGAGTAACTGCCAATGTACTTTTTATTATTATTTCGACTTATTTTTCTCATCTTGTTTGATATAAATGTTATTATGAACACAATATTCCGCGCAAAATGATGTGGAGTTCTTGTTTTTATTTGTGTGTAATATCTGTTAATTATTGTATTATTTCTTTTTCTCAATAATGTCAGTTATTTCCTGAAGTAATGTTCCAATGTTTTGATGCAAGGAATGAATTTCTTAGTTATATATTTTTGATTAGCTTCGGCATTATATGAGACGTTTTGCGTGATACCTTTTGAGGAAATATTCATAGTTCTGTCTAGCTGGGATCCAAATCTTGATCTCAACGCTGACGAACACTTGTAATTCAACTAGTATAAATATAAACAGGATTCTCAGAAATAACTAGCGAATTTGACTGGCGGGTTTGATACTTACTGGTCAACATTACCCCGTAGTCTGTTTCCTTTACTTCTTCTGCTTATTTGACTTTACCTTCTTTTTTCATTCTTTTTCTCCTTCTTCTTTTCTTTCATCTTTTCCTTCTTTTTCTTCTTCTTTTTGTCGCGTCCTTTCAAGATGTGGGTGATCATGGCACTCCACATTTTCCGATCCCTAGTAGCTCTATTAATCTTCTTTTTCTTTCCTTCTCGTCTAGGAAATATTGATGTTTCCGTTATAATCTTGAAAAGATTTATAATATTTTCTTTAATTTAGATTTGTACATCAGTATATGGTTGCCACTCTTTAAAACACATATGACTAAAATAAACATTGGATGTTTATGGGTTGATAGTTTCGTCTGCGTAACGCGTATCTTCCTTTGCAGGACAAAATATATTTATGATCTTTAAAAATTTGACTTCGGGGTACAATGTCTATTTATAAACAAAATAACAACTTTCAACTTTCTTTTAACAAGAAAAATGTACCGACTCCTTATTCCACCCAGAGTCAATTAATACGCCCTTCTGTGTTTTCATGTAAACAATATTCGGTGGAGAAAAAATAAATGACGATATATATATATATATATCCTATACGGTCTTTAGAAGAATCATTTTTATTTCAAGATTCTATCAGATTATTAAAATCATTCTTTATCTTAGTTTTATAAATTTCAGAAGTGTTATTTTAATCCCAACCGTTGTTCATTTTTTGGGGGTTCTTTTTCCATAACCGATTCACGATTCTAATGTCTACTATGACATTAAAGCATTTCGAAAAGTCCCTTATATGATTCACTAGTAGAACGTTACGAAAAAAATTCATATACAGTGTTGTTCGATAAAAGTGACTCACCTTATCCTTTGAATTTACCTCAGCTTTCGTTTCATCGGAGAAGACAACATTCTTCCAGTCTTCTAAGGTTAAACTTTTGTAATAGTGAGCCCATTCAAGTCTCTTGGCTTTGTTGGCTTTGCTTATTAGCGGCTTAAACCTTCATGTACAAGATTTGTAGCCTTGTTCTAACAGCCACCGACAGACTGTTGAAGAGGCAAGACTAACACCTTGCTCTTCACTTAGACTGGCTGCAATTTCTTGGCTAGTTATAGTCCTATTCTTCGCAACTTCTCTCTTGATTACCCTGCCTGTTATATCATCAATATTTCTCTTTCATCCCCTTGTTTCCTTCCTTAGAGCAGAAGTGGCATCATTATCTGCCCTAAGCACTCGAGAGTCAGTTGATTGCGAGGTTATAGCAATTTCTGCAATTTCACTCGTAGACTTGCCTGCTTTTGAAAGGGCAATAATAGATGCTTTAAGTGGTTCTGATGCGTGTTTGTACCCTTTCATCTGGTTAGTGACTTGAGTGGCTATTTCAAGCTGTTTTTAGAGTGTATGAGGCTTTCTGGAATATTCTGGAATACTCTAGATTTAATTTAAACTGTTCTAGAATTCTCTAGAATTTTGTTCTGAGTGTATTGTAAAATAGTTTTCAATATTTTGTCAAACGCTCTTTAAATTTACCAATTTAATCGTTAGAATGCGATATCTGAGTCACATTTTTTTGCACAGAGTTTTTTCCTGAATCTCATTTATATCCAGATTTATAATTATGAATAGAATACTTTAGGGTGAATAAACTTTTTTCCTAGGTTGTCGAGAAGGGGTCTTTATATTAGTATGATTAAAAATTATTTTAACCCCAAAAACAATAGACAAAAAATATTCTTAGTAAAAAAATTTGGTGAGTCACTTTTATCGAACAGCACTGTAAGAGCTAAAATGTACACATGTAAAACATTATTCGACATACCTTTATATATAGATCCCATTAGTGTCAAAAGCGACTGTGTTACGAATAGATCGGTAACCAGGGAGATTCAGCAATGTTATCTTGTGAAACCATTCCCGTTCAATGTTTTCAGATTGACAGGATGCACCGACCTAATTAAAATGCATTTCACGTTCTAGAAGACCGTTCCCATAAGGCACTGTGCGTCCACTTTCACGATCACGAGTCCCGTAATTAATTAGGTAGTCGCAGTAAAAGTGCTGTGTCTTAGGTGAGATAGGCTGACGGTGCCCAAACCTTTGCAGGATGGCTTGAATTCAGCGTTATATTCTGAAACCATTCCCGTTCAATGCTTTCAGATTGGCAGGATGTACCGACCTGCTTAAAATGCATTTCACGTTCTAGAAGACCGTTCCTATAAAGCATTGTCTTTAGTTTCGTTAAATTACCCGTTATGCGACGAAGCACAATCCATATATCTAAGAAGAGCCTGCCTTCAGCGGCTCGTTGATGGTGTCCTACACTACACTGTTGTGGTCTCATTTATTTCCTTTTGTCTTCTCAGGAGAACGAGAAATGCACCCGAACAAAGAAAATTCTTCAAATCATATCAGATGTAGTTTTGACCTTTCTTCATAAGACATTGGCAAGAACTGTGTACGCTGACTGGCTAGCAGCAACACAACTCTCTACGCGACAAGTAAACATATAGTGTAGGATGTAGTGAATTCATTCATCCGTGTTGAATAAACTATCTGAAGTTGTTATCACAATAACCCATATGTTGTCTTGTACTTGGCAGCAAAAAAATCTCATTGTAGTATTGATATTGGTATGTCTTCTTTGCCCACACCATTTCATGGGGAATACCTTCTCGTTTCAATAATGATATTTATTTATCATTACTGAACATAAGAGCCCGATAATATCTGCCACTTTGGACATCTTCTTTGTTTTCTAGATATAGAAATTTGGCCTAAATTAAAATCATTTAAATATTGCTTCTTGCCAGTGGGATTCAATACATCAAAATGATGTACTCACACACGACGTATCTATTTATATAACTTCAGCCTTAAATGTGCAACTGCTACCAAACATCAACTGCCATTCATAAGTCGCTAATCATAATATTCTACTATATCTTTAGAAAACTATGACAAACTGGAAACCATATATATATATATATATATATATATATATATATATATATATATATATATATGGGGGGTTGATTGGTTGTGTATGTGTCTGTTTAAGTGTGTCTTATTTTCCACTAATAATTAAGTCTTTCACCTGAAATTTTTAAATATAATAAATATATATTTTCATGAATATATAACACTAGTAAAATTTGTATCAAGAAAGGAAGTTTCCGATTGGTCCAAATCTGTCACATTAAGAAATGAGAGATGCTTTTACAAGAAACGTTTTTAGGAACGGGAAACAAACTATCCGTCAAACAGAGCAATTAATAATTTCGTAAACAATCGTGTGTCTCATTGAACTTTGTCGATATATTGGCACAAAGAGCTTAATAAGCCAAAGAGCCATTGTGAGAAGATTAGTTGTTAAAAATGAAAATTAGCTTATGAAGGTTTACGCTAATCTGCCTTAGGACTGTTTAATACTCTGACCTTATACACTATCCTGATGGACAGCTTGTCTTCCAGCAGAACAATACTCATTTGACATATTTTCCGACTGCCCAGAGATTCTATGCAATGGGAATTTTGCCTTCAAACGGGCAATCCAACTGACCATACTGCAATGGGAATTTTTTCCCAATAACCTACGACTTATTATATTCATTCAAGATTACAGATAGCTTCTAGAGACTACATCTTGATTAAAACTTTGTCTTCCAGAAGAACAAAACCATTCGCCAGGATGTACCAAAATCCGGTTGCCGAATATCAGTGTTAATGTCATATTCCATCTAGGTCAACTAGAGGATTTAAACAAATCGAGAAAATTTACAATATGAAAATTCTATTTCTTTTTCATGCCAGCTTCTTTTCGTTCTTTCTGTTCGTTCTTTCTTTCAACAGCTGTCTACTTCTTATTTTACCCACTTTTATTTCCTTTTCTTTTATACTTTTCTTTTCGAACTTTTATTTCCTTATATTCATCGTCTTTGCAATCCTTTATTTTCCAAAGTTATCATAACAACTAACACTTCTAGCCTCACTAGCAGCCAAATATCCACGATCGTTCGGCTATCCACCATATTTATAACCACCTTGACAATACAAGATGGTCGTTCACACAGCAGATCGATAGAACTTACAAGGAGACATCGTTTGATAAATTCGCCAATAATGAGAGCCATTCATTGCATCAGTTCACAGCAGGACATGATTAGTTATTTACTCTCCCGGGATTTCTGGTTTCATCAAAGGGAGAAACACAATTCGGCCGCAGGTAATGTGCAAACTAATCGTGACATGGACTTGGCCGGTGGGGCGAGGAAATAGCCGGACTCGGCACGGTTGCCGCGATGTCTGTCCAGGGGATGGAAAATCTGCGGGAATACAAGTTGGAAGGTTAGAGTTATGACGTTGGGAAAGAATATGTTCAAGGCTCGCTACGCGGTACATTGTTGTCTGAGATTTGTCGTCTCATGTTGTGGCGTGTTAACGTTGTAAAATATGCCATGAAACAAATACATAGATATAATATATGATTTTAATAAAATCAGATAGATAGATAGATAGATCTGAAGAGACTAGATGTGATTTGATAATGAATAGAATGAGATAGATAGATAGATAGATCTGAAGAGACTGAGATAGATAGATAGATAGATAGATAGATAGATAGATAGATAGATAGATAGATAGATCTGAAGAAACTGAGATAGATAGATAGATAGATCTGAAGAGAATGAGATAGATAGATAGATAGATAGATAGATAGATAGATAGATCTGAAGAGACATAGATAGATAAATCTGAAGTGAGTGAGATAGATAGATAGATAGATAGATAGATAGATCTGAAGAGACATAGATAAATAGATAGATCTGAAGAGAGTGAGATAGATAGATAGATAGATAGATAGATAGATAGATAGATAGATAGATAGATAGATAGAATTGTATGTAAATTATCTCGATTCTCACAATTCCTGGTTATTTTGTCCGAAATTTATTTTGATTGTTTTTATAGACTCAATCCACGTTAGTAAAAAAGATTATTTCATGAGTTGATAAGAAAAAATTGTTTCCATTATTTTATTTTCAACTTCAAATCGAAAACCTTTTTCAATAGACGTCTTATATTAATGTTTCCAGATTAATTACTATCTGTAAATCAGAGTATAAGAATTTAATTGTCTCAGAATTGAAATTAAAGTCATCTGCCACAATTATGAGAAGTTCATTTGGTCACCGTAACTGTACCTTACTAAAATACAGTAGTTTGATATATTTTTAACCTTATAACAATTTGTCCTATATGGTCTTCAGTTCTATTTCAGGTTTTTTCCTTTTCAATATAGCTTGATATTTTTTATGACTTATTTCCTAAGTGAACCCATTTCAATACATGATCGGCTACAATTGAGTTCATCGCTTCTTAGAATTTCCGAGGTTTTCCAGCATCAAATTTGGCGTGTGTTTTTGTCTCGTCTTTATAGTCTCTGTCAAAACTGTACGAAAATTCTATACGAAAAATTCACGCTCACGTTCTTATCTGCACACTTTCCCTAATGACGGTCGCGAGACCAGAAACACATGTAGTAAAATTATGGAAAATAAAACATATTTAAAAAATCCACATTAAAAACAAAAAACGTTTGCGGTACCTCTCTTCTTTTTAATATATATATATATATATATATATATATATATATATGTGTGTGTGTGTGTGTGTTTGTGTGTGTGTGTGTGTGTGTGTGTGTGTGAGTGTGTGTGTGTGTGTGTTTGTGTGTGTGTGTGTGTCTGTGTGTGTGTCTGTGTTTGTCAATGAGTGTGTGAGCGTGTGTGTGTAGCTGAACTCTCTAGAAGTCAAACTTGTTACAGAATCTGACCAAATTATTGATTTTATTAAGTTGGTCTAGCTAAGAACTTTTCAGCAGCCCCTCACACGAGCTCTTACATACCAGGAAATTTGGCATGGATATCACCGCCATTTTAATGTTCATCCTGATCACGTAAAATTATCGATATTCTTACAAAATAAATCTTCTTTTCCTTCTCTGTTTATGTCCTTGTTTTGTCATTGATGTTAGAACCTCAATGTATATGAGAAAAAGATAATATTTGACTTTATTCATTTACTACGTGCTTCAATTATTTTTTTAGGGAATAAAGTGAAAAGAGGTTTAAAAAAAGAAGCTGAATATTTTATTCGGAATGACCGGTTGAAATTCAAATTACGTATCATACAAAGCACCTCTTCTCATCTAAATTTGATTTTCTTTCGCTAATGCTAATCATTCGCCCCCACGACCTTCCAATGCATGACACTACTAATGAGAATTTGTCAGCCGACAACAATCCTCACAAAACAGAGCCTTTGCATTCGTATAAGCAAGTAGACCTCACCAGTGAGTTTATTCCCTCCTTAATGCCCTATGCTTCTGTATTTTTTATCGAAACTAACCTCAGAAAATAACAAGGCCGTTCAGCGTTTGGTAATCTAGTCGAGTTCACTTTTAGTTGTGCCTCTCAATCTTCCCATGGTGCTCTCGACTTGTAGCCTTGTGCCAAAACTAATCAAACCTTACTAATTTACAACGCATCTAGCTAAACTGTTTATGCAAACTTTTTTTCTCATACTTTGTATTTTCTAAAGTTTCTTTTGCCTCAGGCAAGTGACAGTTTCTCGACAGGACGTGATGAGTCCTTCATTGAAAACCCGGCCATCCGTTCATTTGCAAAATAAGATTTAATTGCATTACAATTCGTCTTCCCTTACTTTAAGCGTCCCGATATTTTTGGTCAGAAGCGTTAAATTATTTACAGCAACAAATGTCTTACAATCTTTCTGGTGACCTTCAATGTAAATATAATGTTCACAGTAGGGCGCCTCAACGTTTTGGCCTTGGCTAAAATTTCTTCATACAGAACAACATAACTATGGAGATATTTTGTTATAAAATCCATTCAAAAAATCAGTATTAATAAAATTTGTGTTTACTTCAGTATATAAATAATTATATAGCCAAAAATTGAAAAAATTTTCTCTTTTGCACAAAATATATTTTTTCCAACGTAATTTCTTTCGTTTTCGATGAAGGAAGGAGATGTAGGGTTAGGGTTTCGGGAGTGAATATTAAGTGCATAGAAAAAGTATTATGCAGCGAAGGTTTCAGGTAAATTTCCTGATAAAAATCGCGCCAAATGTAAACATATTGAGCCACTCGTGTGTTACTGACTAGAGTATCTTAATGCGATGGTGAAAAATGATGGATGGAAGCAATTTCCTTTCGTCAATCATTTTAGAGTGAACGCTGTCTGCTAACCTCAAAATCAAAATTGAAAATGTTGGTATGAACCAAAACTTGAAAGCAGCGATCAGAAATTTTGAATCAAAGGACTGTAACATTAAACTAGTTACAAAAATGAGGTTTCTGCTTTTAGAATGAAATAATAACTGATAACTGACATCCATTAGACATGGCACGTGGAACTAGAACAGTCTACGCCAGCGGGCGAAATAAAGGGTTCAGTTCGACATTTCAATCACCTGAAGAAGGCCGGAGTGTACAACGGCCTAAACGTTGTAATAAATATGGCAACAAAGATGAGGACAATAGTCCGAATAATGTAAATAGTGTACATAATACCTCATCTCAAAAATATAGACAGATACTGAATTAATATCAGTTCATTATGTTGCGGAGTTACACTATTGTCGAGCCTGAAAGGGTCCTGTGTCGCCTAGGGGTAATATAACACATGCTAACCGATAAGGATTATGAAGTATCATAAAACAATGGAGATGAGACGTTGTTAAACTAAAAAAGATAATTTTTTTCATCCTTTCGCCTAGAGTGACCATACAAAAGTGACCAGAATGTTCGCCTAAGCATTCTACCGTGTATACATAGGAGAGTTAATATTGCATTTTAGTTGAATAGTAAGATCGTTTGGATGAAATAAAAAAGGTATTCGTCCTGTAGATGCCTCGCTTGCTTCTGTTAACATTAAACTCGGGTTGTTGTCTTTGACAAGTAACTGGTTAAAAAAAAGCTAGGCTCGGGCTAATGGTCATAATAACTGGAATAAGTATTCTGTTTCCGAGTTGAATAACAATAAGTTCCTTGAAAGCGAAATGCTGTCTGAAGCTGCTTGGATCATTTATGATTTGTCAGAAAATATCTTTATGATGTTTTCATTTTCATTTTTATTTCGGAAGTGCATGCGCTGAACCGGTTTAAAATTAAACCAGTTTGTGTCATTTTTATGATAGCTGATGGGATGTTTACTTCTGTTTTCTTTTTTGAAGTTTCCGACATCTTACAATAATTATACCATATGCCTTTCTTTATCTCAACATCACTCTTCGTGTGTTCCCCACATTCGTATTGTTCGCCACACTTCATAAATTAATCTCATATAAGAAGAATAGGGCGCAATTGGAGGAGAAAATGGAAAAAAATGTACTCCTTACGTTCGTCTTTTGAAAGGACATCTTCACAGACAAACATTTGATAAATATTTTCATAAAGTAGTTTTCTACATAGACATGTACATTTTATAAATATTTTTTATAAAGAATGAGTTTTCATTAAGGATTAACTTATTAAGGCAAAAATATATTGAAATGCACTATATTCGCATACATACAGTTTAACTTTTTCTAAAGTATTATAAAACATATCTTAACTCACATCATATTACCTCTAATTCTCTGTGGGTTTTTTAAAAACAGTAACTGTAAAAAATCAAATCAAAACGTGCATAAAGTCGGTTAGCTTTTCCTTCGAGTTAGATCATACACCAAAAATTTTAAAACATTAAATTTAAAGTAAAGTATTCTGACGTCTTCAAAGATTCTTGACTAGAATTATAACCATCGTTTTGTTTTATTTCGTCCCCAACAACCTATAGAAGAGACTCCATCGATAAAAGAGTCATTAGTCTGAAGATATCCTTTCGAAGAACAAAACGCCTAACGTAAGATTTTTGTTTCTTCATTTTGGAATTTAGTTACCCATAAATATTACACCAAATGTGTGAAATATCCAAAAAAAGATTTTCAGCTCAAAAACAAATTATATTTTTTGCTTAAGAGACGAGAAATGATTTTCTCGTTTTGTTTTAGTTTTTATTTGTTTTATCCTTTATTCTATTTATCTTTTTGTATATTCCTTCAGAAATATGTTTCGTCCAGACTGTTTCACGTGAATGTATTTGAAAAGTTATTTACTCTAGGGACATAGAAATATGTTTCTTTGCACTAAATCTGCGTGATTTAGGAATTCTCAACAGATATGGACGTTTAGATAGAATCTCCTATATACAGTTATAAGAAAAATATAAAGGAATATTTTTCTCTAGTTTTCCTCTTAACTGATACAGTTTATTGCAACGATTGAGACTATTGCGTCGTCGACTGCTAATGTAAATAAAATTTGGGGAGAACGAATGCAGCAAAATGAATAATTTTAATACCGCTTTTGGACAAATATTTGCGATATACCCAGATCTATATGATAAACATAACGACATATATTTAAACTGCGTTATCAATTCTTATGAAAATAATACAATAAAATGTTCATCCCTCTGAAATTTGATTATGTAACTCAAGAGTTGTTTATCATAATATCATCTCTCTCTCTCTCTCTTTCACACTCTCCTTCTCCATATATATATATATATATATATATATATATATATACATACGAGGGTCATTCAATAAATAAGGTGAATTTTTCGGTATAAGGACTTCTAATACAGATAGAAGCTTACGTTTGTTTTCAACGTAGTCTCCCAGCACAGTCATTCCCTTTTCCCATCTGTACACAAGCTTCCGTAATCCCTCAGCGTAAAAATCTTTGGACTGATGTCTCAGCCAGTCGCTCACAACACTTTTGACTTCATCGTCACTTTTAAACTTCGTGCCTCTCGTGAACGCTTCCAAGCGACCAAACAGGTGAAAGTCTGAAGGGACAAGGTCTGGGCTGTAAGGGGGATGAGGGAGCAGTTCCCAGCCCACCTCGTTGATGGTCTGCACCGTTTGGGCTGCTGTGTGAGGCCTTGCGTTGTCATGATGCAAGATGACTCCTGACTGATGACCTCTGCGTTTGTCCCAACAGATAAGCTCAAAGTCCTTGCAATGTCATCCACTGACACACTTCTGCCTGAATGAGGTCATTGACTGATTCGATCACCTCAGGAGACCTCACTTCTGTAGGCCTCCCAGGCCTGTCTTTATCCTCAACACTGCTCCGTCCTTCTTTAAACAATTTAGCCCACTTGTAGACATTTCTTTGGCTGAAACATGTGGGACCATAAACAGTTGACATTCTCCTATGAATTTCAACTGGTTTGCACCCTTCAGCAACCAAAAACTTGATAACTGACCGCTGTTCAATACTGGAGCATGCTTCTTGGTCGGCCATCTTTGTTAATCGCCAAAACTCTCAAATTTTTTTTTAATCTGCAAAAGAAATTAAATCCATGTGAAAAAGAAGTAAAACAAAAAAAAATAAAAAAGAGTACGCTTCTATCTGTATTAGAAATCCTAATACCGAAAAATTCACCTTTTTTATTGAATGACCGTCGTGTATATATATATATATATATATATATATATATATATATATATAAATATATATATATATATATATATATATATATATATATATATATATATATATATATATATATATATAAAAACTTGTTTTACAAAATTTGACGGCGGGTTACTCACACCAAAACGAGGACAATGTCCATATAAACATGTCCGCAAATCCTTCGATTTGAGCTTAAAGAAAGATTACAGATGGAGGTATGTTGCCAGGTTATATTTGTCATTCGTGTACATTTGTGGCTATTCTATCTTCAACGTTTAGTGTGTGTTGTACTGAGTTAACTGGGAAATGTCCCGTTTAACAATGGCAGGATATTCATAACGTGTTCAGAGTATTTTGCACTCAGATCACTCACCACAGGAGATGATTTACCGATGGTTTATAACACAAATTGCCGATACATCTTTTGCTCTTCAATCTTGTTTACGATGAGCTAACATTTAGAAAAAATACACAAGCAATATTTGTGAGCTTATGATTAATGTGCGGGCAGAAATTGTCGGTGACTCTCTGGTAGGTCCATATGTTCTGTCAGTAAGTCTTAGAGGATCTATCACTGATAATACGAATACGCTAACATATATATATATATATATATATGTATATATATATATATATATAAAAAATAATTTAAAACCTAAACTATAAAATATATATAATTTAAAACCTAAACTTTAAGTAAAAAAGATTACCCATCGAAAAATAATCACAAATTACATTCATGTTCTGTCAGTAGGTCTTAGAGGATTTATTTAACTCATATTAAATCCCTAAATTATTTGTAAAAGAGTTAAATATTTAAATTGCTAGCAAACATCAAATTAATTTCTTCGTGGATTGTTTAAACATTTAAATTACTATCAAACATTAAAATAAATAAATTGTTAAAATTATACCACCCCTCCTCTTCCTTCGCAAAACCTAATTACAGCTTCTTTCTCTTTACTTCCCCCTTCTTTCTTTCTTTTTTGCTTTTTATTTTTTTTCTCTCTTCTCCCCCTTCCCTTTCTATATATCACTTCCGTTAAATTAACTGATTAAATAGGTCAATGTCTGGTCCCTCCTCCCCTAATACTAAGTATGATAGACAGAAATATTAAAATAAACCCTCTCTAACCTCGATCATGTCTCTCACACCACTCCTCACTATCCTCTCTGTTAAATTACATAAACTTAATACTACCCGTCAAAAGTGTAAATGTTCATTTCATTTTTTGTTTCACCTTTTGAAAGTGATGTTTGATGACCCAGCGTCCTTTAAAAGGGGTATGGTGAAATAGATTATTAGATGGAGCCTTAAAGTCGTCTGTATTTTTTTTGTCTTTCAAAAATTTGTTTCCAAAATTTTGAAACTACCAGCGTCTCTCGTTTCGTGCGCATATGCAGACGTGGCAACATCAACTAAGCGGAGTCTGATAACATCCTAATGGATGAAACGCGCCACAAAATTATTTCCCTAATCTGTAATATTTCTATCTATCTATCTATCTATCTATCTATCTATATATATATATATATATATATATATATATATATATATATATATATATATATAATCCATGTTAAGATAATACACAGAAACCATTTAAAAATCGCTACACATTTGCAGTTGTGTTTCGATGCGTATCAAATACATCTCATCAGGCGTTTGTAAATTACTGGAGCGTGAACGTTTTATTTACATTTAAATGCAAAATACAAACTCCTTTTACGAAAAAATGAAAAAAAGAGGGGGTTACAATGTTTGAGGCCTTTAGTCTGATCAACCATTAAAATATTACAAATATTATACAAGTTAAATTTAAACTAAACCAAGAAGTTAAGATTAAAAATTATTTTTTATAAATGCGTCATGACTCGTAGATTGCCAGCTAACGACAGCCAAATATACATTAAGCGGAAACATATGGTTACATAAATGGATACAAACCAGACAAGGAAGTTTCGTAAGAAATAGAAATGGGGTGCACAGGTAATTTAGCCAAATTTCATCGTACACGGGTGACAGAGAGACAGAGAGAGAGAGACAGACAGACAGACAGACAGAGACAGAGAGAGACAGAGATTTTAAGCTATACTGTACTTACGGAGAAGAAAGTAGTCAATATCAAGGTAGAATTTATTTAAATATAGGAAGCGCTGACGTCAGAATCAATAGTGGATGTCGACAGTCATGAAACATGAATGTCATCATCCATTGTCATTAAGTTCCACGACTCTGATTATATATATATATATATATATATGAAGAAATATAGTCTTAAAGTGTGCTATATTTATGGGATAAAGTGCTCAATATCAGAGATAGAGTGTGTGTAACTATAAAAAGTGAACATAGATGTCAACACTTGGAGGCGACAGTCTGTTTCATGCTAGATGCAATCGTCAGGCCTGACGATTGCATCTAGCATGAAACATATATATATATATATATATATATATATATATATATATATACTCACACACACACATATATGTGTGTGTGTGTGTGTGTGTGTGTGTGTTTTCACATTCAAATGTATTGGACACTGAATTTTTTAAGAGACTAATAATAACTAATATTCCTCTTAGATGTTCTGTCTATACTAAATATACAACATAATGAGAAATAGTTTGTTTTCACATCCATTTATTAACATGTAGAACAGCATGAAACCTGCAGATCTTTGGGACACAATATCAATAAACTGCATTCAATATTTGATACTTAATATCGTAACCATTATTTCAAAATTTTCGGAATAATTGAGAAATTCTAGCAGAAATTAACATTATGTTTCATTCCATTGTAATTCATGTTACGCCCACATATATATATATATATATATATTTTTTTTTAGAATTACAGTTATGAACTCGACGTTTAAACTAAGTCAACATTTTTTTCTATCGGATTTATGATAGGCAAGCGGGAATTTTGATCGAAAACACTGATTTAATCGCCGGCAACGATTTTTTTTGCTTTCATTGCAAAATGTTTAGATCGTTATCTTGCTTAAAATATAAACTGTTCGTGAATTGAAAATTTTCTGATGGGATATGCTTTTCACTTTTATATCACGTTACAATTCACTTTCCTATTTTCTTCTCTTTTTCCTGCAAATTATTTCCATCAATATTGTTTACTCTACATCTTGCTGAAAAGATTGCAAATCACAAACTAATGGGATGACCCCCACTTTCTGCCGGTATCAATTCAGCGGAAATCTTATTGCCCAGCGTTAAAATATATCTTTCCCAAGAAACAATATTTAACCAAATCAATTCTGTGCGTAACAACAAAAACTACAGCAAGTCAAAATGTTAACAAAATCAATGATTAAATTATTTTCGTAGAATATAAAACTCTCAAATAGCCTGTCTACTAGGGTGGTTAGCCAATCCCCATTGCAGACGCTTGCTCATGTTTATTCAACACCCTCAGAGCCCATCTGTGGTTTATACTGCAACGATGCTGAGCAGACCTTACAGTTTCTGCGAAAGAGCGCCTTATCTAGCGTCATCAACAATTTGAACAAGGACAGTACGCTTACGCCCTCAGCCACGATGACTTGTGACTTCGTTCTAGCGCAGCTGTCGACCACACCCAAGGGCTCTGTCTAACAAATTTCACTCACAAGGCTTGGGTCAACCCGTGTTATTTTTTTTCTTTCAGGCACGTTACAAATTTGCCGCACGCTGGGATCGCCCCCTCCAGACCGATAACATCAGGGAGTCTCCTTCCTGATAAATCGAACCCAGATCTCATGGTCAGAATGAGAACATTCTAACCACTCGGTCACGTGTAGCCTGTAGTAACTTGTAAAAAATTTCTTCAAGTTTACTAGATATTTTCTTAATCAACTATTTTTATGTAATAAATATTTTGAAATATATTCCTAAAGAAAAACAATTATATTACCTTTTATTTAAAAATAAAAGCTGACACTATAACTGCAAGTCATTGACATATATATCATGAGTAGTTGGTTAATACTAGTATTGTCGAGAAAACATTGATTATCATAAGTTTGGGTGTAATTCCTACAAATGCACTCGCCTTTAAAAGTGTTAAACTCCAGCAATTTACTAGACTTCTTTTGTTAGGCTTTAACGAATGCTATTTTGTCAAACAGACTCTGGAGAGTATGTTTCCACGATCACTATAAAATTAATCTCTTCATGTCTAGAGGTTCAACTGCCATATATCCTACCTATCCTCATAACTTCTGACCTCCTCATCCTACTTACTTTCATAGTCCTGGGTAAGACGTTAAACTACATCCGCATCCTGGTTAAGACGGTAAACTACGTCTAGCAGCAAGGCCTCTGATCAGGGGGTTTTCAGGAGCGTGGAACCACCTCTTAATTGCTGCTGTTCCCAGGTTCACCCTGACACGGGGTGGTAGCACCTGTTAGAGTCACAGCTATGGGTAAATAGTTAATTATTACCAGCAATACGTTTCTGAAAAAAAATTACCACAATACAATTTTGAAGGAAAAATATTACTACAAATAGATTTTTGACAAAACAAAATGTTACCAGAAACAAAAATTTTTTGTCGGCATTAAATAACCCATTGTGGTTGATATGCCATAAAACAAAATAAACCAAAACAATCTAAACCAAGGGATACATATTCTATTCATATGAATCTATCCTAAAAATATTGTCGCCATTAAATAACCCATTGGGATTGATATGCCATAAAACAAAATAAACCAAACTAATCTAAACCTAAGAATACATATTCTATTCATATGAATCTATCCTAAAAATATTGTCGGCATTAAATAACCCATTGAGGTTGATATGCCGTAAAACAAAATATACCAAACCAAACCAATCTTTACATCCATAAAACTACTTCGTTGTAACTTGATTGGATCTTGAACCTTTTATTAGGTAGAATATATATATATATATATATATATATATATATATATATATATGTGTGTGTGTGTGTGTGTGTGTGTGTGTGTGTGTGTGTGTGTGTGTGTGATTCGTGAGCCGCCGTTTGGCATCCCAATTAATAGAAAAGGTTAATCAGAAGAATTTGAAGCGTTGTAATTATTTTACCGGCTATCATTTGAATTGACTTTGGATTAAAACGTAAGTTTAATGCTCATGGTTAGTAAATTTATTTAAGAATTTAAGTCCTACTTTTATTGCGAGATGTGAGTAAGGCATTTTCTTTAGTGCTGAGGTAAAGATTGATCGAAGGCAGAGAGATCAAAGAGGTTTTCGGTCAGCAAGGGTTTCAGACGAATGTCAGAAGAGGGATGTCATGGGTAATGGGATTAAAAGGGATTAAATTACACACGCACACACACACACACACACACACACATACACACACACACATATATATATATATATATATCTATATATATATATATATATATATGGCGACAAAGATGAAGACAATAGTCCGAATAATGTAAATAGTGTAGGGAAACTTTTAAGAGTAATGTGCGAATTTGCATTTCAGTAGCATCAAATTATATGTATATATATTACAACGTTTCGGCCGTTGTGCGCTCTGGTCTTCTTCAGGTGGTTAGAATTTCGAACTGAACACTTTATTTCGCTCACTGGGATAAACTGTTCTAATTCCCCGTTCCATATCTAATGGATGTCAGTTATCTCCTATTAATTCACCTCTCCAAGTTCTCCACCGCCTTAAACAGGTATTGGACTCACACTCTTTGGGTCCTGTCTAACACCTTTATCCACTGTGCCATATGTACTTGAGAAATCTCTGGGTATTATAAACCTAATGTCTTCAGCAACCATTTTTTACCATTGCTCATATCGCAATTTCTCTTGTTATCATTTATGTTATTACCAGAGCTCATACTGCAATTCTTTTTATTACTTTCGCTTTTCTCTGGCACTCCTTATTACTGGTTCCCATATTGTATTCATTTCTATGCTTGGTCGGCTCAGGAGATTTTTGTGGCTTAGCATATGTGCTGATTCCGTAATTTTACGAATTTTCCAATGGTCTTCTTTGTTTATGATTTCAACCTGATCCCACAGAGGTCGGTGATCTCCCTTCTCTCTCCATATGTGGTCAGCCACGCCTGATTTTTCCACTTCCCTTCGTGTTACAGATTTTTGGTGTTCTTGAAGCCTCACCTTAAGGGGGTGACCTGTTTCCCCTTTATATTTCTTTCCGCAGCTGCACGGAATAGCGCACACACAGTCTTCAGTCATGTTCTCTTCTATGTACGTTGTAATAAATATCGCGACAAAGATGAGGACAATATTCAGAATAATGTAAATAGTGTACATAATACCTCATCTCAGAAATATAGACAGAGACTGAAATCTTCCGTAGCTCAGCAGCATCTAAATACGCTTAATATAAGTAAAAACAATCATCAGTCAAGATTTTGAAAACATTTGGTATATGTGGAATGTGTGTGCGATTGCGTATGCGAATGTGTACGTAGAGATAGACAGATAGAGAGTCAACACTGCATGATAACTCGTAATTCAACGTTTTAATGTGATCAAGATAGATAGATAGATAGATAGATAGATTCAGGGGTTGGACAGAATAATTGGAACAGGTGCAAATTCCACTCCTATATTTCAAAGACCTATAATATTAAGAACTTTAACTAAAACTTCGTAATTGCAGGTTATATCTATTGTAAATACATTTATTTATCTAATTTACTGTCTTTGGATTATTTATTTTTAGAATTTAGTAAAATTTAAACTAAATGCGTGACCTCTCTGAGTTCGGAAATGGGCAAATTGTTGGAGCTCGCATGACAGGAGCCTCGATCACTAAGGCTGCTAAACTGTTACCATATCAAGAACTATGACGCAATTCAAAAAACAGGGTAAAACCTCTAGCAAGCATAGAAATTCGTGCCGGACTTGCAAACTTACTGACAGGAACCGACGTGCATTGTAACGCAATGTGGCGAAAAATCATCGGACTACTGCGGCCAAAGTGACTGCTGAGTTGAATAATCATCTTAATAGTCCAGTTTCTACTAAGACTGTTCTTCGTGAGCTCCATAAGGCTGGATATCATGGAAGAGCTCCCGTAAGAAAACCTCTTCTCTCCACTCGCAACATTCAGAAGTGGTTGAAGTGGTGCAGAGATCACAATGCCTGGTCTGCAGACCAATGGAAGCAAGTCATATTCTCAGATGAGTCCAGTTATTCTCTTTTGCCAACTTCAGGACGAGTTTATTTGTGGAGGCAGCCCAAAGAAGCTTACAACCCTGACTGCCTTCTTCCAACAGTGAAGCATGGTGGTGGATCAGTGATAGTTTGTGCCTCTATATGATGGAGATATCTCGGTCCAATAGTTGCCCTGCAGGGTAGAACCAACAGCCAAGATTACCTGAACATTTTGGGAGATCATGTTCATCCAATGACCCAGACTTTATTCCCTGATGGTGACTGCATCTTTCAATAAGATAATGCTCCAATACATACCGCTCAAGTAGTTAAGAATTGGTATGAAGAGAATGAAAGTGAGCTAGAACACATGGAGTGGCCTCCCCAATCTCCAGATATCAATATTATTGAACCTTTGTGGTGTATTTTGGAGCGACAAGTTAGGAGCCGATATCGTCCACCGTCATGTCTTAAAGAGCTGGAGCAGGTGTTAATGGAAGAATGGCTGAAAATTCCTCTGGATGAAGGCGGGAAGGTGTATGATTCCATTCCTAGACGTATTAAAGCTGTATGTGAGGCTAAAGTAGGACCAACTCCATATTAAATAAATTTTCTTTTAATTTAACAAGTGTTTCAATTATTTTGTCCAACCCCTGTATATATATATATATATATATATATATATATATATATATATATATATATATATATATATATATATAGAGAGAGAGAGAGAGAGAGATGAAACGACGAAAGCATTTATCTTTCGATCAGTGTGTCAACATACCAAAAGTATGTTAGATGTATAGAAAGAAAGAATGAGAGAAAGAAATAAAGAAATGCTTACATACATAATTTTGCAAACAGGTGACTGGTTATGCTGGCAGATAAATATGCCTGCTAATCAGATTTATTCTCTTACAAGAAATTAATAAATACATACCACGGGCAATAAGTGATTGGTGTATAATTGAAAGCGTAATCTGCTAATAAACATCTTTTGAGATACACAGATTCATCTGGTCTAAAATTCTTGCCAGAATTTTTTTGTATTAATTTTGATTGTCAGTTATTGAATTACACATTTTAAATAAAATATTTTTTTTATTTCAGATCTTCTTTTAAAATTTACTTTTCGAGTCTAATTTGAAATAATATTACCGTTTACCTTTTTGTCTTTGACGCTAATGAGCTAAAGAGGTCAAAACTTGTCATTATCTAGACATTTGGCGTGACAGCAGACGGCATCTAAAAATGTCGAATGATAACTGTTACTTTCTTTAAATTATAAAGAAAACTTTTAAAGTTTCAGTATATTTTTTTTTCAAAATGTCCACTCTACTCTGCGACAAAACATCTTTTTTTCTGCATGACGAGGTATTCTAATATAATTGTACGATTATCTCACCAGTGTGACGTTGCACTGAGTTTACTAAGCGGGGAGTGCTTCTGGCAAATCAGTGAAGTGGCAGGGAGGGCCACGACGTTGGTTCATATACCACCAAATTCTTCTCCGTCTCCCGTTTTTTGTCTGTCCGGAGGTGAACTTATGGGTTAGTAATTATCCAAAATTGGATGACAGGATTTTCTCGATTAGGCTGATAATTATCCAAAGCTGGATGACGGGGTTTTATCGATCCTCGTTGACTCGGGGGTGGGGGTGGAGACAAAGCAACAACACTGATGGACATCAAATAATTAAAGCAAAACCAAACAAAACAATGCATGTACATATTCATACATATATTTACACAATGACAAACATTTATCAACACAACATACAATATGAATAAGAGAGCAACACGTTCGTGACTATATAACAAAAAATGTCTTTCTCTTTCTGTCACAAAGTTTATAGAGCCCGGCCAAACGTCTCTTATTCCTTTTCTTCTTTTTTTTCATATATATATATCTGATCCTTTCTTCGTTTTTTTTAACCCACGTGCGTTTACAGATCTTTTCTTTTTTCTTTTCTTTTCCTTGGAAAATAAATCGAGTCACGAGGGTCTCGTTTGTTCTATTTTCCCTTCTCTCTTTCTTTTCTAAGGCCCGTTAACCTTTGCATAGGATATAGTGTCGGAAAATGGCGGTACTTATCTTACTCCCTTTTCTGAAGTGGGGTTGGTCTTTGTGGTAGAATTCTTCTTCTTACGGGGCTGGATGTGCCTCGGAGTTATGATTTCGACCCTGCCTCGGCGAACATCAGCTCATAACTGACTTTTTGCTTCCACGATTTGCCCCACGTGGGTCGCTTTTTGGCGCCAACATTCTTCCTCTTCTCGATTGACCAACGTACCCTCACTGACCCGACTGCTGGCACACTACTCGCTCAGAGAGAGTGGGCATTTTCTTTCTCTCCTCGTTCGACTAGGGTTTGTATGGAGGGGACACGATGACTTTTGCTGCTTCCGTCCCCTCTCTCAACGGCTGCTACACAACTGACCTCTGCTTTCGTGGTCAAGGAGTTGCAAAGGGAGGGTGGGGGTGTTTCTCCCTCTTGCCTTCTACGACACCTCGTCACACCAGTGATTATATGGTTTTCTTTTTTCATTTGACATCAGTAAATCATGATTCGCTATGACTCTTGGGAAAGGTAATCTGCTGTGGGAAAGGTAATCTGCTGATTTTTTCTGTTACTTTCACGGTCTTCAGTTCAGAATTGTTTTCGTCTTATCTAGTTTCCTGAGCATTTTTGTCCACCATAGCAGTTTTTTTTCTTAAATAAGTATAAATAATTAACATATTCATTTTTTAATCAATACTATAAAGATAATTGTCTTTTGTTATTAATATCTAATTAATTTTTATTAATATCTAATTTAGTTATTTGCTATGCTAAAACTAAGCAATCGTTTTACTGATGTTTTATAATCAAAATGATACTTATTTCTCCAAATAAAACATTTTTACCTGAATGTGTCAATGAACAGGATTTAGATCACCGTTTGAAATTAAGAAACTTATGTAATCTTTAAAGGAAATAATAATGCAGCTATTTTAACAGTATATATGGAAAACCTGACAATAATTATAAATTATGTTATCATATGTGGTATTCTTTATGAAAAAATTAA
This sequence comes from Acanthosepion esculentum, assembly GCA_964036315.1. Classification (NCBI taxonomy): domain Eukaryota; kingdom Metazoa; phylum Mollusca; class Cephalopoda; order Sepiida; family Sepiidae; genus Acanthosepion; species Acanthosepion esculentum. Next base: position 137,035,380 of record OZ038482.1, read on the forward strand.
GACATTTTTTTATTCCTGTTGAATTGCTTTCATTATCGTATGAACCAACTCGTTATTTTTAAGGAAAAGTTTCAGCGCTTTATTTTTTTTTTAATTTGGTACTTTGCTTTCCACATTCACGATTATGATGATTTATGAAAAAAATATAACACTATAAAAAAATTAAAAATAAGACTGTTGAGAGTGAGATAAAATTTCATGAGAAAGGTACCTAATTAATTAGGTACCTTTCTCATGAAATTTTATCATAAGTGTACATAGTTTATTAAAATTTTATGTACATTTATTACATTTTACGGTATTATTTGGATTTCCATACATTTTATTAATTTTGAAATTTCATTTATAGAAAAATGTCCTGTTAAATTTCGTTCATACGATTTCACAATATTACGAAAATCTGTAAAAAAAACGACTTTAAAGTCTAACGAACCCAAGGCACGCCGGTTACCTTTGTTTATTTTATTAACTATTAAAAGAACGGTACTTATCATTATTATAATTATAATTATTTCATTTGTTTTTCTGGTGTATACTCATTTCTTCCCGGGTGCCGACCAGTGACCAAAGTTCAGAAATGGCATCATGCCATTTACCACTAAGCATCTTTTGAGAGAAAAAAACTACGATCACACATATTTTACATAGATAAAGCACTTCGTAAGATATTGTCTATAATTGTGAGTATAATTTGATGTACTTCTTTAAGGCATGGGTTACCAGGAATCCCTTCAATGTGAATGTTGGAACCTTTTTCATCAATCCGAGGGCTCCATCTAAAACAGGAATTGTTGATGTCCTCATGGGCCATATTTTTGAGATTTCGATTTCAAGGTCCTTATATTTTGATAGAATTTTGAAGATCTTCAAAGATACATGACAGTTTGCAGGGATTGCCATATCAATAAGGAAGCATATTCTGTTCTTATGGTATTTGATTACTATGTCTATGTGATTAGCTTTTAATTATTCTACCTGAGTACATTGTAAAATCTCATGAATTTGTTACAGATCCAATCTTTGTAACCGGATCTGGGTGGCGTTCATACCAGTTTCTAACACTTTCCTTTCCATGCCGATATTGGCCCACACTGTCATGATGGGTCCTACATTCAGTGGGTGTCAATACCGTACAACCTGATACGAGATGCTCAGCTGTTTCTGAATATTTATCAAAGCATTTTGGGCTGAGACAATTTTTCAGTATGGGTGCTTTGTAATCTATTATTAATTACTTCTTCTTCTTCTTCTTCTTCTTCTTCTTCTTCTTCTTCTTCTTCTTCTTCTTCTTCTTCTTCTTCTTCTTCTTCTTAACAGCAACAGCAGCAGCAACAACAACAACAACAACAACAACAACAACAACAACAACAACAATAACAACAACAACAACAACAACAACAATAATAATAATAATAATAATAATAATAATAATAATAATACCGGAATAGCGATTTGGGAAAAGAGAAAATAAATAAAAGACACAATGTTTATCAATGTTTAACAGTATATCGACAGTATGCCTGTCTTCTTCAAGTTACGTTCAAAATGTCTACAAGTATTCATATATATATATATATATATATATATATATATATATAATAAAAATAATAATAATAATAATAATGGACTCTCCCGTCAGTTTCGACGTATGAGGATCTGACAGCTTAGTTGATTCAGTTATGAGATTTTGTGCGATAATCTTAAGTGGCATTTAAGACCCGCTAGTGATTTACAAAGGAGGCCACATATGGAGCAAGAGTGAGGATTGTGAGATGAGATCACTGTTAGATTGGCTGACCTTTTAGATCTTGCTCTCGCTTCTTGAAGATGATTCAGACAAGCAGATTGAAAATTGCTGAGTCGACTAAAATATGTTAATCTCCATTCTACCCGCTCCAAGGCTAAGCGCTCAAGGGTGTTATATGGTATATTGACTGCTGACAAGTTGCTTTTCAGCTTGTCTTTGTATCTTAGCCATGGGCGTCCTACATTCCTGTAGCCCTGATCTAACTGGCTCTACAATAGGATCTTCGGTATCCTGTCATCAGACATTCTCAAGACATGGCCAGTCCATGGTAACTGTATGAGAAAAGTCTCGATTCCTCCAATATTACACCTGTTAAACAGGTCTACGTTAGATGTCCTATCTTGATGGTTAACTACACAGATTGCACGGAGACAGCATTTACGGAATACATATATATATATATATATATATATATATATATATATATATATATATATATATATATATATATAAATATAAAAGTGGACATGGAAATGAAAGTCAGCACTTAGAGGCGACAGTCTGTTTCATGCTAGTGCAATCGTCAGGCCTGACGATTGCACTAGCATGAAACAGGCCTGACGATTGCACTAGCATGAAACAGACTGTCGCCTCTAAGTGCTGACTTCCATGTCCACTTTTATATTTACACACGCTCTATCTCTGATATTGAGCACTTTATCCCATAAATATAGCACACTTTAAGACTATATTTCTTCATATATATATATATATATATATATATATATATATATATATATATATATATATATATATGTATATGAAGCAAGTCTTTATACAAACGTTGCTTGTCTTGAGGAAAACACTTGTATTTGTCATCAATACGACAAAGCAAATGAATCTCAGCCGACGTGAATGGAATGCAACTGAAACGAGATGGGGTGTGTTCATCTTATAATTGTCGATCAGTTGATCAGTAAGATCAATTAATCAAACAGATCAGTACAAATCATTTGGAACTCACCTCTCATTTAATCAATTCCCCCGCGGTGGGATATTTACTCATTTGCATTTATAAATTTCTTCATACGTTTTGAGAGTCTGGACATTATTCAGAAAGCATACCTTAAGGTATTCGTCGGAGTTGCAGTCATTTTTGATAAAATGTTCCACCAAGTTATTTTCATGCAGTATTGTTGTGTCGGTCATAATACTTCTGGTCATTAAATATTTTATTTAGTTTTCATACATGTAACGCACATAAATCAAGTCACGCTTGCGACATTGGTCGGCATGTATCAAATGGAGATCATCGCGACTGGCACCTACTGAAAAAATAGCAATGTTTCTCACGGAGTTTGTGGCGGAATGGACTTGAGTCATGTGGTTGCATAACAAACAGAATTTTCCTTTTCTATGCCTGTTTTCTGGCCTACAACAATGCAAAACACCAGGAGAATTCTGGCGTGTTCGTTTTTATTCGTAAAGATTTGTCTGATGTTTTTATGTTCCTTTTTGTCGATCGGAGGCTTGGGAAAAATCTCCTTAAAACGAGGATATTTTTGCGAAATATGTTGATAGCTGTCGTGCAGTACTTTTGAAATGGCAGCAAAATGTCGGTGCCACTTGATGGCTGAAGGTATTCGCTTGATTGTGCTTTTCGATGTTTTGATCTGGGATAAAGTTATGGCAATCTTTCTTTTAAGTATTTCATTTTCAACTCTTGATAGCCGCGCTGAACATTAATGTCGAATGAAATAAATGGCAGGCTTCCAATAATCTTTTATAGACATTCGTCTTATGCGCAAAAATTGGGACTTTGGTTCATGTCATTTTTTTTATTTTTTTTATTTTTCTTTTCGTTTCAAAATCGTTCTATTCTGTAAGTGTTTCAATTATATTGTAAGAATTATGCCAATCAATTCGTATATTATTTAAATTATTCGAACTGTTATCCTCATCTTCATTTCCATATTCACAACGTTTCGGCCGTTTAATTCTCCGGCCTTCTCCAGGTGATTGGAACTTCGAACCGAACCGTGTATCTCGTCCACCGGGGTAGATTGTTCTAGTTCCGGATGTCTCAGTTATTTCGCTTTAACTCAACTCCCCAAGTTTTTGCGTCACCACTGCTGTAGCCTGGTATTGAACTCACAACTATTTGAGTCTAGTCACTGGCTCGAACCAAAATCTTTATCCACTGGGCCATGTGCCCTTGATGACATCTGTGTATGAATTTCTGGTATTTATAAACCTAATATCTAAGCAACAGTTTTACCCAGTGCTCATATTGCAATTTTCCCGAAATTCCAATAACCTGAAGAAGGCCGGAGCGTACAACGGTCGAAATGTTGTGAATATGGCAATGAAGATGAGGATAACAGTCCGAATAATTTAAGTAATGTAATTAATTATAATACCTCATCTCAGAGATATAGACAGATATAGAATTCCTATATTATTATTATTATTATTATTATTATTATTATTATTATTATTATTATTTCTCAGTGTTGTTTCTATGGTTTACATGCAAATTAGGACGCATAAAATAATAAAATGTACAATATTCTTCAAGTAAATATTATAAGTCACCTCCAGAAATGTATAGGTTTTTTGAAAGTATCTGATTTTTTAAAATTTATAATAGAATAAGTCTATTATTGAAAAATGTATGAAAGAATGCAATGAAAATTTCAGTGTCCAATGACTATTTCCGGTAATTGTCATTCTACGTATAATAGAAATAAAATTATTTGAAAATCAACAGAGAAATGGTTGTCAGGGCTCAGGAAAAATTGAAGTTGTTTTTGTTTCTTTTTTCGTTTTTATAGAAAGAGCGTCTTTTTGTGAGGTTAAGGATCTCTTGTTCCATTTTCGCTATATACTTATGCTTTGTTTTGTTTTTGTTTCCATGTACCTTATTCTCTTTTCCTTGTCTACAACATTTTCTATAAAACAGGATGTCCATGTTGGCTCTGATACATTTGACTCATTATATGGAAGCAACTCGTCAAATCAAATAACATCGTCAAACTGGTGCAATTAATGTTCAAATTAATTTAATTATTTTGAAAATGTTGGCTATCTTAAGTGACATTTAGTTAAAAGTTAGTACTGGTAAATAATAGTATACCTGTAAATTGTAAACACGGTCTATCTTTTACCTTACAATTCAGTTAGATTTGAAATTTGAGAATTTGTTCATCTGTATTGCTCAATATATGACTTATGTTTCTGTCGATATTAATTTAGACATAATATAATTTTGTATTAGTCTCCCGGTAGTGTTTGTAACATTTTGTACAGATGGATTGTTTTTGGTTGGTATTTTGACATTTGGCATTGATTGCTTTCAGTTATTAACACCTTATATAAGAATCTTTAGTCAAGAGTTGCATATTAATTTATCAAGAAAATCTATATATTTAAAATTGTTACTGGTTTCTTAAAGAAGCTATTAATTTATCAACTATAAAATTGTTTTTTTTATGTAAGAAACTCAAAAAGCATATAACTTACCTAGCATTTTGTTAGATTACCACTTCCTTTTTTCTCAGGAAATGACAAATTTAATGTATCCATATTCACCCGCTTCTGTTTAACGTCTGTTGATGTCATTGATTTCAAACCTACGGGTCATGACGAATTTATGGAAAATAATTTCTAAATGTCTGCTTCTGCCCTTATTTAAAATTTAACGTAGGTCATATTTGATTGGTTGATCTAAGCAAATCCCATAAATCTTATAACTCTCCCCTATTTCCTTTTTCATAAAAAGGGGCTGTATTTTGTTTTAAAATCTGATTAAATCGTTCACTCACCAGTAATTTACAATCGCCGGATGAAATGCGTTGTATGCGCATTGAAACACGACTGCAATTGTGTATCGATTTTGATATGTTTTTGATGTAATTTCCTAAAATAAAGTATATATATATATATATATGTGTGTGTGTGTGTGTGTGTGTGTATATATATATTTGTGTGTGTGTTTTTGTCTGTGTGTAAAAGTGGACAGAGAAGTCAACACCCAACAGCGATAGTCTGTTTCATGTTAAAAGCAACCGTCAGCCTGTTTAGGCGTGAAACAGACTGTCGCCGCTGGTTGTTGATTTATGTGTCCAATTTTATATTTACATACGCTCCATCCCTCATAAATATAGCATACCATAAACCTATATTTTTATCATACACACACACACACACACACACATATATATATATATATATATATATATATATATATATATATATATATATATATATATACAGGTTGACAATAACGTCACTATTAGAGTTACTTGTAATAGAATGCAAAGCCTTGAACGAGGTCGTGTGCAGTTCAAACAGTATCCTTAATTAACTTACTATCGTTTACCATAGCATTTTATTGTTATTAACCAGAATTAACCAGAACCATTTTAATAATAAATTTCTGGACTGTTGATTAATTTCGTTTTTTCAATTGTTATGGAAAGTAAGTGAATTATGACTTTATTGTCACACTGTATACAAACGCATACGTACTCACACGCGTACACACACACAAACGCACTCATCTATATAAGTGTGTGTGTGAATAATGTAAATGAAGGCGGTTCCATCATTATGTATCCATGACCGTATTACATCACCTACGCTAATGTATTATGGGTAAAAAATTATAAAACCTCGCGAATAATTCTTTCCTTCATGGTGGAATTAAGAAAAAGCCCTCGTAGTTCGGTCTAACTGTAATACGACAGAGCGGTGAGGAAATTAGAGAGGGGTTAGTAGGAAAGACAGTAACATATTATGTATGTCTACATCTACTAATTCATTCTGATTTTTATTTCGCATTCATTTATTGCTACACGATCTTAATGTTTCATTTTTTTAATACAATGCATATATGATATTGTATTTTGGGGAGACTTACTTTCTTCTATTTTAATATTCCAGTAATCCGCCCAGAGCGTCTTCGCATTTTCATATTTACTATGTTTGAAACTCATCGTATGATTATAGTATCTTTGTCTTCATTCATTTTCAGTAGCCTATGCATATGCATATTCTCCTCCTTGACATTTTTCGTATTTTCTACCTCTGTTTTCGACATGGGCTGTATTTTCAGCCAAGCAATTTCCTTCTTCAGGACAGGCGCTTTTTTTATTCCTCAAATAGACCTATGTTTTTACTTTGTTCACTTTCACTTCTATTGAGCAACTTTCTATTGTGGTCCCCACTTAAATCTAGCCACTTATCTCTCCAAACTGTAGCCCTCTAGATTATTATGTGTGGGACGCAGTTGAGCAAGAAACCAAAACTCGTTAAACACCTAAGATAAATTGAAGGCAAGAATTATGCCAACATTCACCAACTTAAACAAGGAGACTGTCCAGAAGAGTTGCAGGAGATTCCGAAGTCGTCTGGAGGCTGTGGTTGAAGTCAATGACGATTTTAATGAATATATTTACTCTTTCGTATTTCAAGATATTTTGTATGTAATTTTAGTAACTATATCAGTTAAATTGAGTAGTATTTTCATTTTTGCATAATTTAGACAATTTATCTACCGCCCTATATATATATATATATATATATATATATATATATATATATATATGTATATATATATATATATATGTATATATATATATATATATATATATATATATATATATATATATATATATATATATATTCGATGTATGAGGGCCAAGCAGATCAGTTCCTAGAAACTGAGAGCCCGATGCCGATTTGATTATAGTGGTGAAGGTTTCGTGCAGGACCATCCACACTTTTTGAAGTGACGAATACAGAGACCTGAGTGCCACAAAGTCCCCAAACGACCCTCCGCAGGTTTTGAATTCAGAGTTGTCCTTCTCCTAGACCAGTTGCCATCCAAGGCCATAGAACTCAGTCTGTCCTGCTATTTACCCATAGTTGGAGGGAGAAGAAGAGGATTCACATCTTTCCCAAGGGTATTAGCACGTAAGTGAATGTAATGTATTCGACTGGAATTCGAACTCGGCTCTCCGATTCCTCAATCCAAGCCATTATCTATTGCTCCACTGTGCCTCCTATATATATATATACAGAAAAGTTGTCTTCTCGCGATCTGTAGTCATACTCTTAATCATAGGGTGTCCAATGCTGATCGTATCATAAAATGTGTGTGTGTGCGAAAAATTTTCAAAATCTGTAAAAGACCAAATATATAAAATGACAAAAGGAAAAATTGTCTTCGATGACGCGTTACAGCCTCTGAGTGATTTTATCAAGGCAAATGTAAGGATTTTATTTTGTGACAATTATTTATATACAAGAGCAAAACTGTTATTCGTTTTTCAATACTTTGGAATAGGGATGCTCATGAATCTTCATCATGTATGTGGAAACTTCCGACAGCTTCATGGACGTGGGTTGATACAGTTCTATTCCTAATAACCGAAAGTGACTCGAAGGTATTTTTTTATTTTATGTAAATGTAAATTAGTATTAAAATTCTTTTGGATTGGGGTTGATTTATATGTCATAAGTTTTGAATAATTTCAGGTTATTGATTTAACCATTTTCAATTTTATGAGTTTTTGTGGTCATGAATGTTGGTTTCGGAAAGTAGAAATTCTTTCAGGAAGAGAAAGAATATGGGATGCAGGTGTATATTTTGATAAGATTCGATAGCGTCACTTTAATATATTTTATTGTTATACATTATTTTTATAGACACACATATTTAACAGTATAGCCTGGCCTGCTATACCAGTTTAGCTACAGAGGATCGCCTGCTTAGCATTTCGTAGTGTGTGACGTCATTTGTTTACGTATAGATACGCTTCGAGCAGATATGGACGTTCGAAGGAAATCATGGAAAATTGTAGTTTAAATGCAGTAGACTCGACTTTGCTAACCAGACGCTCCTCTCTACCTAAACTCGTATAGTACGTCAGGCTATATGGCGGTTCCGTGCAGGATAAAGTTTCCATTCCTGTCGGGGGACACATATTTTATATGAACATTTCTCGGATGTTCAGGCCCGTAAATGTTGTTAATACTGTTTATTATAAACACAGCATTTACTTTAATATTTGTGTCTATAAGAATAACAGTACAATATATTAAAATACATATATATATATATATATATATATATATATATATATATATGTGTGTGTGTGTGTGTGTATGTGTGTGAGAGAGAAAGAGAGAGGGAGAGAGAGAGCATGAGTGTATGTGCTTACGCTTTCGGTATTGTCGGTTTCAGGATAAAACAGATTTAGTCGGAAATAGAAACTGTAACTATAGAGATTGTGATTTGCATGCAATCTTCTGTCAGATTGTACGGGTAGCTTTCGTTGTATTTCATGTTGTGAATGCCTTACTGTGTCGATAGTTCAGTCAGCCTATTTATTTTGTTAGATAACAGATTAGCGGACGTCATAAATGGTTATTATCTCTCACTATCAGTGACGTTGCAGCGGCAAACACAAAACCTTGATAGACGACATGCCACCATTTTATAAATATTGCATAGATAATACGAAACTCAGCTTAGTATGAGATAATTCGACAGCCTGAGTCAATACAAGAAAAAAATGGCATTTGAATTTAGGTAAATAACTCTTTTCTCTCGTAGACACTAAGTATTTTCCAGTGTTCAGATAGATTAAAATCCTGTTTTTGGCATAGAGAATTATCGTTCGTTATTCCCTGAAGATCGAAATGTATAAACTATCAATAGCCTGTGAGATTAGATTGCTGACCTGGGTTCTATGTTTGGCACCTATTGCTTAGATTTTCGTTATTGTATGCTCTTGCCAAGATGAAGTGATCCATTGCCAGAGGCTGTTAATTGGCACGGCACTTTTGTCTGAAATTATTTTGGTTATAATTTCTATTTTTCTAATTTATTCTGATTTTCTTCTACTTGTCTTTCTTTATCTCATTTAATTTTCGAACATTTTTCCTAACTTTTTTAAAAATAAAAAAAAACACATTTTTTTCTTTTCCGTTCATTCTAATTATATATTTTGATTTGAGTCTTAATGATTTGATTTGTCTGAACTTTTGACATTTTTTCTATTCTTATTTTCCACATAAACACAAAATAATAAGGGATAAAATTTGATTTAAAAAATAAGAAGAAAGAAAACAATTAAATTTTTATGGTTTACAAATAAAACTGGCTTGAATCACACATTCTCCTTCTCCTTAGGGATTTCATTCTCCCGATTAGCAGCTTGCCAATTACCTACGTACTTACGTCTATTTTATATATGTTTTTCTTTTGAAAGAACATTTTTAAGGTTTAGAGTGAAACTTTTCTTTTCACTCTACTTCTATAGTTTTGTCAAACTGTTAAGAAAACATTTGTTAGTGTTGAGTCTTGACTCAATGTTGAATCTCGCCTATTGCATGGAATAATAATGCAACACAAAATGTACTTAGAACAAGAATGTATTATAACAAGAAAGTGTACACAATAAGTACATATAGTATTTCTGTATATTTCTGGGAAGACGTTCCTGGAGAATGTGTTGACTAGTCGCAGTCGATCAGAGTCTCTAGTTGGATCTCGTGATTCTCTTCTCTCTCGTCTTCCGGTACCAACCATTATTTATATAGTTGATAGTCACCTATGCAGATTAGGTGGATCCCACCACAACAGTTAGGAATGAATTCAGCTATTTTCCTGATTTTGCAAACAGTCAATTGTAGTTTATAATTTAGAAATCTTAATAAAAAGTCCTAAATCTAGAAACTGATTTCTACGTAATTTGATGGAAAGCAGCATCCACCTACGTTTAAATGCTTGTTTTCATTTTGTCCCACAACACATGAAATGTCATTCACTAACAAGATTGTTTTTGTTGAAAAAATATTTTGAGAATTAAAAATGCTGAACGTCTTGTAATGTAGAATATAGTTAAACATACCATTGTAAATAGAATCTACACCGGAAAATAACTATGTTTGATGAGATTCATCGGAAAGTTACTGTCGCAAATTTCTGGCATTTTAACAACTTATTCCGGCAACAAGATTCAGTGAGTAATGAACGTGTTTAAATGAATCACTGAAAGGAAAACTTTTTCCAAGTAACAACTGGTAATTTTCTTGAGTGATAACGGTCGTTTTCTCGTTGCAAATGCGACGCACCTGTGATGGACCTGTGATGTGAAAGTCATTAACACAGGTATTTCTTCTACGATACCACGAGTTTCAATTAGTGAAATAGTCTTTTTTTAATTGAGAATTTCCACTGGTTTCAATTTTAATAATGTTCTGCTCAATTTAACTTTAATTTGGTGTAATAGTGGAGAAAGATAGATATAAGTTTTTTTCCTGAATGAATAATTTTTTCAATATATATGTATATATTACTAGAAAACGGTATTATAGTAGATACTCGTACGTGAAATAGACGCCCCATTTTTATTTTTGCTTTAAACAGAACGAATTATAACTGTCTGCGTATTCGAGAAAACTTAATAAATAAAAAAGAGAAATAATGCCTTACTGAATAGTAAGTAGAAGAGTGGTAAAACACAACAGATTAAACGGTCTTAAAATGGTGGAGGATGCATGTTCGATTCCGGCCGGAGAGTATGTATAGAAAATCTATTCCAAGTATCGACTATAAGAATGTTTGATGATATATATTTAAGTAACGGAAATCTTGGTAATCCGTATGGATAATCCCAATGAGGATGAAATCCTGTGAGCTCAATGTTAAGTCAGAGCGAATAATTTAATTTAAAGAAAAACAGACCACTTTAAGGCTCCATTGTAATCATTTATTTCACCAGAGAATTTTATTTTTCTCTGGATCTTCAGACTTTACTTTCAAAGGTGAAACGAAAAATGAATTTAAAATTTACACTTTTACACTTTTGACGGGCAGTATTAATCTTATATACAGTTATATATATATATATATATATATATATATATATATATATATATATTGATACACCCCCCTATTTAACCAAGTGATGGGTACTAAATTAGGTCAGAAGTTTCTCCATTTAATTGCGAAATACTTCCCCAGAAACAATACACTTAGTGACATTTTTAACATAAATACACTAAAACTAATCTATAGCTGTACCTATAATCTTGAAAAACATATTAAAAACATAAAATTCTAAATCAATACAAAACCCTGTGTAATAATAGGCATTCCAATGCAACAAATGCAGATGATACAAACATGTGTAATTGTAGAAATTCTAACGAATGTTCATTGCAAAACCGATGTCAAACTAATTCTCTTGTTTACCTAATAACTATTTCTACTATAGAAAATCCAACAGTTATTTTTTTTATTGGGACTACCAAGAATTCTTTTAAAACTAGGTGGTACCAACACATATTATCTTTCACCAATAACACGTACATAAATAGGACCTCACTTTCTAAAATTTCTGGAACTTAAAAGAAGTTAATAAAAACCCTACGATAAAATGCAAAATACTAAAAAAAATAGTTGTCAAGCATTAAATGAAACTTCTTATTTTACATGAAAAATTAGAAATTATCAACTTTGCTAACAAAAAAATCCCTATTAAAGGAGGGAATTAACTGTAAAATACCGACACAGTTTATCTTTTTACAATAAAATATAGTTAAATTTTAAAATTATGTATTAGCATTTGTTATAGCCATAATTTATTAGTATATAATGGTTCAACCTCTGCAGGTTAATATCCTTATTTTGTTTGTTCAGCTTTAATATTGCTATTTATTGCCGTCCAGTTAGTATAATTAATATTTTCTATAAATTTCCGCATTTTTAATTTCATCTACAGGTCCCATTAAGAAGCTTCCTGAATCTAAAATTTTAAAAAAAATCTGTTAATTTAAGTCTGATTATCCTACCCTTGTACTGTAGTGTACTTTCGGTTTCGGATTTTTAGTACACTCCCTCGGACATTTTGACCAATACGTACGGGTCTTGCATCGCAGAACACCTTATAAATAGACATCATTGTGCTGTTAGTTTTAGTGCGGACGCTTTTTACCATCCTTAGCAAGTCCCACTCAAATTACCACCTAAAAGTGTTGGAGGCCATCTATATTCTATCATTAAAGCCTTCTCTTTGTAAACAGAAGGACTTTATATTAGGCTTCTAACTAATTATCATTTAAATATTTTTCTTCCCACCAATAAACTTAGTCCATTGTTATTTTTTTATATAATTTACTCTATTTAAATCTGTTGAGCGAGGAACGAAACCGGTTAGCTGGCCCGTTTTTCATTTTTATTTTTTTTTATCATGAGTGGTAATAATAAAACTAATTTTAATCTGTTCATGGCAGTGATAAAATTTTGTACCACCAAACATATCTTTAAATATCTATCTATCTCTCTCTCTCTCTCTCTCTCTCTCTCTCTCTCTATATATATATATATATATATATATATATATATATATATATATATATATGGGTGTGTTTGTACTAACGAAATGCATACACCTCTATGAATGTGTGTCTATATATATGATAGTGTCAGCTCAAACAAACACAGAAAGTAATCAAACAAAATAATCATAAATTGATGCATTTAAAAAATAAACCATATTGAGCACTTTTCACTAAGTACTATGTATATATATATATATGTGTGTGTGTGTGTGTGTGTGTGTGTGTGTATATATACATATATATATATATATATATATATATATATATATATATATATATAAATGCGTATGTGTGTTTAAATGTGTGTGTATACATAATTTGTTTGATTTTATCCATTTTTTTATGTTTCATTGTCTGATCGGGTCTTTTTCTTTTTCAAAATGTTTTAAATGTTGTTTGAATCTTTGAAGAGTCTTTCTTTATTTCTGTCCCGTTCTTACTTTTATCGTTAATTTCTTTTTCTTTCCAAATGTCCTTCCATTCTTGTACCTCCTTTCATCATAACATTTCGTTCTTTCTTGTTCTCTTAAGACATTTCAACTTGTCATTCCTTGCAAAGGCTTTCTATGGAATGTCTCTCTTCTCATTACTCTTTGCCGCTTATCTGTTAATTCGCGAAACGCTCTTACCATTTCTGCTTTTGATTTCATTTTTCAAGAATTTCTTTTTTGGCTGTTTCTGATATATGTCTCTTTCCGTTTTTTTATTTCTTCTTGAATTCCATCTCTATCTTTACTAATGTCATTATTGGCATCATCAACCTGAATATTTTCTCCTACTTGACCCAGACACTTTCTAAAAGACTTCATCTATTCTTATGCTCTCTCCTTACCTGTCAGAGTGTCAGTGTTTTCCTTAATAGCATAATTGTTGACTGTTACATATAATTAAATTACATATTTGCTGATAAATCAATAAAACTCATGGTAAGCTTCCCGTTTGACATTTATTTTTTATTAGGACCAATTATATTTTGGCCACGATTTTCTTAATTATTTATTTATTCTGAAACAAAAGATTGGAATAACCGCAGAAAATGCTTAAAATAAGAAAACTTATAGATACAAAAGAAAGATTATACAGATAGAAAGTATTATATAAAAAGGATTTAAGTAGGAAGAAACTATGAAAGTAACAAAGAATGAAAAAATAAAAAGGATTTTTTTTAAAAACCGAACATACAAAAATCTCTTCTTAACAAAATTATAAAAGTGGCAATAAATAAAAAACAATTAGATAGTAAATAAATCTTAAGCGGTCGGATAAATCAGAAATATTTCACGTATTTCATGTATAATATGTTCATCTGAAGTCTTCCTTGTATGCGGTTATGTCTCGTAAAAACAAAATTCGGGTTCAATTTCTAGTCAAATTTCCTTTGAGATTTAATTGTATTTTTTAATCATTTCAGCCCATGTGAGGCGATTAGAGCTATTGAGCGAAAGGGTTTACTAAGAATGAAAGAAACCTGAGAGGACATGTTTCAATACGGCAGAAGAATGACTTACTGATTTAATTTCGGAAGATTTTTGTTGACAGAAAAGCAGGACGCCGACAGAAATTTCCACAAATGAGAACTGCATGAAATGAAGCTTAGCATTTACACTAGTGAAATAGTGAGGTATATCTGCCAATCGAGTACTGCGCTTAAATTTGTGAATTCGAAGAAGAAAGATCTCTGGAGACAATGATCGCGAACATATTTATAGAAATGGAGCAGGGAAAACACATTACGACCGAGGGAAAGTGACGGGAGGCGATGTTCATGGTTATAACCGATAAAGTTGGAGATTCTTCTTGGGAATTTGTGAAGAATGTCTGGATATTTAGCAGAATCTTCAGACCAGATGTGGCATCAATATTAGATGCAAGGGCGAAAAGTAGACTTATAAAATTGAAATACAGTTTCTGGCGAGAAAGATTGTCTCGCTCGACGCAGTGGACCAATTCTCCTAGCCACGTATTCAACAATAGATGCTCTGTAATCTTTTCATTTCATGCCAGTAAAAAACATGGAAGCAAAAAGCCCTAGTGAGTTTCTCTGTTGGAGGTTAGCATCAGCCATACAGAGGGAAGTTACAAAATATCTTTAAGATAATTAATAGAGTGCGGTTTTGCTATCGGGGCATTACTCGGATTTGAAGATTTCCATTCCCATGTTTATAAATGTCTCCGAAAATTCATATTCAATTTTCCCCTCTATGACTGAATATTTCAGTCCTATATTAACGATGCTTTGTTTTGCTGACATGGAGTTAATGAGTTTTTTACCTCCGACATTTTGCCAAAGACAGTTTACACGATACTACTCTCTTTACACACGCACACACAGGCACACCTTCTAAAAAAACAAATGGAAAACCTGTATTTTAACCATGAATGAACAAACATTTTTTATTTATTTTATTCATTCGCGCATAAGTCATTT
The DNA here is from genome assembly GCA_964036315.1 of Acanthosepion esculentum. Lineage (NCBI taxonomy): Eukaryota > Metazoa > Mollusca > Cephalopoda > Sepiida > Sepiidae > Acanthosepion > Acanthosepion esculentum. The sequence goes on from OZ038482.1 coordinate 137,050,970, forward strand.
GCAGCTTTCATAATTATGTGCGCAATTCAAATAGTAAAATAGTTTTTATCTGTAAATACAATGAATACTTTCAGATGTTTATTATATGAAATCCAGTTATTGATGCCGCCTGATGACTGATATTGACCAATTATTGCGTTTATTTCTTAGAGAAGTTTTTGCTTTGAAACTATTTTCAACATCTTCAAATAATTTTTATTTTCTTACCCATCATAGGATCCAAAGCAGTTCAGTCCTTTACTGACAAACTTAATATAAAATAAAGAGTCTCATTCTTAGATGTTTTACTTATGTCCAATATCTTTATATCCTCCATAAATAGAAAACACAAGCTCTAACACTTTCAGTCATAATTATGACACTGAATGCCCAAAAAGATATTATTATAATTTAATTAACATGGCAAGATTTATCTCCCTTTTTTTACACTATTATGAAAACAGTTCAACATAAAACAGTCAAAAAACAGAAATTTCTAAAATAAAATTATCTCTAAAATTTTCACAACATAGAATGTAATACAAACACTTAAAAAGTAGGGAATCTTCCATAATATTTTAATCGACAAAATTTTAATTTTCGTATTGAATCCTTAAGAAACAAATCTGAATTTTAATTTTACTCATATCTATGCTTTTACAAAATTCATTGATTCATCTCGTAATTTCTGTAGATATCTGTGACCAGCAAAATTTGGAATAAAATCAGGCAAAGATTTTTCAAACAGTGCTTGCAAAATGTACAACTTCGGAAGCAGAGGGATTTTAAGTAGCAAATAAATTATACATGCAAATTATTTCCAATTTACTGTTTTTTTGTCATATTTTTATTTTATTTCAACACCTTAGAGAAACGAACAAGGAGAAAAGAAATTCAAATTTCTGCCACCTTAATTATAACTGCGAATAACCACAAGTAAGAGAAACATTTTTTTTAAAATTGGGAATCATTAAATTTCAGCACACGCCTAGACTTAAATGAGAATAAAACAAAGGCAACAAACTGATAACATGGCGTTTTGTACTTGTCGAACTCTGACTGTAATATTATTGCCACAACGGCATTGGTGAGTTCACCACATTTAGACAATAGATCGCGGAAAAGTGCCCGCATGACGTATGTGTAGATTAGGTACCTCCACTAATTCAGTATATATAAGATTTAAAATGAATTTAAAAAAATGAAAAAGCTTTCGTGAAACTTTCATTTTAACTTTAATTGAAAGCTAAAGGATTCAATTTTACGATTTCCAGTAAGAAAATTGTGTATTTAAAATGAAAATTATTGATTAAAAGCGATTTTTTCAGTAAAATCGGCGATTTTGACACATAAACAAAACTTAATTCTCAGTTTTAAAAATCTTGCAAAAATAAGATATATATCTCTGAAACATTATTTGAGGAAAATTAGAAAGGGTTAAATTTAAATTAATCTGCTTTCGAATAAGTATTACTTCATAGCATAGAATGTTGTTTATAAGTGTGTCTTACCCACGTATTTCTGACGTGTTGATTGATTAATTGACCGCCTAAGGTGTTGACAATTAAGTATGGTGAAGCAGAACTGCAAGTAGCCGATAAATTTTATATGAGTTTTTTTCTGTAAGTGGGAGACAACTCTTAATACACTTTAAATGATAATGCCATGTATCAACGAGCATACTTAGAAAAATTAGAATGTTTATACAGAAAAAATTGAAATATCCTATTTAAAAATATCAGATTGTCATAAGGTTTACAATATATGATTACTAAATATAATTTATCTTAATAACAATACTTCCTAAGATTTACACCGCCGAAACTGAATTTTTAAAATTTTAAAACATTATAAATTATTCAATTTAAAATTGTGAAAAAATGAAAATCTTGTATATATTCATTTTTCAACGAATATGTTTTTTTCTTCAGAAAATAATTATTTTGATATATGTTATCCATAAAAGCAATCAAAAGCTTCCATAATTAAATAATGTCTTAGTTTTATATTTTTCGATTTAGAACAATTTTTTTGTAAAATGTTGCCCGATTTTGCGAAAAGAATTCCGTGATTTTAATTCTGTTTTAACAAAAGATACTCACTAAACATTATCACGTTGATTTTCTCAAATGTTCATAAAATTAAATAAGTGGGTGAAGCACATGTCAAAAATACAGAGATTTTCTAAAAATAAAATTTTCAAAATCATTTCATTCATTCATGAATAAGTCCTGAAAATGTCATTAAAATCCGACGATTTTAGTAAGAATTTCCAAATTAATATGTATTTGCAAAGAGGCTAAAATTTTCTATGCTAAATGTTTGTACACGCGCTGACGCTAGAAAAACAAGTCTTTTAATCAAAAGTTTGATTTTCTAAAAAGGAGTAAAAAAGTCATTAAATATTTTTAAAAAATACTTTTATCCTTCTTGTTAATAACAACAAATATTTTCACGATAAAACAATTTCATTTTGTTTAAATCATATTTTCATCACGATATGCCGATTTTTAGCGATTTTTTGTAGGTACTGGGCGTAGATGAGTCATATTTTCAGATATATGTATCAGATAGTCGAGTTCCTATATAGAAACGACAAAATAAATCCATGAATCCATCCTGAAAGCTGGGCGACCTGCAGGTTACTGTTGGGTATATACAGTTTTAGTTATGCTAGAGTTTACATGTACGCCATATGAAACTGGCATCTTCTTTAAGTGTGATTTCCTAAAATCTTGATGGCAAGTATTTACCCTTGTATCCAAATGGTAATGGTTTGTTCCAGCAAATTCCGTTGTGCACGGCCAACATGAAACTTGTTGCAGCAAAGATTTGGTTGATTTTCACACATGGCAAGAGATGCATCAGATTCTAACCCAACTGAGCAGGTGTATGGGAAAATGTTTCAAATGTTAATACGTTCCCTGTAGCTACACAAAGACAACTTGTCGAGTTCAAGAAGGTCGCGTAGCCGCCTTTATTCAAACGAAGAAAAATTGTATGTTATCTGGCGGCTCTCTAGAATTAATTATGTCAAATCAGTAGAGTTGCAAGGGAAAATCTCAAGTGTATCCTTATTTTTACAAAAAAAAACAAACAAAAAAAGCAACTGAATTTCCGGAAGTAAAGCGTTTTTGTAAATTAAAGTAAAAGCAGGAAGCCATCGGACATATGAAACGCCCGCACATATGTCTCTGTGTGTGTTTGTGTGTGTGTATGTGTTTTTGTGTGTGTGTGTGTTTGTGTGTTTGTGTGCGTGTGTGTGTGTGTGTGTGTACCGCTGAATGTATATATTTCTTAGCAATTTTATATATTAAAATATATTTTACATATATGTAATGTAACTATAATTGGATTGTTATTTCAACAATATTAGATTTAATCAGATAATACTAATTATTTTAAGAGAAGTCATAGAGACATCAGCCAGGTTGTGTCATTCTATTTTTACAGGAAGCTGCCATCTAAGTAGATGACAATATATTTACCTTGTACAAACCATTCAAGTATAAAAAGGAAAGAAACGCGTCGCAAATAAAAGCAAAATTCCAAAGTTCCACCTTCTTTTCTATTACAACTTAATTCAAGCTTTAGTTTTTCAGAATCACTAAAAATAATTATGAATACGAATGAATAAGAAGCCAGTTCCACGATTTTTACAGCTAAAAATGCTTATAACTGGCACGAGATACTAAGCAAGAAGACAATGAATTATAGTCTTTGTTGACAATGCTTACAATAGGAAAACTTTCTTTTCAGTCAAAGTGTTATTGATGGTTTTAATTTCTTTCATAAAATTGCTATTCTTCGTGTCGAAATTAAACTTTAACCTTTTTAAATGAAAGATTAAGCAGCTAGTAAAAGAAAAGAAGAATAAAAAGATTTCCTCGATAAAGAAATATGTTTTGGAATACATGACTTCTCGAGAATACTATATATATATAACAGCAAATATAATCGCCATTTAAGTATTTGTAATGGCAACTCAAGTCTAGTTCGGCTTAATGTGCTTTTATTGAACGTAAATGAAGAGTCGGGGTGATTTATTTATACAAATCATACGGTAGGGGAGGTAATCAGGTTGTCTTACCATATTCACCCCGGCATTGTTTTCTCCTAGGCCGACAGAAACTAGATGACTGGGCCTCTTAACAACTGTCTGGGATCTACTCACTGGCGGATGATCTAGGCTTTCAGGTGTTCCGGGAACAATCAGATAGAAGTATTTAGTCTCATACTGTCTTTGTCACCTTCTTGGAGTGGGACGCTCCGGTTCTGAATCCTGATTATCAGAGTCTATATTAGTATGCTCTCATTTTAAGGAAGCTATTCTGGTGTCGATCGCTGAATCGTCACTATCTGGGCATTGTTCCTCAGGAAAATCTAATGACATTGTGTCTTAGTTACTATCAAGCGGGAGAGATGTTGCTTCACAGGAGAGTTGCTCCTCCCTGTGGTTTGATAACTCACTGACACGGGCCAAATGTCTGAGGGAAACGTTCGATTGTCTCCTGTCGTGGTACTAGTTGCGCGCATAGAATGGGTTCGCCTCCAGCAGTTCCACCTTACTCACAGGAGAATTATAGTTAGCGCCTCGACAATGGCATAAGCCTCCTTTTCGACAGATGAATGTCTGCGCTCAGATTTTGACAATATTCTGAAGAACGCTACAGGGTGCCCGGATTGCCTTAACGCGGCAGCTATGGCATGGTCAAATGCGTCAATATCTACTTCCCGGAGAATGTCAGGATTCATTGAAGTGATGGCTGAGCTGGCAATATCTATCTTAAACCCTCAATGGCTTTAACAGCAGAAGAATGTAAAGAAATTTTTATAATTTTCGTAAGCGGGTGTATATTATTCAGAAAAAGAGGGTATCTCTTGTGGATAATAAGGGAATATACCCCATGGTTCGTCTCAAGGCGGCAGTAATGTATGGAATAAGTAGTTTTGGCAGTGGTTTTAGCCGTTCTGTGGTCGGATTCATGATTCCTTTACCCACAATATATCCAAGGAATGCGATGCTTGTCGACCCATAAGAACCCTTGTCATGGTTGAGCGTAAGATTATATTTCTTGAATGCCGCCAAAAAACATTTTAGGTTGCGATTCTGACAGACACAGTCATGGCCGGAAACTGTCATATTATCTATGTAGTCAAAAGTGTCTTGTAGGTTTTCTTCATGAATTATTTTATCGAGAACCCTCTGAAAACTGGAAACCCCGTTAGTGACATATTCGGAATCACGAACAATTTGGTGTTAGTGTAGTTAGTTTGATTCAATTCCAGGCCGGAAAAAATATATACTCTAACCTGCGAAGATAATGAAGCCTTCGCCATAGTCATCTGATCCGATTTAAATCTGTTTCTTTTTGCAATATCAGCCCTTATAAAAACTCTCTAAGCTGCCTGTATCGACTAGAGGATTCATTTCTTTTATTTGTTGTTTATATTTACCGTTAATATAGCCTTTGAAAGAGATTTAGGGATTGCAGTTGATACTATACTAGTCGTAATAGGAGCTTTCCAACCAGATAAAAAAGCTTGATTGACAAACCTTAGATAAATAAGCTATCTTCCCGTACTTTTGGCATTTAGTTTCTCTGACTGTGCAACACGACCTGGGGTGTAGTTTGAGACCACAAAATAACATTTTTGTCTGGCTTCAGCACTAACAGTGTATGCAGTGTCTTCCGAAGATAGAAGATTTTAAACTACCGGATGTGGGGGCAGAAACGAAGAAGTCTGTCGTAGAGAACTGTCTTTTTTTCAATGTTTGGGTCGTTTGGACTAGTGTAATAGTAGTAGCTTGAGTACGTAGTGCAGCCTCTGCAATACTTGTTTGTAGATATGAATAAGATTGCTTTCCTACCATCTCCAAGGTAAGTGCCTGCTTGCAAGCAGTAGCTAAATCTAGTTGTTAATTTTCCAGTAATCTTTAACAGATATAATTCGATTCTAATCTATTTATAGGTGAGTCTCTGATACATTCATCCTTCACTTGATCTCGACTTAAGATTTTTAAGCGCTAACGATATTGTTCCAAACCCTCTTCAGAGGATTGGCCTGTTGTTGCAAATACATACCAGGCAAAGATTATGTTTTGTCTCTTCACAAAAATTCCATTAAAAACGTCCATGGCACTCTGGTAAGTTTTGCAGTGATAAATATTGGTATATACCGATATGGAAACATGGTACATTAGTAAGTTAAGTCTATTCATATCAGTAATATGAATGGATGGCATGATTCCAGTACAATCAAGAATCTTTGAATAATCGTTTCCAATATTTTCAGGCGTCAGTAAAAGACAGATCTGTAGAGACCAAGTCGAGACGTTCTGGTTTAAGGTATCTGTCCATAATTAAGTTCAATAAATTGCAATGAAAAATCGTTGTCTAGTTCGGCTTAATGTGCCTTTATTGGGCGTAAATGAAGAGTCTTTCCTGTTGGGCGAAGGTGGTGTGACTTATTATAAGACAAGGGAGGTAATTGGGTTGTCTTAATACAGTATTCAAACCTATTCAACATTTATTTGGTTACAGGTTTCAAGTCAGCAGATTACAAAGCTTGGGTTTGCTACAAGTTTCAGGCAAGTTTCATCGTCAATAATGTATTTTAAACTGAAACAATACAAGTTTTATACTGTCAGATGAAATATAATACGAAAAGATTTTGCAACTTCGTAGAGAGAGATGTACTTGTCTATAAACCTCATGATTTGAACTTGTAAAAAAGATCTTTACAAATTTTATAGTGTTATTCGCAGACATATAGATTCCTTCCATAATCTTTTGGTCTCCATCATCCATACTGAAATTTGTAGATACAAATCCGAACTGTAATTCCAGTCATTAGCCTGATTCAAGAATCTATTGTTGGGTCATGCAGCTGCAGTAGAAATCCGTGAAACTTCGACATTTTGGATAAAAATCAAACAAAGATCTTCATGAATGCTTGCAAAATTGACAACACTTATGGAACAGATGAGCTTTTATGTGACAAATAGAACATAAATGCAAATGTTTATTCAGTTTGTAAGTTAACTTCCATTAATTTCTTCCCGAACGGAAACGAAAAAGAAAGAAAAAGTTGAAAAAATGCCAAAGAACAAATTCATTAAAGAAAATGTGGAGACTGGAAACAATGAATAAACAATAGCAAAAGAAGGGAAGAGGAAAAGAAGGAAAGAGGAAAAGGAGGAGGGATGAAAAGAAAGAAAGAGGAAAATAAAGAAGGAGAAAAATAAGAAAGGAGGAAAAGAAGGAAAGAGGAAAATAAAGAAGGAGGAAAAGAAAGAAAGAGGAAAATAATGAAGGAGGAAAAGAAAGAAAGAGGAAAAGAAGGAGGGATGAAAAGAAAGAAAGAGGAAAATAAAGAAGGAAAGGGAAAAGAAGGAAAAGGAAAAGAAGGAAAGAGGAAAATAAAGGAGGAGGAAAAGAAGGAAAGAGGAAAATAAAGAAGGGGAAAAGAAAGAAAGAAGAAAATAAAGAAGGAAAAGGAAAAGAAGGAAAGAAAAAATAAAGGAGGAGGAAAAGAAGAAAAGAGTAAAATAAAGAAGGTGGAAAAGAAGAAAAGAGGAAAATAAACAAGGAAATTGAAAAGAAGGAAAGAGGAAAATAAAGAAGGAGGAAACGAAAAAAAGAGGAAAATAAATAAGGAAAAGGAAAAGAAGGAAAGAGAAAAATAAAGGAGGAGTAAAAGAAGGAAAGAGGAAAATAAAGAAGGGGGAAAAGAAGAAAAGAGGAAAATAAAGAAGGAGGAAAAAAAAGAAAGAGGAAAATAATGAAGGAGGAAAAGAAGGAAAAAAGAAAAGAAGTAAGGAGTAAAAGAAGGAAAGAGGAAAATAAAGAAGGAGGAAAAGAAAGAGGAAAAGAAGTGACAAAATAAAAAGAAGACATAGGAAAGGAGGAAAGATTAAAATTAAACAACGAGGGAAATTAGGAAGCATGAGAGGGAAATAGACAAAGAAGGAAAGGAAAAAACAACACAAGAGAAATAAAAAGGAGAGAGCTAAAAATGGAAAAATTGAAAAGAAGGAAACTGAAAAAAAGACAAATATAGATGAACAATACGGAAAAGTAAAAACAGAGATGAAAAGAACAACCAAATTAAAGAAGGAAAATAAAGAAACTGACTTCGCAAAAATGTACTAGAATTGAAGAAATATATCGATTGTAAAAAAGGGATGTCGATAAAAGAATTTACAAAATTGAAAAAGGAACGTAAATATAAATTAACTGAAAGAAAATTCAAACAATTTTAAAAAGAAGAAAACGAATTGAATATGAATAAAATGTAAAAAGGAAAAAGAAATTGAATGTTGAAAAATAGAGAAAAGATACAAATTGATTGAGAAAAAAGAAGGAAAGAAAATATCAGCATAGGTGTGGGGAAAACGAGAGTAAAAAGTGAAATACATAAGTAAATAAACATAAAAATAACAAGGAAGGTAGAAAGAAAGGCGAACTAAAAAAGTACGATATATATAAAAAGGAAGAACAAAGAAGAAAAGGAAAATATAAGAGCGAAAATATAAATAAAAAGTTAAAAAGAAGACAAAATGACAAAGAAATTATGAAATGTGTGAAAAATTAAAAACGGCTAGGAAAATAAAGTTGTCTTCTCTTCTTTGAAAGCTGAAATAAGAATATAAATTTTCAAAATTAATAAGAGAAAACGAAAATAAAATATTATGTGAAATGGATCTGATATCGGAGAGTTTATACAGAAAGAATCTCTAATAAAACTGCATAATAGTCGAGCTCAATAAGCGGAATATATCCAAGCCTGGAAGTCGATACTGAGTAAAGCGATTTATATTCTGTAATCTGTTGCATTATTTATCGTATTTGGTCTGCATACAGAACTGACGAAATCTTGTTGCCAACAGAGAAAATATATTATCAGTCTTGGAGGAAAATGTCACTTTGTTTGCTGAGATGATTCCTGTTGCATGTCAAAGAGAGTAGAATGAATCAACAGGACGAAATTAGAATCGAAAATCAAGGAATGTAATGCAAAATATATATAAATAAAATGTCTATCAGAAATTGGCCATTGACGCTACATAGAATCAGTGAATGCTGCTGAATCAATTACGCTTTAAATTCCATGTATCGTGGCTCTCCGCGATTACTTTTTTCTTATCTGTGAACTGTCATGCATTCCTGGGAAAGATAGTTTAATAATTTCCTGCTACATTCTTTAAGATTTTGAATTCAGGGTTTTAAGTAGCAATGGTAGCCATCCCAGTCTACACTGCTATTTTCTTTGAAGCTTGTGTGAGAGAATATACGAACTCATACTTTTCCAAAAGGCACGTTAGCAAAAGTTAATACCACAGACTAGCCCGGAATTTGAACGGAAACAACAAAATATGCCGGAAGTTCATTAACACCGCTGGATGGAACAGGTTTCCAGCAACAAAATATTTGTAGGTTTATTATGCTGTAGCCATCACCATTGGCTGTATGCATTTATAGCCTGCATGTCACAAAATGTGATGAAACCGCGGACAAATATTATATGTAAACAAAAAAAAAAAATAATACTAAAGGCTATTCACATTTAAGCACTTCAAACACTCCGTCAGTTTACACAGAGATGGCTTGTAGGATTTATGTAAATTGATTCCAAGACTTTCAAGTGATACCCGGAATTAACTCTACCCAGCCTTAAAAATATGTCTGGGTTATACGAGCGGTAATCCCTCAATTTTCACTCAAATGTTCAGCTGTCGCTAAATATTAACTCACCTAAAGTATATTAAATGAATAATGCAGCACAAGAAGAAAAGTACCAAAAACCTTAATAGATGTTCCCTCTCCATTATATTTAATAGAACACACTTAGCATTTTATATATATATATGTATATATATATACGCACACAAATACAGATGTGTATATATGTTTGCGTATGTGTGTGATTGTGTGTGTGTTGCTTATATTTTGGCAGCCTGTTTTCATTAAGACATATCTCATTGAATAATTTAAACAAGGATCCTCTCATATTCACGGACAAGCTTCTTAGTATCCTTATTAAAAGAAAAGAGAAAATTACTATGTTGATACATATTCATTTATTACGAGTACTTTCGAAATTATCACAATGTCATCATCAGCATGTTGTTTCTCTAAGACAAAAATTATTATTTTCATCATTTTTCTAAGACAATCAATCTCTCTCACTGTCTCTCTCTCTGTCTGCTTTTCTCTCTCTCTCTCTCTCTCTCTCTATATATATATATATATATATATATATATATATATATATATGTTTACATTTGTAATAACAATACGTTAGATTTAGTTGTGTAACTCTACCGAGTGAAGATAGCTCTGGCTGACACCAAATTAGTTGTGTTTCAATCCTGGCTTGAGGCATTCGGAAGTCTAGTCGCACTGAGGAGCTGTGATACAGCGAAACAGTACTGTCTGTGAATGACATATATATATATATATATATATATATATATATACTGTCAAAAAGTAACACCCCCTCCCAGTGGGCTAAAAGCACACTTGAACACCAACCCAGTAATTTCCATGTACCTCAATTTGGCGGAGGAAGAGGAGCAACTATCTGGTCATCACTGGGGCCCAAACAGATACTACCAACCTGGGTTAGGGCGGAACTGGAAACAACAACTAAGAGGTCTTTCCACGCTCCTGACAACCTCCAATCTCCCAATCAGATTTCTTGATGCTGGATGTAGTTTATCGCTATACCCGCGACGACTGGTTACTCTGATGTAACATCTGCTTCATGGCCATACTAAATATCTTGCTTAAATATCTTGTCTCTGGATTCTATGGGTATATTTTAAGGGTCGTTGAGGTATTGTCCAAGCTGTATTACCAGAAGACTACCGAAAAGGTCTAGAAAAGTTGTCCCAAATATTGTCTGTATCATTAATCTGGCCAGTATAGGCAGGCTGGTGGATGTCTATTTTAGCTTTTTAAATCCCACAGAAATATGGATAGCAGTAAAATGGAAGAAAGCTCTAAAGATCGCCTGCTGGAAGGGGCAAACACTATCTGATAGCTTAACTGGTGTATCTCTTCCACTGCATACAGCCATTGTCGCAAGAGAACTAAATCGTTACAACGTAGACATAGCGGCTATGTCTAAGACGCGAATTCCAGATAACAGATGTCCGGTGGAGCAGAGTAGGGGTTACACGATTTTCTAGAAGATTAGAAAGGTGAGTGACATAAGGGAGGCATGTTTTGGGTTTGCGATTCGCAACAATTTGATATCTAACCTGGTTGAAGTTCCTTATGATATCAGCGATGGGCTGATGATTCTCCGACTACCCTTTCACGGAGATCGATATGCCACCATCATTAGTGCTTATGCACCAACAATTCCCACTGAAGAGGCAGATAAGTTAGCCTTCTTTAAGGAACTCCGATTTTTTTCAGTCTTCGCAACAGAGTTACGGAAATTGAAAAAATCATCTTTCTAGGCGATTTTAAGGCCAAGGTCGGCTGGGACTGACAGACATGGAACTATCTGAATAGGTATTGATAAAATTACTGGAAATGGGCTACACTTTAAACTATGCACGTAATATAACGAGCATATTTCAAGTACACAGTTTCCTGACAAGGGTGATCACACTACAACCTGGATGCTTCCAAGATCTCAACAGTGGCATCTTATACAAAAATGGAAAAGGGATATGCAAAGTTAAATCTTTTAAAAGTGCAGATTTCTGGACCAACCACGCTCTTGTGAGATCAAAAATGTGATTGATAATCAAAGCTTTGCTAGAAACAGAAAAATTGTAAATTTGATAAAACTTTTTAATGTGGCCACATTACACGATCCAGTAACACAGAAAGCTCGTCAAGCTCGCATTGCGGCCTCTACCAACTCAACTTTTTGATATACAGATATTCTCTGCCACAAAAGAGGTAATTGTCCTTGCGTCAGGCAAAAACCGTGAGTACTTTGAGGAGAATGACAATGCAATTATAGGTATATTTACGAAGAAGAACAAAATACGGGGAAAAAAACTTATCCATGAACACCTTTCTTTAGAGCAACAGTTCACCAAAGATTTCAAGGAATTCAAATCTCGTGCGCAATGCACATTACGAAAAATGGAAGATAATTGGTGGTCGAACATAGCTACAGAAATGCAAGCAGCCAGAGACAGTAACAACAGCAAAGAGTTCTATACTCCTATGAAGAAGGCATTTGGTCCTTACACGGCAAGAATTACAGCTTGATATCTAAAAATGGCAATGAACTGCTTACTAGCGGGACTGACATCTCTTAATTCTGGAAGAAACATTTCTCTGAATTACTGAATAGATACAACCAAGTAGATCCAAATACCCTTGATATTCTGTGACAACGAATTTCGGTGGAAGTAATGAATAGTGCCCCTCACTGGAGGAAGTAGAATTATCCATCTCTATGTTGATCGTTGCTATGGCATCGAGTATGGACGGACTATATTCTAAAATCTTTCGTTACGAGGAAAACCACATTGTTCAAAACATGCATCAAATTATTATTAACATCTGGTACGAAGATGCAGCCGTAAAGGATTATAGAGATGGTGTTCTCATTCCGTTGTATAAGGAAAAGGGTGCAAAGGTATTGTGTACTCATTTCCGTGGTTTTACTCTGCTGTCTTCTGCCGGCAAGACTATTCTAGGTATCGTGCTCTTACGACTAAACACATAAATCCGGGACAGTATTTATTCAGGATCCCAATGTGGATTCTAACCCTAATAGAGGCTCGATAGATACGGTGTTCGCTGTTCGCCAGCTGCAAGAAATGTCGGATGAACAACGACAAAGTCTCTTCCAAGTCTTTGTGGATCTGACGAAAGTATTTAACAGGGTGCTTCTCTGCGTCGATTTGGTTGCCCAAACCACTTTTTAAGGGTTCTTCACTCCTTTCATAACAACATGAAGTTCTCAGTTAACACTGATGGTCTACTTTCTCGGGCGATTAAGGTGATCCCATGTGTGAAAGTGGGTGAACTAGTAGCACTTACGCTGTTCTTTCCCTTGGGTTTATTTAAACCCTTCTCATATTATCCACCCGGAATCCATATTCGAAATTGCACTTCTGGGAGACTACTCTTCGACATCAAGCATGTGTTAGGGACCTCCTGTACGCTGATGATTCTGATTTGGTACCTCATAATAAAGAGGAAATACAGATGTTGATGTATATTGAAAATTTCAATATATCTCTATTGCCAGTGGTTGTAGATTGTGGAAAATTTCACCTAACTGGGCAGTACCATCAACAGGCCATGTACCCTCGACAACGAAAGAACACATCGGGTACAGAAGGCTACTGAGGCCATCACTACTTTCAGAGATCGGATATGGAACTAGAGAGGTTTGAAACTAGCAACAAAGGTATCAGTTTATAAACGAATGTATTCTTAATTGCCTGCTGTACTCTTGCGGATCATCGGTCACATACAGAAGACACCTTGTTACACTCGGACGCTTCTAACAGCACTGTCAGAAATCCATCCCCGGCATACACTAAATGTTTCATACACCTAACACAAGCATTCTTGAAAAAGCATCTTCTGTCAGCATTGAGGCTCTAATTTATCTTCACAGGCTTCGATAAAGAGGCTATTTGCTTAGAGGATTTCCGAATTTCCAAGCAGGTCCTTTACAACGAGATAGTTCGATGCACAAACCTATTAAAAGATTCAAGGACATTCTAAAGGACTTTCTGAGTGCTTTTGCCCCATTACCAAGGATGGGAGGACAGAGCTTCTTGTGATGAGGATAACTGGAGGATGACTGTTTGTGGTGGTTCCAAAAAGGATCCGTAGAGAGCACAGACAAAAAGAGCCGAGGGAAAGTGGGAATTAGCCGATCCTGCGCTTAATCAGTACCCGGAGAAATCTGCTTATCTATGCCAGGCCTGGTTAACCACCGTAGGTGTCACCTAGATTGAGCCAAAACCTGAAGGAAAACGGTTCTGCCCCCAAGGACATCCATGCTTACATGGTTGCTACATTTGTGTTGACGTCCCAGATTTATCAACAGTGCAAAAGTGGGCAGCTGAATTTAGGAGGGGACGCGTCTCGACGGTAACCCAAGGTCTGGACTTCCTGAAACTGACGAAAATATTGGTTATTTTTACCACAGAATGATGGATGTCAGGGGATTGACTATAAATCAAGTCGCCGATGCTTTTAGCCTATACCGTGAGGGTCGAGAATAGTCTGCATGACGAATTCTTCTGCCATGTATTTTGCCACCTGATCAAAAGCGTACCAGTCTGATCACATCATGGAGAAATATGACAAATCCAGCTGGTTTCACTGAACGTTTCCTAACTCAGGATTATTGTTGGGTTCATCACTTTGAGCCAGAGACAAAAATACAATCTATGCTCTTGATATGTCCCTCCTCACCTGCTCCAAAGTAGTTAAATCTGCAGGAAAGAACATGGCCTCTGTTTTTCGGGGATAGAAAAGGTATTGTGCCTATTAGCCGCAAAAGGGCTACACTTTCAATGGAGTGCATTATGCCAAATGGCTGAAGCAGTAACCAAACATTACCAACATGAAACGGCCAGAAAGAAAGGTGACTTGTTTCATCACGACAATGAACCAACACACAAGCCCTTCATTTCAATGGCTGCTGTGTATGACTAGGTCTTTGAACTTGTTGATCTTCCTCCCTATTCTCCTAATTTGACCTCAAAAACTCAAAATATCTATTTATAAAATCAGATAAGTCCAGGATAATTTATAAAATGGAAACCAATCTTTATAATGAACTAACTAACAAAGAATTAACTAAACTTTACAAAACCACTAATCATGAAACAAAAAGCTAAAACGTTAAGAACATAACTACTAAAATAAATTTAGACAATAGAATAAAACAATCAGTAAAAGTAGAACCATTTATTATATTAAAAGACCATAAAGACAATTTCACGACCAAGCCCATGCAGGTTACTAAACCGCTACAAAAAGTAATATTGGAATATAAACAAGTATCAGAAAAATATGCTCAAAACTAAGAAACATACTGAATATAAACTAGTGGGAAAATACAAAAGCAATAATCAATTGGTTTAATAACATTAGTCATGAAGAAAACTGTTCCTTCATCCAACTGCACATAAATGACTTCTACCTATCTATTAATGAGAATACACTAAACAACGCACTAAACTTAGCAAAACAACGCATGGCTATCCCCAATGAAGATATAAATATAGTTAAACACCGGAAATCAATATTATACCAAAATAAAAAAAATTATAAGCAAAAAGGGCCATAATAATAACAATAATTATAATGATAATAATGATACATTAGACGTGGCAATGAGTAGCTATGATGGTGCGTGAACTAATGGGAAAATACAGAATGAATAAATTAGCAAATATCAATAACAAAATGATATAGGTCTATTCAGGGCCGACGGTCTATTAATCCTAGGACACTGCGACGGCCGAAGTAAAAAAAAACAAAAAATGCAAACAAGAAATGATAAAAAATATAATAAGGAATAA
The DNA here is from genome assembly GCA_964036315.1 of Acanthosepion esculentum. Taxonomy (NCBI): domain Eukaryota; kingdom Metazoa; phylum Mollusca; class Cephalopoda; order Sepiida; family Sepiidae; genus Acanthosepion; species Acanthosepion esculentum. The sequence goes on from OZ038482.1 coordinate 137,066,481, forward strand.
TTCGTTTCAAAAACCAAAATAAACTCTTTAATATAATACAAACTTTAAATAAATAAATGTAACAAATATAATATAAGCTTAATTTATTAATAAATAAATATTAAAAAAATTAAACATAATCACCTTTACGCGTGTGTGTGCAAGTACATATAAATATATATATATATATACACTTGTACAAGCACCAAAAATCAAGCAAACCTAGCCCCTCATATTTAATACATCAATATATAACAGCAAAGCAAAAATATATTACTAATAATTAAATAAAAAGGAAACATTAAATAAACAATAGAATATGATATAAGCATAGGCTTACTTTAATTAGTATACACTATTTAACAGTTATATATGCGTGCGTGTGTGCAGTGTGCGAGCATGAGTACACACACACATATATATATATATATATATATATATATATATATATATATATATATATATATATATATATATATGTAATGGACTCGACTGGAATTCCAGTCGAGTCCATTACATTCACTTACGTGCTAACACCCTTGTGAAAGGTGTGAATCCTCTTCTTCTCCCTCCAGCTATGGGTAAATAGCAGGACAAGCTGAGTTCCTAGCCTAGGATGGCAACTGGTCTAGGAGAAGGACAACTCTGAATTCAAAACATGCGGAGGGTCGTTTGGGGACCTTGTGGCAATTCAAAAAGCGTGGATGGCCCTGCACAAAACCTTCACCAATATGATCAAATATCATGTCGGGGTGTCGGTTTCCTTGGAACTGATCTGCTTGACCCTCATACATCGAATTCCAAGAGAGAGTCGAGTATATATATATATATATATATATATATATATATATTCACGAAAAAACACTACTAAACAACCAGCTATAATTAATACCTTAAAAATAGAAAAAAAACTTCACCATTTAAGCACTAGTTTATTAATAACAAAGCACAGACCTACGTATACATGTTCCTGTATACGGACGTTTAGATGTATACATGTGAGCGTACGTATACCTACATATGTGCATGCATATATGTGCACATAAATTCAAACAATAATATACATATTTAATGATAAATCTAACTTCCTACAATAAATATTTATGATGTCATCAATCTAAATTAAAAAATAACGAAATAATAGGCTAGTGAAGATATATAATTACAAGAATATGAGTATGTGTTCATATATATATATATATATATATATATATATATATATATATATATATATATATAGGATGTTTTGCGTACTCGTATCGGTTTTTTTTTCTTGGGCCTTGGACTTGAATGCTACACGATTATTTTCGGCTAACGTACATGTTCTTGGTTCTTTCTTTTTTATACCTTTTTTTCCCTTTGGTATTGGTTTGATTATTTGCAAATCAAGACACCGAATGTTTTCCGATCGAGTATAGTGTCTTATACTACTACTACTAATATATATATATATATATATATATATATATATATATATATATATATATATATATATATATGGGTGTGTTTGTATGAACTAAATGCATACACCTGTATGAATGTGTGTCTATGTATATGACAGTGTCAGCCCATCATTGTAAAACTTAGAGAGAGAATAATTCTTTCAGTATATACATATATATATGTGTGTGTGTTGTAGTAGGATCCACCTAATTTGCATAGTGGAGTACCGACTATATAAATATGGTTGGTACCGGAAAGACAGGAGAGACGAAACAAGAGATTCAACTAGAGACTCTGCCCGACTGCGACTTAGTCAACACATTCTCCAGGAACGGTCTTCCCAGGAATATACAAAAGACTATATGTAAATATTGTGTACACATCCTTGTTTCAATACATTTTGTTCTAAGTACATTTTGTGTTGCATTATTATTCCATACATTAGTCAAGTTTCAACAATATATATATATATATCAAGTACTTATCATTTAAACATTAATATCAATTATTTATGTAAAACATGAAAGACAATTTCCCTAGAAATATACTTGAACGCCCAAAAATTAAAATCGGTGGCTGGTCTTTGGATTGAAACAACTCGCTACAAAAACACCAACTGTCGAAAGAAAAGAATAAAAATGGAAAAAAATGAAAAATGCTAAAGAACTAGTTAGTGTAAAGGGAAAACTAAATAAAAATTCAAATCATCACGATCCATACACCATATGCACATCCGCGCAGACTTGTGAAGGCACATCCCTAGAGACGGGCTTATTGCAGCACGCACGCAAACGCACAAACGAACCAAAAAAAAAGAAAGATTACACTAATGACACATATACAAAACAGAAAATCTCGATAAAATATAAGCAGTAAATTGCTAATACCCCCTGAAGTGTGGACGGACAGGTCCGCCTACAAAACTCTGGAGTTGGAATGCTGATGGTAACATCAATCAGGTAAGTGACAAAATGTTATCAATATTAATCATGTATATATATATATATATATATATATATATATATATATATATATATATATATATATATATATATATATATATATATATATAGTCTGTATTTCTGAAATGCTTTACATCACATATTTGATCCTTTTACGTACTATCGTTTCAATTATTCAATATTATCCCGATATTTGAAAGTGAAGAAAATGAAAGCGTAATACTAAGTGAACCGCTCCTAATATCTTGGCAGACAACGGCCAGAATTAGGAACATACTTTTGACTTGAATTATTAGTCCTTATTCTTCTGATGAAACTAATTTGTTACAGAAGTGATAATTGGTAAATATTTCTTCAATTATATTCGACATCTTGCTGTGTTCCTCGTTCATCTGTTCTCAAATAGATGCAAGGGAGAAATTAGAATTCCGCTTTGCTATTCTTTGACAAATATCTTCAGGTGGTTGGAATGTCTAACGGAACCTTTTATTTCGCTCACTGTGTAGACTGTTCTAGCTCCACCTGTCATATTTAACAGGATATAACTGATAACTGACATCCATTAAATTTGGCACATGGAACTAGAACAGCCTAACCCAGTTAGCGAAATAACGGGTTCAGTTCGACATTCCAGCCACCTGAAGAAGGCCGGAGTGTACAACAGCCGAAACGTTGTAATAAATATGGCGCCAAACATTAGGACAATAGTCCAAATAATGTAAACAGCATTCAATGAGCTTGCAGTTATATCATATTGAAACACCGGTTCTCGTAAGATCACCTCAGTTAAGCAACATCAAGACTTGTTAGGACCTGGCCGCTTGAGAACACGAGGTATTTTAAGCTTGGATGTGCGGATAGTGTAATGGATAAAGGAAATCAAAGTTGTAGAGCCGAGTTCTAATTCCAGTGACGTTCGTTATATTACGTGAAAATACTCTTGGAAAAGGTATGACTCTACCTCTGCCCATCCAGCTAGGGACTAATTAGTAGGACTTAGATCAATAAATCATTATTATTTCCCTAAAATGCTTAAAATCTAAAAATATTTTCCGCCTGTTTATTTAATGTTTCATATATGGTCCTATGTTAGTCACGGCACTAGGTGTGGTCTTAGTTTCATGACTACCACATGCGTTTCCAACTAAGTGTTCCTTCTGCGCCAAGTTGAGTTTGAAAGATCCGCAGAAGGGAAATGATACAATTCGGCTGGAACTTCTTCTGGTGGTCAGGATAGCCGCTACGAGTGGCTAGAAGAGTCAGCAATTTAAAGAATCAAACAACTGTCTGGTAACAAATAACAAAAAATATTAATTGTAAGACGATTGTGAAACAAAAAAAAATAAAATAAAATATTAATATCTGCCAGTTGGTTATTGAAAGATGACAGTTCTTTCCAGTAGGGGTTAATGTCGCCAAGTGGCTGAGACAAAAGACATGGAAAGAGAAGTTTTGTCGGCACAACAGGCTAATCAGCATGTGATTATCGCAATTTGAATATTTGGTACAGAGTCTGGGATTTTCTTCAATGAGCCGAGTCGTCAAAATGTCTTCTAGCGGCTGGAGAGAATCTGGTATCGGAGAGGAAGATGTTTCTTGACTTTTCGTCTCCGATCTACTCCGTGTAAAAGTTAGCTCCAGCTTTTATATACGAAATTTTAGGACCAAAACAAAGCATCTGATTGGTGATCCAATTACTGAACATTTCGTGTCATATAATCATTGGTCAACAAACCATAGTTAAGGTTATAAGTTGCGGTTCCCCCCACCACTTCTAAATCCCTAATTCGGACTGCTTTTATTTACTGTATGCTTATTGGCCGACTAATTGTTATTTAGATCCGAGGCTGATGAACCAAAAAAATCTTCTATTTGGTTGCACCTCACATTTGACCTTTATATCTGAAGGCAGGCATGTTGCTGTAAGTAGGTTAAATGCAACATATGCAGGCGCCGTGAATTTTGACAGACTTTGAACACATTACCTCGCAGTAATATTAAGATATTGAGATCGACTACGGGAGCAAAATATAAAGGACAGGTATCTTAAATTAATCCAGACTCGAATTTATTAAATCCAAGGCCCTATAAAATAACCTAATCCTAAGATAATCCTTTGTTTTCAACAAAATCGTATTCTTGATAAGAATTTATTAATAAAAAGAAAAAAGATATTCTTAGTAACTTTATGCCCCAATTAACAATTACATCGTGTCACAGTCCGTAAAAAAGAAATCAACCTCGACCTTTAATAACTGCAGATAACTGAATCACTATTTCTTCAAGATGAACGGTAATAACAATGAAATAATTGAATAAATAAATAAATGAAGCCACCTCCATCAGGAAGATTTGTGTCTCATTTGTTTAAATGTGACTCGAGGGTAATTTGTTTTCTCCTTTAAATTTTTGATTGCCTTTATTCTAGCAGACAATTTAATGGAGCTAACGATAAACGCTCGACGCAGAGATTTTACATTTCTCGAAGCTTTGATAGTCTACAGTCAGCAGGAAGGTATCAAATTTAATATGTTTTTGATCACATAAATATCACGTCGATACGTAATTGCATTAAAAACCGATTTAAGTCCCACTTTGATGGCATAAAATGTTTCTTCCCAGCAAAACACTATAATCAGTTAATTATAAATTTCATGTGTCAATCCTGTTTGCTTCCGTCTTCTATTTTTGTTAAGTTTTATCTACATGTTCTTTTATTTTTAAATAATTATAAAAATGTAATTGGTGTACCTTTTTACCGAATTAAGTATCTTTTCATGCGATTAACTAATAATTTACAATGTCTGGTAAATAATTTAATATGTAATCTTCGCCGGGAGATAATGGAAGTCGTATATTGATATTATAAATTTGGTGAAATAGACAATCGTTTTCATGTCTGTGTTTCTCCTTCGGGATGTGGGCGGTTATATCTCACTAAGTCTCTTACTATTCTCATTAGTTCTTCTTACGCCATGCTTCTCTTTTCACCTTCATTCTCCCTACATTGTTCTGTCATCCATTTTCACAAGATTACTACGTAAGTTTACTCGCTGTTTACCTCTGTCACTCATGCCACTCAGTATATCCTGTGAATGTTAAACTTTCGAGATCTCGTTCCTCATAATGTGTCGTAGAAATTTCAACTGCCACTTTGAGATTCTGACTATAATCTTTGTTTTTGTTTCTACTTTACTTAAAACGTCCACATTTATCACATGTTCCGTCTGTTGTATTTTCAAAGTTTTTCTGTGGGATCACGTGTCTGTTGCTTCAAGTCTCTTCTTCATCCCTGGGGAGATTGTTCACCATTCACTTCTATATAGCCGGACTGAAAGAGGTTAGCATTTTCTTTCTAATGGATTTTTTCTTTGAATTAAAAAGGAATTATTACTGCATATATTATTCATGAATGGTGTTCTCACAGAGTTTGGATGAAATAAATCTCCGATTAAAACGTTATTTTCGTGTAGGGCTTTAAAATTATCCCTCGAGATTTTATGAATATGTACGCAAATATATACGGGGTGATCACAGGATGAAACACACAGCAAAATTCATTGCTTAAAATTATGTGCCTCAGCAAAAGTACAAACACTCTAATGAATCACTCTAATGAAGTCAAAAAGCAACTGAAATATTCCAGAAGAATCTTACAAGTAATCTGTTGTCGCTGTTTACAACATTTTAAAGGGAAAACAGATTTTATAAATTATAAATTATAGTTGAAATGCTTCCGAACCACAAAAATGATTTTTTGACAGTTAGATTTATGGAATTAGATTAAGCCGGGAAATGTTCAAAAATCCGATTGAATAAGACAAGAATATGATTTTAATTTAAAGAGTAATATCTCGTGAACATAATAATGTAAAGCGTAATATCTCCTGAACATAATAACTGTAATATTTAGCGTAGGAATTTTGTTCTCGAATAAGTTCTTTTCTTTTTTAAATAAGAAGAAAATAATATTGAATGATAATCAAATAATTTATTAATTTAATGCGCTCTGAATCATTAATTCTAAGAAACGTTTAAAGAATGCAATTTATCTTTCAGTATTGAAAATGATATTTCAAATAGTGTCAATATTATATTTGAAGCTATTTGGTAACCGGTTTTCATTTTGAGTTTTGTTTTTGTTGTGAGACCAATACTTCCCTACATAATGGACTCTTCCAGTACTATATTATTATGAGTATCAGAGGAGTAGCACCAGCAATGCGCAGCCGCGTGTTCTGCTGTCGAACACTCTGTTTGGCACAGAGGAACTCGGATGACGCTTTGCCGCATGGCAAAGTTTCGTCCGAGGAGGTAGACAGTCCTTAAACTCGTGTATACGGGTTGTAAATGGGCATATTTTTAGCCGAGCCTACGGGCTCGGTAAGCCCACGTTAAACCGGCCTTGTGCCACATTCGGTACGTGTGTGGGGAGTTGTTAAATATACCAGTAATGCGCAGCCCCGTGTTGACGTGTTAACGGTCGAACACTCTGCCTCTGGGCGGAGAGGAACCCGGACGAGGCTCCGCCGAAGGACAGAGTCTCGTTCGGCGTGTTTGACAAAATCCGATTCTATTTTTACAGTTTCTATGGGCATTTTTTGGCTGAGCATACGGGCTCCGGAATACGCCACTTTAAACCCGGCCTTGTGCCACATCTATCCTTCGTGGGGGGACAGTAAATACAGTAATGCGCAGCCGGGCACGATACCAATATCGGACACTACTGGATAGTAAGCTCTGCTTACACTATTCTTTGTAACTTTTCTGTTTAATGTATCTTTCTTAACTCTAACCCGTGTTCCGTGTTTTCCTTCCGTAGCCCCTACTTCGGGTCCACATCAGTGGCGACAGAGGATTCGAGACACGCACCCACCCACACCGAAACCCCAAAGACCCAGTCCCACATCAGTGGCGACAGAGGACTCGTTTAACCCGACTGGTTCCCACATCAGTGTTGAACTAGAATTTGAGCTGGCATTACTACATCAGCGAACGAAACGCAATAAACGAGCAACCAAGTATCGAGAACGACTGCTTACAAAAAACCCAGCTTGTGCACAAAACAAACTGACAAACTCAAGAGCTCGAAGTTCTACGGTTGACTCAAGTTCGAAAAAACTATTCACCAAGTCGCGCATTTAGCAAAGTGTTAAAAAATTTTATGAAATGGATTTGAATTCCTACAAATCTCGTGCATAAAAATTACCCTCGCCACAAATTGATTGAGGTGAGTTTTTTCTAATAAAAAAAAGCAAAGCAAACCACCAACTGCACGATCGGATTTTTACATGAGCTATTCGCGCGTTTTGGTGTGGTAGATTGTGTAGTGACTGATAACGGGACTCAATTCGCATCAAGTGAATTCAGAGACTTTTGCAAGTTGTATCAAGTGGACCACATTACGACGCATCAGTATCACCTCAGGTCGAACGGTCAGGCCTAGAGGTTCGTGGACACTCTAAAAGAGATTTTAAAAAGGCACTAGGCACACCGACGGATAGAGCATTACAACAGTTTCTGCAGGGGTATAGGATAACCCCTAATCCTAACACATCTATGTGACGCTCGCCTGCAGAAACAATGTTCGCATGAAAAATCAAGTCCGTCTTTGATAAACTCATTCCAAGAAAACCGTCTCGCTTCCTAAGAAATATTTTAATCCTGGCGACAATGTCCTTTTTAAGGCTTACAAAAACAACATAACATTCTGGGAAGTAGGCAACATCAAACAGAGAATTGTCGAACTGGTTTATATTGTCCAGGGACCGAAAAATACCCATAAACGCCATATGAACCAGCTCAGGAAATGCCGTTTGAAGGAATCTGAGGATTCACCACAAAATATCTGCGAAGAGCCGATCGACGTAATATTCGAACATTTCGATCTTGACACGCCCCAAGTTTCTCCGGAAATACGACGCTCGGGGAGAAAGAGAAAATTTACTCAACCACTCGACGTGAATCCAAAGAGGAAGAGGTATTAACAGTTTTACTTGTTTTTTCCTTCAAGAAAAAAAAAAGAGGAAATCTCTTGTAAGGGGGGTGTTGTGTGACCAATACTTCCCTACATCATGGACTCTTTCAGTACTATATTATTATGAGTATCTGAGGAGTAGCACCAGGGCAGCCCCTTACGATACCAATATCGGACACCACTGGATAGTAAGCTCTGCTTACATTATTCTTTGTAACTTTTCTGTTTAATATATCTTTCTTATCTCTAACCCGTGTTCCGTATTTTCCATCCGTGGCCCCTACTTCGGGTACACAGCTGATTTATTCTTACGCTTAAATATAAAGGAATTTGAAAAACTAGCAGCTTCGAAACGTGATATTAAATTTCCAAAATTTTAATATTATCCGCTAAAATATATAATGTCTGCTGGTAAAATCTTTAACATTTCAAATTTGGCTTACGTTTGAATTTTTAAGACAGTTTAAAATTTTAAAAAATAATAATAAACATTGACAGATTTAAAACCAATAATAAGCATTGACAGGCTGACAAGCAACAAAACTAAGTTGTCGTTATACAGGGTGACCCCAAAAAACGGGAATTTTTGAAGTGCGTATTGACAGACATGAGCAAGTGGCAACACTGCGAGACAGTGACCTTGAGCAAGTAAACATTTCGCCATTTTAGTAACGAGAATGAAATTCACAGTATCCCAGCTGAGATGTTGCAGCAGTCAATGAGGAATCTCAACAGCAGATTTCAAGAATGCATTCGTACAGGAGGACGCCATCTACAGGACGTAATTTAAAAAAAATAAAAATTCGATCATTGTTTCTTAAATGGCATGTTTTAAGGTTTCAATTTCTATGAATTAAAACTTTTTCTTCCATCACTCTTGGTTTTATTGGATTGTTAAAAATGTTCCCGTTGTTTGGGGTCACCCTGTACAAATGTAACGATTATTAATGGATATTGGCAGAGTTTGATATCAGAAGACTCAGTAAAAGTTCATGCAAATTTGTCCAGCAATTTTTATAAATTCATCCATATTTCTTTATGAATGCATGTTTCATGACTGCCTTTGACTTTAAAGCAACTTTTAAATCGATTGTAAATTCAATTGTGAAATATTATTACGATTTTGAGTTGAAGAATCTGATCCACCGTAACTTTACCCCATTCTTCCTTGCATAATTTCTCTAATTGCTTGATATTTTGTGGAATCCGCTCATGAACTTTAACCTTCAAAGTATTCCACAAATTTTCAATTGGATTCAAGTCAGGAGACTGACCTGGCCAATTGAGGGTACTAATACCATTATTTTCAAACCATTCCTTTGTAAGATTTGCGGTATGTTTGGGATCATTGTCGTGTTGAAGCACGAAATTCCGACCATGTCCTAAAAAAGTTGCAGATTTCTGAAGGTTCTTCTCTAGAATCTCCCTGTACATGCTACCATTCATTCTACCATGGATAACTTGTAACTCGCCAGTGCCCTTGGATGAAAAGCATCCCCATATCATAATGGAACTACCCCCAAACTTAACTGTGGGGATGGTATTGTGCTTGTTGAAGGCAGTGCCATTTATTCGCCAAACACTTGTCGCTGTGTTCCTTCCGAATAGTTCAACTTTCGTTTCATCCGACCAGATTACCTTTTCCCAAAACTGCATACCTTTCTTTTCATGAGTTTCGACAAACTTTAATCGGTCTTTAACATGTTTGGTTTTCAATAAAAGCACTTTTCTTGGTGATCTTGAATGAAAGCCTGTACGATATAGAGCTCTGCTAATGGTATCCTTACTTACATTAATTCCAGCACCCTCAAGATCAGTTTTAATTTCAGAACGAGTAATGAAGGTGTTTTTCGCACATTTCTGATGATCCACCTTGAAGTACTCTCAATTATTTTTCTCGGTGTTCCATTTCTTGGAAAGTTTTCTGAACCGTTGCCATACTTTCTGATGATATTTCCTACGGTACTGAGTGCTAGATTCATTTCCTTTGTGACGTTCAATGATTCTATCGCGCATATCTCTGGATAATTATTTAGTTTTTGCCATTCTTAATCCTTGAATTGCAGAATGCACATCAAAGAGTCAGATGATTAGTAGCACTATCTTGTAAACAATTGTGTGCTTCTCTGATTGGTCAGAGATAACATTCCAATACTACCGAAAATTTGAATATTTAAAGTCTTTTAAAATACAAAGTTTCGATTGGAAATTTGAAAAAAATGTCATATATACTTTTGCATGGGGTAATTTTGAACTTTGATAAAAAAAATGGATTCAATTTTCCTTCCACATACAACTAAAACAAGTTTACAATATATTACTTACCAAATATCAGGCAAAATGGCGAAAATAAACTAGAGTTATAACAGAAAATAACATGTATCCAATACATATGCGTGTCACTGTATATATATATATATATATATATATATATATATATATATATATATATATATATATATATACATATATATATATATATTTTAAAAAATATCGATGAATCTATTTTAATAATATTAACGTTCTTGTCATTATTATATAAATAAGATTTCAAACATTATTGTAGATATGGTCGGAAAGCCATTGATTCTGCCCCAAAACTCTGGTAAATGATAAGAAATTAATACTGCCCCAAATTGTTTAAAGCTTATTCATTGTGTGCAGTGACATTTCCTTTAAAAATATAAAGAAAATAGAGGCTCTTGGATGAATGAAAGATCGTATTGCTAGTGACTTATATCGGCTTGAAATATATAGGAACAAGCACGGCGTTCCCTACTGGTTTTTAAAAAGACTACATTTGACAGAACTTTCTATATCTTTATTTTTTATTTGAACAGTTAATCTGCGCGTCATCATATCTGTTCTTTTACCACGAAGCAACATCTTGGCATTTGTTTTTACTGTGATATGACCTGTATTAAAACCAGTAAGGACAAATACTTTCTTTGATGTTTCATCTGTGAGGCGATTTTCTCTCACAAATTTCATCTTTGATTTGTGCGTGATGTCACTAATTTGTCGCTTTATAATATTTTCCTTTTTTTTACCCAACTTCCGTGTTTATTTGATCAGTCTATGTATTTTTATGTTTCCTCGCCTTGATTAACTTTGTCGTCTGTTATGCACTGAAATCGATTATAAACAGAAACAAAATTAATTCAGAGCTATTTGATCTATCAAATACATTTACATTCATCTAAAGAAATATTTCAGATATTAACTGATAAACTCGCACATAGCTATACACACTTGCACAAAAATATACAGTCTGTTTATATAAATATCCTTACCTGTTTCATCTTTTATTTTTGAAACTTTTAAATAAATATTATCACATTATTACTCCCTGTTGAAGAACTTATAATATCTAAAATATAATAATGAGAAAATAATTTTAATCTGCAAAACGAAGGAAATGCACAAGACAGTCTAATGAATAAATAAAAAAAGTCTATACAATAAATCTACGTTAAATCCCCAAAGGACAATACCAGAAATGTGTACATGAGACTATTCTGAAAAAATAGATTCTATATGTGCACTCATTTATACAGGAAGAAATGTAATAATATATGCAGGGATCTACTTACTAAAAGCATAAAAATGTATGAAATGTCCATAGAAAATAATATAACAACATTTCCAGACTGTTAGAATTGTCTAAGCCACTGTAAATATGGCTATACAACATTTTGGATTATATGTCTTATGTGTGCGATATAAAACAGATCCGATTTTCTGTATTCTTAGGGGTGAGTTTCAAGTATATCATAGAAAGAGAGGAAAATGAAACTATCATTTTTAGCAACTGCCATAATGTGAATCGGAAGCAATGATTCTTCTAAGAGAATTTTTGTTGATATTTAATTGACGCAAATTGATTTTACTCTTTTTTATGAGACGTATCCTTTAACGACCCGTGCTACTATGGTTTTGCCAAACTGGTTATCCGTTTTATCTAAGCAATGTGTTTTGCCCTTACTATTAATCCCAGTCCCTTTGTTGCCATCTACTTACACAAGCTCGTTAGGTAGTTCACTCGTTGTATTACCCTTCACCTCTTGCGTTTAACATGTCCTGTCTGTGTCAAATTATCTAATCCCTCTTTCCTCATATGTATCCCAGAATTTTCCACTGTCTCTGATTTTAAGTACAATTGTCCTTTCCGTGTCAATTTGTCTTAAAATGTCCACGTATCTCCATTTTTTATCCAAAACCTCCTGCAGCAATATGCCTTTGTTACCATAAGTCCCCTTTATATCTATGCGAACATTGACCAGCATTTACTGCAATATAGAGAGATTGATTTTACGTAACATTTAAGCAGACTCTTTTCTTATTTCTCCGAAATCATCCTGTTTGCTAATAATTACTTCAACTTTTGGAAGGTGTATTTCACTATTCCAGTGCACCATGGAGTTGATTCCTATTTTCCGGGCTAGAGTTTTTCGATAATTATTTACGACACAATATGTTTCGCTTTGTAGGGGACATATATAACTGCGACAACTGAACTTACTAAAGTTCACTCAAAATCTTGTACATCAGTTATGATGACTTAAGACTTCCACATTTAATATCATCTCTTAATGTGATATCTATGTTTAGTATACTACAAACGTAATCAAATACTTATAAAATATCGCTTCACATTCTCTGATTCTAATCCAGATATTTTTCTCACTACCTCCCCAAAGACATACTTTTGTTTTTACGTTTTTGTTGAACGGTGGGTACGATGTTTCTTTTCCTGTTGGCTTTTTTGTGCTGTGTTGTATGTATGAGAATACAAAACTCCACAATATTTTAGGGCTGTTTCATCAAAAGGTTGTCCGCTTTCGCCTTTGCTTTATGTTCTTGTTTTGGAGGATTTCCTTTGCGAGTAAAAGACAAATCCGATCCTTGTATTCTTGTATAGTGCTATCACCTCGGCCAGGTACTTGTATCGTGCAAAATCGTGATTGATGAAGTCGGCAAAGAGATCAAAGGGTACGGGAGGGTGACAGGAGCTATGTTCAACCGCGATGAGTCTGTTGCCTTGCGGTTGGGCGCGTGAAAGTGAGTTTCTCTTCCCGAGCCTTTCATCTGGACAAACGAGCCGGTCAAGTTACTGGGTGTCTGGTTCAGTCCCGATCTCTTGCTGGAAATGAATTGGTCGAATGTGCGGGCGAAGGTCAAGGGAGCAGTTCGTCAATGTTCCCGGGTGAATCTTTCCTTAAAGGAGAAGGTGGACTATGAGTCGGAGGCCCTCACCAACAATTTCAGTAGTTCTTTTCTTATCTAAACAAACAGAGTGAGTTTCCGGAGACATCGTAATCGCTATTAAACTCATCCAACTGTTTTCGAATCCTCTGCACTGATCTCAGATTGACACCCAAACACTCTGAAATATTCTTATTGGTATTTCCAGTGCGAATGCCAAGTAACGAAGGGGCTTTATTTACATTATTCGGACTATTGTCCTCATCTTTGTCGCCATGTTTATTACAACGTTTCGGCCGTTGTACGCTCCGGCCTTCTTCAGGTGGTTGGAACTGAACCCTTTATTTCGCTCACTGGGTAGACTGTTCTAGTTCCACGTGCCATATCTAATGGATGTCAGTTATCAGTTATCTCCTGTTAATTTCCCCCTGAAAGTTCTCCACTGCCTTAACTGGGTATTGAACTTTCAGATGGAAATTAACAGGAGATAACTGATAACTGACATCCATTAAACATGGCACGTGGAACTAGAACAGTCTACCCCAGTGAGCGAAATAAAGGGTTCAGTTCGACATTTCAACCACCTGAAGAAGGCCGGAGCGTACAACGGCCGAAACGTTGTGATAAACATGGCGACAAAGACGAGGACAATAGTTCGAATAATGTAAATAATGTACATAATAGCTGATCACAAAAATATAGACAGATAACGAAGGGGCTGTTCACAAATTTCTGGCGGAGTGTATTGCTCTTCTTCTCACAGACGGTGTCCAACTAAACCTATTTTTCTGTGCAGTCGATAAAATAAAATAAAAAAGGCGTATGCTCTAAATTAAAATATAAAATGTTGACAATATACCCATCGCACATTATATATATATGTATATGTATATATGGGCGCGTGTCCGAGTGGTTCGCTTTCTGACCATGAGAGCCGGGTTCGAAGCTCACCACTGGAGTGGGGGACGATCGCAGCGTGCGGCTCCTTTGAAAATTGCTTGAAAACCATACAACGGTTTGACCCAAGACTTGTTAGGGAAATTGGGTAAACGGAACGCTTAGGGGGCCGTCGATAGAAGTTACAAGTCATCGTGACTGAGGGTTTGACTATGCTGCCCTTGTTGACCATGCTAGATCTCTCCCTGAAACTATAACTAAGCTCTTCTCTGTATAGTTGTGGGCTCTATGGGTGTTGAACAAACACTAATATGCCTGAGCGAGATTCTGAATTAGGAATTGGCTAGTAGACGGGTATCCACAAATACGAGTGGCCAGCTATCATATATATATATATATATATATATATATATATATATATATATATATATATATATATACATACAGTATCAGGGTAAGAAATACATAAAATCTCAAACATTTCCAGTATAGGGTGATGCAAAAATATCCAGACAATACATTAAGTAAAAAATAATTATCAAGAAATCTCAAAGTGTTCGCGATTTTGTTAAAATAGCTTCTCTTCGCAGAATTCTCGATTCCTTTGTCTTATTTACTTTATTTCTTATTCACAAGGAAAATTCGATTTGTTTTAAGCCACTTATAATAATAACTAAAAATGCTATAATACTGAAATATTTTATTTTAAAAATATTCCACACATTTGAAGTATTACATACATACACACACATCTCTCTCACTCTCTCTCTCTCTCTCTCTATATATATATGTATATATATATATATATATATATATATATATATATATATATATGTATGTATATATATATATATATATATCTTATAATTATGAACTCAATCTATGAGTATATATATGTATATATAAAGAGAAAAAGCGAGGAATAATAGGGTAAAGAGAATTTTAAAAAAATAAGGACACAACGTACGTTTAGTAATTGTCTATATTTTTGGGATGAGGGGTTTTCACTATGGATTTCGTTAATCGGACTGACTTCCTCATCTTGGTTGCTTTCCTCACAACGTTTCCAGCATTACAGTAAGCTACCACACATGTACGGTCTCCCCAAGATACACAAAGACGGTATTCCACTAAGACCTATAGTGAGCTGCCGAGGCTCAGCATTACATCCACTGAGCCGCTACCTTGTGGATATGATAAACCCATTGGCAGGCAAGTCAGCAACACATGTTAAGAATTCTGCCCACTTCACAGAACTGATCAAAGAGGCACCCATCAGTTCACACCAGATGGTTAGCCTCGACGTAGTCAGTCTGTTCACCAAAGTACCAACAAGTGAGGCACTAACAGTAATTGGGGACAAACTAGCTGCGGACCCTTCCATACAAGAGCGCACATGTGTACCATTGCCAAACATAATGGAAATGCTGACCTTCTGCATGGAATCTTCCTACTTCAGAATGGGTACTGACATATATCGACAAGTGGAAGGTTTGGCTATGGGTTCGCCGTTGTCACCGGTAATGGCGAATATATACATGGAACACTTCGAAGACATGGCCTTAGGTTCAGCTCCCTTAAAGCCAACTATGTGGCTCAGATACGTTGATGACACCTTCGTGCTCTGGCCTCACCAGGAAGACGTCCAGGTGCTACTGGAGCATGTGAACACAATACGACCATCCATACAGTTCACAATGGAGAAGGAAAGAGATAACCAACTGGCCTTCCTGGATGTTCTCATAACACGCACAGAGTGTGGGTTCAAGACATCAGTGTATCGCAAACCCACTTTCACCGGACAATACCTAAACTTCAACTCCCATCACCCATACAGTGTCAAACATGGAATCGTACGCTGTTTACAACATCGAGCACAGACAATAAGTAGCGATTCCCACACGTACCACCAAGAAATGACCAGGCAAAAAAATACCCTTCGACGTAACAACTACCCCGATAGCATACTGTCCACCAAAGGGAACAATAGAGTAAGGGAAGAAAATGACTCGCAAAAACCTCCAACGGTCTGCTTACCATACATGCGAGGCGTCTCAGAAAAAATTCAAAAAGTATGTGCCCCTTACAACATCAGGACGGTATTCAAAAGTGAATCAACACTGAGAAGACACCTAGTCCGAGTAAAGCCACCCATAGAGAAGAACCAGACCAAGAACTGCATATATTCCATCCCATGCAGCTGCGGCAAGGTTTACAAGGGCGAAACATGCCGCCCCCTTAAAGTAAGGGTGGATGAACATCGAAAAGCAGTGACTAGAGGGGAGACGGAAAAGTCGGGTATAGCCTACCATGTATGGAAGGAAAAGGGTGACCATCGCCCTCTCTGGGATGAAGTTAAAATAATAAACAGTGAGCCCCACTGGAAAGTGAGAAAACTCAAAGAAACAGCTCACATGCTAGGACATAACAACCTCCTGAGCAGACCAAGTATAGAACTGAACACGATTTGGGCACCCCTAATCGTAAGAGAGAACCTAGAATAACAACTTAGGTTTAAATATACCAAAAATTCATGCACGATCGTCCCAGTGGCCGAGGCGACTAGGACGTTGGAACAGTGATTGCAAGTTCTCCCGATGTTCTGAGCTCAATCCCGAGCAAAGGCAGTGGCAGCGACAAACAAGAGCGGTGACAACGATAATAGAAGCAACAGCAGCAGCAACGATGGCGTCAAGCAGTAGTAGCAGCAGCGATGGCCTTAATGGAACGAGAACATGGTACCCCCGTAACAATAAAGGGTTGGGTTCGAAATTCCAGACCGACGGTTCCCGAGTTCGAGATGCACCTGAAGAAGGCCGGAGGATCAGACGGCCGAAACGATGTGAGGAAAGCAACCAAGATGAGGAAGTCAGTCCGATTAACGAAATCCATAGTGACAACGTACGTTTGTAAAAAAATATTATTAAATGTTGTATAATTCTAACAAATGTTAGGAAAACAATGTAGAGTTTGGTCCAGAGCAAAATCCTTCAGTCCGATATTATCCTGTTTCTTTAAATGGATTATTCCTTTTTCCATGTCTATATGATTATGGTCCTACTATATAAAATACTTCGTGTGTGTGTAATAAATAAAACGAATAAATAAATTGTTTTCGCCATACGCTACTGCCTAATCTATATTCGTATTTGTGGGCGCATGAAATATTAACAACGGTCGCATCCGAGCTGGAATCACCCTCCGTGAAAGTACAGGAATTGGTGATCTCTTTTACATACATACAGATATAGACACGATTAGAAATTGTGTGAAAACTTTACTTAAAATAGATCTAAATAATTTTGCCTGGATATTTCTGTCCAGAAGCAAAGCAAGCAAAACTTCAATATCGAGATACGCTTGATTGGTTTCCTTCTAGCGACTTGGAAATCTTTAGAAATTTTACTATTTTATGTATAGCAATGTGTTGTTCTTTTGTTATGCCTTTCCGTTAGACTATATGACTAATCTTTCGTTTCTAAATCTTATCTATATGTAATACTCGCTTTCTTTCCAGTTGGGCTTTCTACGAATTTTTTTTTTCAAAAAATTGTTGACGCATTTCGTCTTTTCCATTTGAAAATTTCTTTATATATTTTTCCTGACTCAATATCTGTCCACCGATGTTGTACTGTTTAGATTTCAAACGTTCTATTTTCTTATTTTGTTCTCATTTATTTCACTGCGTAATTTGAAACCCAATTCTTTAATTCCCCAATCTGCTCACCTTTCGTTTCTATGCAAATATTGTCAATATTGTTATTATTTTTATGTTATCCATAATATGAATATAATTCTTTTCTCTTTTTCATCTGCTGAATCCTTCTTCTGTCATCACTGCTTTTCTTTCTTTCTATTTTCTTCCTTTTTATTTCCTATTTTCTTACATTCAGTCCGTCTTCCCTGTGAGATCTAACTCTCTCTTTTTTTCAGTTTTTCATTTACTCTTCAGATTTTTCTTCTATCAAGCCTTTCGTTTCTTCTTTCTTCCGTTCTTTCTTTTGTTCTATATTTCTTTCTTTCTTTCTTTAAATCTTTCTTTCGTTCTTTCTTTCTATCTTTAATTATTCTACTCATCTTTTTCCTTTTCATCGTTATTTTGATTTTACTTTATTTAGTTTTTCTATTCGCTTAACCATTGTTTTTTTTTACTTTTCTTTCCTGTTTCTTCTGATTCTTGTTTCTTTCAATTTCCATTCTTTCTTTTTCCTGACTTTTCCTTCGTTTTTTTCAGCTTTCTTTCTTTTGTTTCTTTCATTATCAACGTCTTTCTTACTGCATTGATTTATTTTACTTCCTTCTTTTTCCCCATGCTTTATATTCCATTCACAAATCCTGTCTATTAAATAAATTCTTGATTTTTCCTTTAAATTTTTCTGAAAAATTCTTTAACTCTTTCATTCTTCCTTTCACTTCCCAATTTTATTCTTTCTTTCTAAATAATTCAGTTCCATTGATATTTAAATGCAGTGTTTTTTTTTATTTCACAAATCATATTTTTTAATCTATTTTCATTTCTTGTTTTCTTCTTATCGTTTTTTCTTTTGCTTCATTTTTCCCAATGTTTTTTCCGTTACTTTCTGAGGCAACCACCCTTCTTACATTTTCCTTCCTTTTGTTTTACTTTTTGTTCGTTTTTCATTCCTTCATTCCTTTCTAATTGTACTTGCATTCTATTTTTTATAATTCGATTTTTTCACCACTCAATAAGTATTTGATTTATACAAACTCAATATCCAATACTTGATATAGTTTCGCTACATTGTAAAAAGAGAAATCTCCACCAGATTAAAACTTTATTTTTTGTTCGCTTTATGATGCCGACGTCGTCCATTTTAAAAACCTTTCCAAGACTTATTTGCTTTTGTTTGTCTGCAAATATTCGCTTCCTTTTTTATTTTTCAGGGACGGAAAAATAGTTTCCATTTTTAACACTTTCTTTCTTTCATTCGATATTAAGAATTTCTCTACTTAATTCTTTTTTTTTTTTCAAATATCTTCCAGCAGAAGCCTGGGCTGAATCAACAACCCCTGGCTTCATGTTGTTTATGGCTCAATATTTTCCACGAATTTCGATTCGTTCTTTTTGTGTCAAACTTGCGTTATATAAAATCAGTTATTACTTACTTTTCAATTGATATTCCTTTCAGATATTTCTCCTGATTGTTTGTGTGTGGTATATTTGAATGTACAGTTCGATGTTTGTTAGAGAAATACCTATGTAGTGCATCGGTGTATGTCGTCTGTGTGTGTCTTAACTCAGATGGAAAGGTACTATGAACGCAGATATTCAGTGTAATTTCAAATCACAAGCAATAATGGCTACCCACTGAATCATCATTGTTAATCACCCTCCGTGAAAGCCTCTCTTTGTGTGGCATTTGTTTCTTACACATGTGCCGGTAGTAGGAGGGACATCTATCTGGAGATTAAAAACGGACAGTTGTGTTTACCTTCGTATAATTGGCTTGGGGAAAGCGTGAATCCGTCCCTCTCTCTTAGATGGGGTATAAATATCAGTGTAGACGGGACAACAAAAAAGGCGACGTGAAATTATTTCAATGTCTTTCACAAGAATGCCGATAATAGTAAAACAAAACTTCTGTGTAGAATCATGATAGCTTACCTTTTGATTTTGCTTTCTAATCCGTTTCAATAAACCTGTCAAGTGAGCTATTTTCCGCGCCCCCAATTCATTGTACTTTACCTTTAGAATTTCTTATACATGAGAGTATTTGAAATAACTTTTTTTTCAATCTTGAATATAAAAAGGACATTTTCCGTGAAAAGTTAGTAAAAACCTTTACATAAACAGTAGAAATAAATACTTTAGACTTATGCAGAATTCCACAATTAATTTCTTATATAATTTTACCTAACATTTGAGAAAAGACTGCTCTAGTATATCACAAGATTATTGCAAATTGTAACAGAATGAACGGAAGAATCTTCATTATATCAGCTTTCTGTCCTTTGAATTTGTCCTACAAAGGTTGTGTGATCCTGTATATATATATATATATATATATATATATATATATATATATATATATATATATATATATATATATATGTGTTTGGTGGGGGTTATGAGTGTATGTGGTTGTGCCACAAATTTCTTCATTCTTTCCATACGTCTCAATTCGTCAATTTGCTTAAATTCCTTCCTGTTATGTTCTTCCTTTTCGTTTTTCTTTCATTATCGGATTATTTGTTGACTGCTTCCTCTAATATTACCCATTTCTTTCTGCCAAATAATAAACCACATTCAACCAACACAAAGCTCGAGTTCCGCTGAAGTTAGAGGGTTTCTGTTCAAATGGTTATGATGAATGTGCTGAGTCATATGAATGAAAGGTGAAGTGTTAGGATATTTCTAATGACAACGATTAACCCTTGACTTGAAGACGCCATGATCGAAGCGTGAGGGCAAGAATCCAAAGAATGCACACATATATATATATACACACAACTCTAAAGAGTAAGCTCCAATAACAGATTTGTTGTCAAGAACTACTATTACTACTTGGTTGAAACCAATATATATATATATATATATATATATATATATATATATATATATATATAATAGTTGGCCACTCTTATTCGAGGATATCCGTCTACTAGGAAGGCTAGTGAATCCCTACTGCAGACGCTCGCTCAGGCATATTTGTGTTTTTTCAACACCCACAGATCAAACCTGGTGTTTATACTGCAACTATGCAGAGCAGATTTTAGTTAGAGTTTCTGGGAGAGAGCGTGTTATCTTGCATGTTCAACAATCAGAAAAACTTCAGGACACTAAATCCCTCGGTCATGATGACTTGTGACATTGTGCTGGCACACCTACCGACGGCCCCTAAGTCTACACATTTCCACTGGGTGGTATGGTTTTCAGGCACTTTCCAAATGTACCAAAAGCTGGGATCGTCCCCCTCCAGACCGATAAAGTCCTTCCTAATGAATCAACCGTGGTGATATTCAGACCTGAGTCTCATGGTCAGAAAGTGAACGTTCTAATATATATATATATATATATATATATATATATATATATATATATAGTTGTATATTTAGGCAGCAATCCTTCTTTTATGCAAGTTTCATTAAAAACGACAGACAAGGTACTACGGTTAAGTTTTTTATTTAATTTTTCTTGTGTACGAACAAGAGCTTTCTTTGCTGGACAAACTGTGTGTAAGAACTGTCCAAATGTTTTATTTGTCCGAGCGCTTTCGGCTATACCTTTAGCCATTATCAAGGATGATTTGATTTTTCAGCTTAATTGAGTGTGTGCATTATGTATATGTCTTAGTGTGTAGTAGTGGTGTTTTAA
>OZ038482.1:137093279-137128279 GCA_964036315.1 Acanthosepion esculentum
GGACCTATAATACTGAAAATTATTCTTTGGATTTTATGAAGAATTCATAAATGAATAACGGGATCACCAGACCATATGAGGCAGCAATATTCAAAGCATGGATGAATGGTAGACTAATAAATATGTAAGATAAATTCTGGCGAAAAACAGTTTAGCACATAACAGTGAATCAAATTTCTTAGTAGTAAAAATAGTAATTCATTCAATATAATTATTCCATTCCATGTCAGCCGAAAACATTAGTCTCAGAAGTCGTAATGATTCACTCTCTTTGAGGTTAGTATCAGCCATGCTGTTGGCACGCACGAAAGGTTCTCTCAGACGATTAATTGAGAGCAGTCTCGCTTTGGAGGCGTTAAAATTAACAAAGTATTCCTGGTCTAGTTGACAACTGAATGTAGGTCATTTTTAAATCAGCTGCAAATTTGACCCTATCGAACCGATCTAAATTACTGTTAAGACAAGTTTAAATTGTTTTATGATCAGCACAGATAAGAAGTTTTTAACTGATGCTATCAGGAAAAATTAGGAACAACATATGGCGAAGTATAGAGCCCTGGGGGACACTTGCTTTAATGAAAGATACATCTAGAAAAGTGGCCATTCAACATAACTTTCATTTCCTGATTTGATGAGAAAGATTGAATCAGTTCAGAAAATCACCCAAAAATGCCATAATCTTTCAATTTGTGTAAGACACTAGTAGCAAAACCCTGTCGAACGCTTTTAAGATGACCAAAGCAACATCCCGAGCTTCACGATTCTTATCTAAAGCTTGATAGACTATTTCAGCAATAATCATTAATATATCAGCAGCTGAACTAGAGAAGCGAATATCATTTGTTTGTCTGAAGGAAAAACCTGTGTGGTGAGATGCTTAATCAAATTGGAGTTAATAAAAGGATCTAGTACATTTCCAAAAAGAGGTACAAGAGGTGTGATAGAAGGATCAGCCTGTTCGCTTGAGTTATGAAAAGCAAGAACAACAGAAGAGCATTTCCAACAAACAGGAAAGCAGGGACCAAGAAATCATTTATGTTAGTTTTAGATCTACCAGAGCATATCACTCATTTTTAAATGGAAAGTCAGGCAAAGATACCCCAGGTTAGTCACTGGTAGAATCTGTGGAGACATTACGAGAAAAACATTCTGCTTTATCGGCAAAAATGTTAATATCTCAATTTGAAGGTAAATAGAGGAAAGGAAGACTTACTCTTATTTAAACACACAGAACGACAAGTATTCACGAGAGCCAAAATTGTTTTGAATTTATAAGATGTCTCATCCTATCTACAATCAAATACTGAGCCTCTTTGGCGACACATTTACAATTTTTCCAAGCAGACCGAAATAACTGTCGTGATCGGAATTATCACGCTGGTACGTTCGGAAAAAGTGCTTCCGAACAGGCTGGTGTGAGCCAACGAGAATATTGAGGTTACAGCAGTATTTCCGAGAAGGTATAAAAGAATCTCTGCCAGGTTTAATCCAAGAAGAAACCGCTGTAGCACAATTCTCAATAGGAAGGCTAAGAATGCGGCGTCTGGAATAAAGTCACAGAATGAATCCCAATCGTTATGCTGGTAGCAGAAAGATTTTTTCTGAAAATTAGGTCATTTTCTAATAGACGATTCAAAAGCAATATGGGCAAATACTACTGCGCGATCCGTTAACAATACAGTTTCTGCATAGAAACGTGTTCGATTTCTGTCGGAAGACGCACATTTTGTACGGAATTTCTCGAACATTCAATGAATGATAAAAACATTAGTTGGAATATAACATGGCATTGGCCCTATTTAAAAGTTTAATTGCATATTATTGCGGTATGCTGAATTGAAAGGAATACTAACTAGATAATAATGTTTAAAATTTTCAGGAGAATATGTTGAATGATTGAGAAAAATAAAAAAATACAAACGAGTTAAAATTATGTTTTAAAACAATAAAATGAATTTAAAAACCTGTCCAAAGAGAACAGAACTCAGATTGAACTAACCAAGATTCAGTCAAATTTAGCAAAACCAATGTACGCCACTTCTTATCCACTGCTAGCTGATAAGAAGAAGACATGAATAATGTGTCGTCCGAAATTTTTGGTGCTTAGAAAATTAAATTCGTGGGCTTGTTCATATTTATGTCCAAAACGTGTGTTCTTAAAAGAAGGGAGTGTCCCAGATTATTCTAGACAAAGAAAAGGCATATGATTTTGTTTAATTTCTATGCTTGGGATTTGTTTCTTTTGATGCTGCCAACCCAGCAACACCATTTTTGTTAGAGAGAGAGAGAGAGAGAGAACAGAGAATTCTAAAGACAAATAAATGCCATGTGGTCCTTAGCAAAATCTCCTACGGTTAAGACGTTCAAGGTGAAGAAATTAGATATATCAATGTCAAAATGTGAGCGGGAATTATTTGTATAAACGAGATCCCATCAAGTAAGAAACACACGGAGATGGACCTAGGAGGAAGTCGACTCAAAGTCGATCGGGGTTGCATTTTTAAGACAGCCGGCGCTTAAGAACACAATCGCGATTCCCATTGCTGGAGCAAAATCACAGACACACGCGAAATCATAGACACACGCATAACAGGAATTGAGTGAGCTTCAACTTATATTGGAGCTTGTACCTTGATTTCTTAAATCAACATCCGGCACCAGAGAACTTGGTTTTGAGGTAAATAATAGAGACATTTTAGTCACCAATTTTTCTTACAATAAACCTGTTGTTAGTGTTATTAATGATTTTATGTATTTTATTGAAGTTCTTATTCCAGCCCTGATTCCTAAATATATGCTTGGACGGAAAGAAATAAACATTACTACGGCGACAGACAGCACTTGTGTCTGCGGAACACAACATACATAAATATGTTCACATCCAAATCAACTTTATTGAAAAGAACCCGAGGAAAGAAATGAAATCCCGATGACCCGTAATGTCGGTATTACTCAATAAATCTCGCGGAGTTAGCGACTAAGAGGAAGAATAGACGAAGGGACGTGGAATTTAGAGTTATAAAGACTAAAATGTTGCTTACAACATACCATCTTTCCGAAATTGTCATTTATTAAATTTATAGCACACAGCGAATTGAAGGGACTATCGCCTTGCTGAGTATCAAATACGATATTGGGGACGTCTTCAGAAAGAGAAGCTCAATAGAAAAGAACATAATATATTTAAATTTAAATTTAAAATAGGGACCCAATAATTGGGTCCACTGTTTGATTTACAGCCTGTACCTTGCTTATCTACGGTGATAAACTTTGAAAGGGTGTGGCATATTTCCTGTATTTCTTCAAAACTTTAATCTACAACCAATAATACATATATATATATATATATATATATATATATATATATATATATATATATATATATATATATATTCACTAGTCATGCAATCGGGCCTTTTTACTCAGTAATGAGATATTCCATTGATAGTTGACGCCACCCGCCAAAAATAAGAATCCTATTAAGAAAGACAACCGAATTTTAATAAATAATAAATCAGTTTTGCTCATAAGTTTGTTTTTTTGTTTTACTTTCTTTCTTTGTATATGTGTGTGCGTGAATTTAATGATTTACAAAGTAGAATTGTTTCTTTATTATTATCAATTTCTGAGAGGAATTTTCTACAGAGGTTAATTTCAATTTCTGCTGCATTTGCCTGTCATGAAATAAAAGCATGCATTATAAGGCAAGATATGTCAACATACTTAAAGTTATATAATAATATACAAAGATGCAATATATACGTATATGTGTGTCTGCGTGTAAAGGGAAGAGCCCTCAATATCGGAGACAGAGCATTTGTAGCTATAGAAAATATGTAGATTATATATACATACATATATATATATATATATATATATATATATATATATATGTGTGTGTGTGTGTGTGTGTGTGTGTGTGTGCGTGTGTATATAATTGGGAGAGAGAACAGATGCAGTTAATTTCCACAGTCGTAGCATTTATTTTTATTATTTAGCACAGACAAAACAGAGCAAAATATTATACTTATTTTATTATAATAAATTACAATAAAAACATTTTACATCGCTACACAAAAAAAGTTCATGTTTCAGTACTAAAATTGTACTTCTTCAGGCGATGGTAGAAAACTTGTCAATCTAGCTGACAAAAAAAGCCCACAAAATGTTTAATATCTAAAAAAAAAATACGCTAAACAGATTTTCTTTTTTCCAGGTTTTCAGATAAGATGTTTAGCCTTCTTGACACCTTTTGACATAAGAATCACTGAAATACTTTTTGAGTTACGCTGCTAGAAAAAAGAACGGATAAAATCTATTTGTGTCAGCCCCACTGTCTTCCCAACTGAGCAATGGTGAGAAGAAAAATATTATTCAGGCCTTCAGTAAAAGTCCATTCAAGAACCATCAAGAGAACAGTGAATAAGTTTAAAAAAGAGGGAATAGTAGAGAGGAAAACTGGATCTGGAAGTCACAACAGGAAGAGGGATCATCATCTCAACTTAGAGCTAAAGAAAGCAATTAGAAAAGATCCAACTCAATCCAGACGACGTTTGGCACATGAGAGAGGAGTTTCACCTTTTACTCCAGGACAAAAGGTTAGAGAGGGTGGCGATCATCTTGATTAAGTGGAAAAATGATCCTGGAATAATAAAATAACATAAAAATGTTTTAAAACATAAAAATCTCATAATAACATAAAAATGTCTTAAAATAATTGTAAACTTTGTCCATTTCATCATATATATATATATATGTGCGTGTGTGTGTGTGTGTGTGTGTGCGTGTGTGTGTAAAAGATATATATATATATATATATATATTATAAATTAATTGATTAAAAATATGTTTTTTTTTCGCTACACAGTGATAACCATGTTTCAAAAATGGAAGATAAAACCTTCGAATTTAATTTTGTTATTAAATTAAAGACATTAGTTCCATTTCCTCGTCAAACGAATTTATGGAACTAATGTCTTTAATTTAATAACAAAATTAAATTCGAAGGTTTTGGCTTCCATTTTTGAAACATGGTTATCACTGTGTAGCGAAAAAAAACATATTTTAAATCAATTAATTTATAATATTAATGCTCTGTAAATTTACATTGACCACTATTGTGTAAAAATAAGAATATCTATAAAAACACCGGATTCTATATCTTACTGTTCTTTCTTTTTATTTATATACACACACACACACACACACACACACACACATATATATATATATATATATATATATATATATATATATACGTGTGTGTGTTGTTGTTGTTGTTGTTTTTCTTACTAATATTTACACAATACAAGGCACAAGAGCCACTTAAGCTATATCAGCAATTTTGATTTTATCTAATTCTTGGAAAAATAAATCATGACAGAAGGGATTATGTACATTCTGAACTGGTAAGTATACCAACCATATTCCCAACATCTTTGGCAATGGATTGTATGGATGAGTTCCACTTGAGATTATGGATGAATTTCAGTCCCAATAGACGCTCAATAAAGAAGCCTCAGTATCAACTCAGTGATAACAGAAAGTTATTTGCTGTATTTTTAGGTATTGGGAGTTTCCAAACAGTTTTCTTTTTCTATATTCGAGCTATGTCATTGACGAGATCTGTTGCTAGGCTCTGGACATCTATATTTTTGGAGTTACACACATAACCCCAGGTATTATCTGCACATGTGTTTATTAATGACCTGACAATGTCTTATGAAGATCCTTAATCTTAAGACGAAACGGATGAGGAATGCGGAGATAACCTTTGAGAACACCACAGCTAATCTCATGGGCTTCGGAAGAAATTCAAAGAAACGTTTGTCTTTATATATTTTATAAACAGAAAGTAATTACAGAATCATATAAAATTGGGATTTCTGATTGCATGAGTAAAGTAGTTTATTCATTTATATTTCGTTTTCTTTTGTTGTTTTTGTTGCTACAATGTTTCTGTTATTGACAAAAATCTTCACCTATGCAATTTGCAACATTTGTGAATATAGGAATAAAGAAAAAACAACTTTTTCCCGAGTGTCATATGCTTCGAACGGATATAAAAAATATAACAATCAATATAAAAATCTAGAAAAGCAGACGTGATATCTAGAAAGAGAAGAGATAACATTTAAAATGGAAATATGAGAAACATTTATAAAGAGATATGCACTGACAGAAGAGACAAGTGGATAATTCAGGCCAGGGTGGATTTTATCACGTACTGATGGTTTTCCGATAGCAGGGCAGGAATGGAGGGCATTTGTGCATATATATATGTATATATATTTTCTTTCCAGTATCTGTCTATATTTCTGAGATGAGATATTATGTCCACTATTTACATTATTCGAAGTATTGTCCTCATCTTTGTCGCCATATGTATTACAACGTTTCGGCCTTTCAGTATCTATCTATATTTCTGAGATGAGGTATTATGTACACTATTTACATTATTCGGACTATTGTCCTCATCATTGTCGCCATACTTATTACAACGTTTCGGCCTTTCAGTATCTGTCTATATTTCCGAGATGAGGTATTATGTACACTATTTACATTATTCGGACTATTGTCCTCATCTTTGTCGCCATGTTTATCACAACGTTTCGGCCCTCTAATATCTGTCTATATTTCTGAAATGAGGTATTATATTCACTATTTACATTATTCGAACTATTGTCCACATCTTTTTCGCCGTATTTATTACAACGTTTCGTCCGTTGTACGCTCCGGCCTTCTTCAGATGGTTGGAATGTCGAACTGAGCCATTTATTTCACTCACTGGTATAGACTGATCTATTTTCACGTGCCATGGTTGTCAGTTATCAGTTATCTCCCGTTAATTCCCCTGTCCAAGTTCTCCACTGCCTTAACTGGGTATTGAACTAACACTCTTTGGGTCCTGTCAAGTTATCTACCCAACACATTTATCCACTGTGCCGTGTGTCAAACGTTGTAATAAACATGGCGACAAAGATGAGGACAATAGTCCGAATAATGTAAATAGTTTATTTTCTTTCCAGTTGTGAATAATTATCTCGAATTTCTTTAACAAGTAATAAAATCATAATAATGGCCAAATTTTGCGGAAAAGTGCATTCCGATATTGGAATAATTTTATTTTTATATCCCGACCCCAAAATGTGACTAATATATAACGTCGGGTGCCAAAAACACACACTGCGTGCAGCTGCAAATAAATGAACTCTGCATTTTCTTTTTCTATCTCAACTAAAAGTTGAAGAGAATGCCTCAGTAAAAGATTAGATGAATAAAGAGAATGTACGGAATCAAAATGGATTGCGAGATATTGCGAGATATTGCGAGATATTCGTCGAAGGGATTTGAGTTCATTTGATTTATTTGTAAAGTTATTGTTAAAATAAATCCTAGCCATTTGAGATGAAATCGGACACAGAAGGAATATAAAGAAAACAATTTCTATTAAAAGTATAAAGACAAATAGAAATGCTACAATGTTGGTGACTGTGACGGAGAGGAAACAGAAGGGTGTTAAAATAAAAACCTAAAAAAAAGGCAATTGCACATATGAAATAACAAGAGAAAGAAATCTCACACACACACACTCACACACACACACACACACACACATATATATATATATATATATATATATATATATATATATATATATATATATATATATATATATATACAGTTGTTACAGAAATGATGATAGTGAAAAGAAAAAAAATTAAAGTAAGAAATGTAAATTAATTTTTTTTAAATCGATGCCGTTTTCGTAGAAGAGAAGAAAAGATGGAAACCTAACTGAAAGATGTCCAAGTTATTAAGTATAGGCCAGAAAAACATTTGGCACTATTTGTGTGTGCTTAATAATACAAAATTGACAGAATGTTTACTTAGAAAAACATATATTATCTGGTAATCATGAAACTACACAAATATCCACGCCCTTATATATAGGTGTACGTGTATATGTGTATAGGACGTGTGTGTGGTTTTAAGAAAACGAAAATATTTCTTACCAAAATATACAACTGAGTCATTGTCGATTACTTACGAACAATATAAAATGCTAAGCTTTTTTGGAAATTATAATCGATGTGTAATAAAATTCATTAGAATTTATTTATATTGTTATTGCTTAAAGTATATATAAATATTAACAGATATTTATTTGATCGTAATGTTTACTACTGCGTGCGTTTATTTCATTTCTCTTGCTTTTTACTCGGCTCGGGTTCATTTTTTTTATCCGAAAGGAAAAATATGGATTGAAGAAAAAGAATTAATTGTCGGTGACATTGAAACTCGTTAGACTTTTTCTTCTGATCCACAGTGAATACAACAGCGCCTTAAGGATTTGGCTACCAAAATCAACCATAAAATATTTATCTTTGAAAAGAAAGAATTACTCATCCAAATGTAATAATGACAATGCTAGCACAATGCCATTCGGACAAGTCAAGTCATTTATTATTTGATTTTTAGATAGAATAAACTTATAATAATGAGCTTATTAGTTTCACTGACATCAGATAGTCCTGATATCGCTTTTTATCCCTTTAACCATAAAAGGTTTTATATAAAAAGGCGAAAACATATAGTAACGTTAGCTTAAGAAACCCACAAAAGCGAGAAGATTGTGTAATGATCGAACGGATTGCATATAAATTGATTTTGTAGGTGGCTCTTGGGTAGGCAGCTCTTGACAAAACACGTTGCATCCATGGATACATTGATATATAATGCAATTCTAAAATGGCCATGCAGAGGGAGCTAATAGATCCAATTAAATGTCGCCTTGAGAAATATTTTCTCCACCACCAATAGGAACTACCGTATTTTATTGTGCCTAACACGAGAAAATTTGAAGGGAAATTAAAGGCGAAAAGAAAGTGTCATAGTCTACATAAATCCAGGTTTTCAGAAATTTTTACGCAGTTTAAAAACCTCTTATTTGAAACAGAAAGATTCCAAATACACTCATTTCGCATGATAGATAATAAAACACAAAATAGGCAAGTGCCGATAAGAAATATTTTCAAAGGGTATTTAATATGTTGGTAATATTTTTTTTTTGGGGAACCAGTGTAATTAATGTCCTTCGTCTCAATAAGTAATTCGCTGAAACCGATTAAAAAATATTAATAACTGGAATACACAAGATCTGTAAAATTTTGATAACATTAATGTTAGAAGAAAAGCCTAACGATTGTATCAAACACGTAAATTTTGTGAGTCTTTTCTGCTTCAAAACTGGGGCGATAATTCCCATGTTGTGAGGTTGATTTCCCTTCATCCGTTTGTTGACAAAAAGCATGCAGCTTGAAAATACTTCAAGCGACTGGAAGAAAATAAACACAAAATAGACGTGTAAACAATACCGATATAATTATATCGCAAGATAAATTGTGTGCATTGGTAACTGTATTTCAAATCACAAAATATTATGATAATTTATCTGAATACGACACTGAATTTTTAATGGATAATATGGTACAGTTAATAAAAAATGTTATAGAGATGGCTTTGCTACAGGGTCGTATTATAATCACGGGTGTAACTTCTTCCCCGTTTCTAGTTTTAGAAATATGGTGTTGTATTATACTCAAGTCGTATTATACAAAAGACAATACTGTATTTATAAATGGATTGCCTTGTAGGACTCTATATGTTGATCCAGTGATATAATAAATCGTAAGATGATTTGATTTCATTTGAATGAAAAATGAGGAATATTCTCGAAGAAATCCATCCGCTCACTTGCCAACTTCTGTATTGTACGCGACGTGTTTATTCCATAGTTACTTTTTAGATGCATGCAATGTCTGCAAAATAATAATCTATGATATTCGACTTTAAACTGTATGACAACTTTAGGAGGAACCGTTCAATTTCTGTGTATATGTGGAAGAATTATTACCGAAATAAGATAACTGATAAAAGCCGACAACATAGAGGTAGGCTTTTTGTTGTAACCTATGCCTTGGATATTTTTGATGACGTAGCAGAGACCTAAAAGTATGCCAAACTGATAACACGGTGTTCTCATTACATTGGCTAATACCAAACAGCTAAGAATGCCTTTAGTTAGTCCTACTCAGTTCCTTTAACTTTGGATTAAAATACTTTTGAAGGAACCAAAAGAGCAAGGAAGTGTGACGGCACAAAATAAACGGCGAAACATGTTGACAAAATTAGGTTTCATTTCTGTAGCGATTACAAAACGAAACAGTGTAAAAAACATTCACATCATATTTATCCAGAAGAATTTTGATGCAATCATTCAAACGCTCAAAAGAATTTGGGAGACATACGCAAAGCAAGTTGAACAGAGAAAATAGTTAAAATATTTCAAATATGTAAGACAATGAAAAGATTTTCACAGGAGTTTAATACTGGATGATAAAATGTAATAGAAGCTGAAAAACATGAAGTCATGAGGTTAGGAAAATCAGAGATTTTATACGAAAGGGTTTTCTTTCTTTTTAGGGTATGAAGTCTTTTCCTTAACGGTCAGTCAATATGAAAAGATAATCCAAGCAGTTGATAAAACACAATCTAAAGGTGTGTATTGAAATGTGTGTGTGTGTGTGTGTGTGTGTGTGTGTGTGTGTGTGTGTGTGTGTGTGTGTGTGTGTGTGTGTGTGTCTACTCGAATGAAAAATGCATCGGGCATTCATGCTGAGAATTTTCTTTATCACAGATGAGGTGACACAGCGTACTGTTATGCGGATGGCCATCTGCGATGTTTCGAGGCGTTGTGACGGCCGCTTTTATTTTATAGATGTAGTAAGGCAAGTGAATACAATTTTTCTATTCTTTTCTTGGGTCAGACATTTCTTATTTTAAATATTTCATATCGTAATAATTTGGAATTTACTACTGCTATAGGTATTGATTTTGGCACATTAGTCGCTTAGCTAATGAAGTATCCAAACTTCCACAGTTCTCGTAACTTTTTGATTTCTTGCCAGAAAAGTAGGGATATTTTTGCGCCAACCTTGTTGATTTTATGGTCAAAATGATGAAAAACACGACACATGTTTATACTGAAAAACATTATATTAAATAAGTCTTAAATCTCGATTGTGTTTGTAATTAAATAAAGATTTAAATGAAGATTAGTTTAAATATATTTATATATAAAACATTAATATCATTTTTGTAGTTCTTATCCTTTAACTGGAAAGGACAGTGGATTAGTTTTTTATGTTGACTTCTTTTAGTTTAGTTTTTGAAACCGGAAGTATTTTAATGTAAACAATAAAAAATGCAGAGCAACACAAATACTGACAGTGCATAGCTACCGTGCAATTGCTAAATCACTGTTGTTGTCATCTGAAGAAAACAAAGATCAACTAATAAATATTTGTGTTGACATCCAAATATGTCCTTCTCTTTGCGCATCCTATGGACAAACACGCACACACACATACACACACACATATCTATCTATTAAAGGAAATCAGATCCACTTTACACAGCATTATTTGATTGAAAAATTCATATCTGCTCAGTTTCGTATGCAAAACGTTAACAAAACAAATTATATTTTTTAAGAATGTATTTATTTTTAATCCGATATGCATATGCTCTTCCAGTTTCTTCTCTTGTATTCCCGCATACCCTACACCAGTCATCGTTTTCTTATTTCTGGAGGCAAGAAATAGAATACAGTTGTTCCAGATTTAAACATGTCTACCCAAATCACCAGGTTTGGTGGTGCTTTATATTCTGAATTATATACGTTTAATCAAAGTTCTTACCAGGTTTTTTTTTCTAATAGCTTTTCAATGCATAACAACCTTTTGAGGTGTAGATTCATCTGAAGACATAATTTTGATCATGTTTTAAGCTTTCCATATTTCATGCTACTTATCAATTGAGAGACGTTTGGATTTTATAGCTGCAGTTAGTTGTGGTTGACAAGCCAGGTTGAATGATTTCACACCAAAATCAAATCGTAAATGACATGAAACTGTCATCGAACTGACAGATACACAATTTTCAATCAGAGAAGCAAGTATTTTCCTTCAAGAAGTTGTTGGGCATTGTGTAGCAATAAGCTTCATCAAATGGCCATCTCTAGCACTGCTTTTCTTTAGATGTTCTTCTTGGGGGTCTGTGCACAGCCGTTTTGCTACAACCGTCTTTTACACTAATTGCTTCGTGCGAGGTTTTTTATAAAGCACACTGGATCAAACGATGTTTTACTCTACAAAAGAGGATACAGGTTCGATCTCTGCCGGGGAACAAATTTTCTTTACCGACCGAGATTTTCTCGAGTACGTAGGTCGATAGAAGTATGAAAATCTATAAATATATATATATATATATATATATATATATATATATATATATATATATATATATATATATATATATATATATATATATATATATATATTTGAGTGTGCATATATATCTGTAGAAGAGACAAAATAAATAAAGCGACAAGCGGAAACTATACTTAGTCTGAAGAAACATGTCGGATGACGAAACGCGTCGGCTAAGAGTAAGTATAGATTTCCTCTTGACTTTTTATTGATATATATATATATACATATATATATATATATATATATATATATATATATATATATATATATATATATATATATATATATATATATGCGTGTGTGTGTGTGTTTCAGATACAAATTTTCTGATATATATATATATATATATATATTCGCGTGCGTATATTTTGTTCATGTTATACGTATGTTACGTCGATGTAGATACACATTTTTATTACCATGTTTATTTAAGGAATTTTCTTTTCTCATGATTTCAATTCAAATTATTCGTCATTTGAAAAATAATACCTCTTTTGTAATTAAATAACAAAGCTTTTCAAATAAATAAAATTCAAAATTCAAATTGAAAATAATGGCATCTCATTTGTTGGTTGTTATTTGTCGCTGTTCAAGGCTCGCTTTAATCCTGTGAATTCCCGAAAGAAAGAAAGAAAGAAAGAAAGAAACGTTTGAAGAGAAGAGAACACGCAAAGAAATAATCAATACGAAACGCACTCCTTATCTTCAGGATAATTAGGATTTGAAACCTTCATTTCTTATTTTGTTTTTTGAACATTTTCAATTTTCCGTTTCTGTGTAATTCAATAGGGATTTTAGGATCTGAAATAAGAAAGAAAAAATTTATGATTATTAATTCGTTGATTTCGATATTGTTTTCATTCGATGAAAACTCAATCAAAATTGCCTGTCATGCAAGTTGCCTTTCATTTTCCTGTTCTTTTTATTATTCGGTTTCCGGCGAGGTGTCATGTTTCAGTCAGCGAATATGAACCCATTGCTACAATTTTGTCATCATCGTCGTTATCATCATCATCATCATGACTTTTATTCGCTGAACGTTTAATCAGACCCTTAGTAGCTGGTGTTTCATTTGGAACTAACACGGCACCAAGTCGCCTTAATACGCTAGTAATTCTCGTTGTATTATAGCGTTACTTTAGTAATACTGCTGTCTGCATAGTTACACCTTTGATTTCTTTCTTAGTCTTTTCTGTCGGCCATGTTTGATTTTTCTCCTTGAGTCGGAAATCTTATCCTTTGACTTGTTTCATGTTTAGGTTTAATGATATCAATTGTATCAAATACTTGCGGACAGCGAATATACTTGAAAAATCTATACACAAACACACATACGGCATTAGGATTCACTTCTCAGTTCTTTCAAAGAGTTATCCAGGAATTTGACTATTGATTGTTCAATCGTAAACGTTCCGGAGTCTATAAATATCCAGACATGATACCCTATGTCTTTTTATGTCTTCTTATAGAGATAAACTCGCATTATGAGCTTTTTCTTCATCTTACGTTTAAGACCATCAAGTCAGTTCTATCGTTTTTCTATCATTTTTTCTATTGGTTTTGAATTCGTATATGATTATCCTGATATTTAAGGATTTTAACATAAATAAAGTTATTTACTTGAATACATTTATGGGATCTTTTTCAATTAGCTCATCCATTCTGCGACTTTTTTTCATTTCGGCTGAGGAATTACTCTATCGATTATCTCGGTAAATTGCGGAGACCGGTTATGGCTATTTCTTGGAGTGTATGTTTTTGTCTATAATTCGTCTTCGTATTTCACGTAAAACTTTCAAAATGTTAGTTAATCATTCGGGTCCTTTTCATTTATTTTAGCAAATCTATATTTCATTCTCGATGTATATTCCTGCATTTACATTTTGACAAACGATTTCTACTTGTTATCATTAAGATAGGATGATAGTAATTATCTCCAGTTCTTCAGGACTTTCCTCGGTATCCACTTGGTTTCAAAAGTTTTGTCATCTTAATGATTTCTCTTCTAACGACCTTCTAACCTTTTGCCAGGAACTTCGCCACTGCTAGAACAACAATAGTCACGAGATTCAATTTTTGCTTTCATATTCTTTTCAGGTCTCTTGCAAGTGTTTCATTTCAATCATTCCAGTTATTTTGCTGTTTTAGGCTGTCGCATAATGCATTTTGATCTTGTCTTCGGAATTGGATTAGGTGTTCGGTTTTGATTTCTACGTTCTGGAAAATGTTCGTTATTTTCTAATACAGACTCAGATTTTATCATATCGGACTGATTTTTTTTGGCTATTATTAGTTTGCATTGTTTCCAATGGGCCGCAATTCCCACCCAGACATGCCTTTTTATACTCCTTCTGTCCTCATTCGTTACTTTATCTTATTATGTGCTTGATTTTAAATTCTTCATATTAATTCCTGTTTAGCTTGTTTTTTTATACAGGTGTTCCAAATTGACTGCTTTGTTTCTTATTTTCTTGTTCTTTTCTTTTCTTAGAACAGACATATGTTTTATGAATTTATTATACAAGCAAAGCCTAAGAACAGAAAAAGATTTGCTGGTAATCTAAGGATTCATTTTCTCTTTGTTGTTTTGGTTGGAGAAGAATGTTCATTTAATTGTATATATATATATATATGTTTATATCAATAATGGAACAGACATGAAACAATATATATATAAAGAGAGAGAGACAAACAGATATATAGATAGATAGATAGATAGATAGATAGATAGATATGTCTGTGTGTGTGTGTGTGTTTCTGTGTAGACAGACAAATAAAAGGCAGAAATAGAAAAGAACAGATAAAAGCTAAGAGATAGAGTGAAAGGCAGAGACAACATATTTTATAAATTCAGCATTTATCTGTCCTAATGTGTGGCAAAAATTCGATCCAAGACTAATACATTTTCAAACCAGTCCAGTGCTTCCCTCCACAATAAAACATAATGTTTCCGCTGATGTTCAATTCTGCGTCTGTGTAATCTAAGCACATATAACACATACACACCTTCATAAACATTCACCCATAGGCACACATGCGTGTATGTGTGTGTGTGTTTGTGTGTGGGTGTGTGTTGTCGTTTTTGTTTGGGTCTTACATAATTGCTTGCTTTCAGTACAAACTTTTAAACTAAACTCTGGTTGTTTCGTTAACAGAATCTTGTTTTTGTAGTCCTTACCTTCCTGGTTACATGAACAGAAAGGGTAAAGTAAGAAAGACATAAACATTTACTCCATTTTTAATGTTTCTTTTTAAAATTCCGTAATTTCTTTTTCTTGATGTAGAATTCTTTATTTCGACGTATATCTTTGTAATAAAAAAAATCTGTCACTGTTTCTCATATATATTAGAACATTTGTAGGATTAAATATTAGTTTTATATTAACTCAATTTCGAAATAAAGGGTTCGATTCGAAATTTCAATCACCTGAAGAAGGCCGGAGCGTACAACGTCCGAAACTTTGTGAATATGGCAATGAAGATGAGGATAACAGTCCGAATAATGTAAATAATGCAAGTAATTAAAATACCTCATCTCAGAGATATAGACAGACAATTAAATATGGTTTTGACAGCCACCATTTAAGATTAGGTTGCTAAGTATCGGTATTATTAGTAAATGTTAAATATCACTAATGCTTATCATCATCATTCATCATTATTATTAGTAATAGTAATATAAGCCACTATGTTTAATGGAGAAGGATGCAGACAGACTCAACCCTGTTTTATCCATTTGTATTATATTAAGACAAGTTAGGGAGTTTTCTCAGGACTTCTTTTTTTCTTTTACACTTTGGTATATCTAACTTCCTATCCCTTGAGGCCCTTAGTAGCATTTGTCCAAATCCCCTGTTACCAGTACTGTCTGTAGTGTGTCATCCATTCACACATGCCCAGCAGTTAGGTAGTCTGATCTGTCTTCCTGTCCTCTCTTGCACTTGGCATAGCTCAGTCGCTCTCTCTATGGAATTCCCAGTATCCTTCTGTAGAATCAACTTCACCTTTGGGAAGATTGCCGAATATTCACTGCCATACAACAACATTGAAATCCCAGGACGCAATTCAAGCAATCTTTGTTTCTAAAAACATGTTTTGTTTCTTATTACTTTGTTTAACTTTTGGAATGCATCTTACGCTCTTGCAGAATTGAGTAAGCGCTACAAGATCTCATATGTTGTAAACTATTGGACATCAATCTATTTTATTCGCATTTTGTCGTGCTAACAAATATTCCGCTACATCATTGATATAAAAAACATAAAAGTGAATATGCAAAAATCGGTTTATTATCATATTATATGATTTGTAAAATGGCATTCTACCTTAGAAATAAAGTAGACGTGACGCCGGATAATGTGTCTCTGAATGATTTTAAAAAATGCTGATCCTAGTGTGCCTGTCATAATGTGAGAAGCTGTCTCCAAGTATAGTGATTTTCCAAGCGTAGCTTAGATGTGGCACAAGGCCGAAAGTATGGGGCACCCAGTAAGGATCGAACTCACTACTCGTAATTGTTCTAGCGAGACAAGCTTGCTACCCATTACACCACGTCGAGGGGCCCAAAGTATAGAATAATCTAACCAAATCGAAAAGAAAACCCTTACAAACAATGCTTAAAAGTACTGTCTGTTCAGTGTCTGTTACCCTTGGTTGCAATATCTTTATGATTGTAATTATCGTTTCCTAAAAGATAAGTTCGTGTATCGCCTAACTTGTATTCTTCCACTTTCATCCATTGTTTCCTCTTTAGGACGTCATTTCCTCATTTATGTTTTGTATCAGTTTATTTACTGAGTGAGATTCATTTCACGGTTTTCTTCACAACGTTCCTCTTAATCTCAATCTTCGGAATTGGGCTACCGAGGTTTCGTCTTACATAAAAGCCGGCTTCGAAGCATTTATGTTTTCTAAGCAATACCAGGTAAAACCAAAATCGGCCCCTTGATTCATACCTGATATTCAGCCGTTATAGTCCGGCAGAAATACTTCTTCCAGCTATGCCAGCAAGACAGCTCTGAATGCAACAACCACTTCTTTGTTTCCGCTCGTAATAATTGCAAATGATATCCTCAAAAACACTAATAAAATGAAGCAATGTGCAACCTGTCACAAGTTTGGTTCTTGCGAAGATTGGTAGCTTTGTAATAGTGTGTTAAATAAGTTTTCAAACCCTCCTCTCTTCACGTAATTTGAAATGTTATTCTTATTATCTGATAAAACGGAACGATTTGTTTGTAAATTGGTTTAATTCTAGACCTGACGCATTTGGTGTATTTTTTACTTACTTTCCTCTTAGAACTGAGCTTTCATTTCTGCGATTTGCATATAAACCTATCCATGTCTTTTGCTATCAGCTGTAAAATTCTTCCGCAGTAAGCCTACGGGCTCGCTGGTATCCACGCAACAGTTTTAAATAAATGTACTCCTGAACTGGTTCCTGTTTTCTATAAGCTCTACAACAAATAACGTGCTGCTTCTTGCTTTCCAGTGTGATGGAAACCCTATTCTGTAGTTCCTGGTTTTTAAGAATTACGTGAAACCGCCCCTTTTTTTTGGAAAATTACTGGAGACTCTAATTCGATCCGACTTCATTAAGCATCTCAAATCGAAGTGTTTTCTTTCAGACAAATAACATTTTACTGGATTATCTATGCCCACTGTCAATATTAAATGATTGTTGAATGGGCCTATCAAGCTGTAAGTAAGGCTGGTGATCGTTTAGCTGTCGTTTTGGATTCACACGGCGTGGAATGTTGGTCTTTTTCACGAGTTGAAAGGTTACGGTTTCTTTCAATATTTCTTATCAAATCGCGAAATGAAAGTTGTCTGGTATGGCCAAACTTCTAGTTATTTTTATATTAATGCGAGTTTTCATAGAGCTCTATCACTGGGCCTAATTTGTTTCTGATTTTCATCAACATCATTCCCGTTGTCAACAGTGGTAAATTCGGTGCCATGATGATGACACACCCAGTTACTCTTGCTTTAATAGCAAGTCCCATAGATTTGGTGAAGCCAAATTGGTAACTGATCTGATAAATGACATTCAATCTGTTGTTAACTGGAGCAAGAAATGGCTTGTTAATTAAAACGCCTCGAAAACTGCCCTTCTTTATTCGTCATAGAGAACACATTTTTGTCTTCTATCACCATGACTGATGATAACCTCCATTGCGCGTTCTTGGGCTAACGTTTCCACTGACAAGAAGTGGAATGACTATATTGAGTCAATTGCTAGGTTGGCTGCTTGAAGCTCGCTGTGTCGTGCTAGACATATTTTCTTGCCATAATATATTTTAAATAATTATAAGTCTATTATTCATTAATTCACAGAATAGTGCTCTCACATCTGGTTTGGCTTTACATATATACAGTGTTGTTCAATAAAAGTGACTCACCTGATTTTTTTACTAAATGTTCTCTTCTCCGATGAAACGAAAGTTGAGCTAAATTCAAAAGATAAGCGATCTAAAATCCGGAGAAAAAGCTTTCAAAGCTCTTTGAATTTAGCAGTAAGTACTGTCAAGCATCCGTTCAGTATAATGTTCTGGGGATGCTTTTCTTTTCATGGAACTGGTTTATTAAAACCTATTGAAAAGACCCTCAGGAGCGAGCAGTACAAGAGAATTTTAGAGTCTTGTCTGCAAATCGACCCCACCAAGCTCATTTTTATGCAGGATAATGCTCTCTGTCACACATCAAAATTGATGAAGGAATACTTTGATGAGAAACCGGTGAGTGTTATGACATGGCCGCCCCAATCTCCTGACCTCAACCCCATAGAAAACCTATGGAGTATTATAAAGTACAGGCTCTCGAGAAAGAAGTTGAGCAACAAAGAGGATTTGATCGTGAATTTCATATCCGAATGGAATTCAATGCTTGGAGATGAGATTTGCCAGAACCTGATCCAGTCAATGCCAAAAAGGGTTGAAACGGTTATTCTAAATAAAGGAGGACCCATAGATTATTAAATATTTCGAACCATATTACCTATTATGAATAAATAATACCTCTATTATTCTTTATTTAAAGCTGTTCGTTTATGTTTCTATTGATTACTAGTTGCAGGAAATAAGTGAGTCACTTTTTTTGCACATAGTTTTTCCCTAAATCTCATTTATATACAAAATTATAATTATCAATAGAATAACTTAGGACGAGTAAACTTTTTTACTAGGTGGTCGGGAAGGGGTCTTTACATTAGTAAGATTAAATTTCAGTTTCACCCCAAAAACAATAGGCGAAAAAATTGTTAAGTAAAAAAATCAGGTGAGTCACTTTTATCGAACAGCCCTATATATATATATATATATATATATATATATATATATATATATATACAGAGAGAGAGAGGGGCGCTCTTAAAAAATTTAAAAGAACAATCTGTAACGTTATCGGTCCTGACCTGTTATCTCGGCTAAAGTTACCTTCCCACCGCCGAAAAATAGCTCCGCCTTTTCCTTTTCTATAAAAAATTTAGCGGCAATTGTTATTATCAGCTTTACTCTTTGGTGTTTCTACTTCACGAGTAGAAGAGCAATAATAAATGCCAATAGTAAATTATCAGAGCTCACTCGCTCTGATTATTTACTATTAAAATTGCTAGTCTTAACCAATAATTCTACGCCAACAGAATTAACTTCAGCACTTCTCGTTTGTGGAACTCTTTTCTGAATTCTTACTTTCCTGTCACTTACGATCTTCAAAAGTTTAAATTCAATGTTAAACGCCAGTTCCTGTCTCTTTGAATTTTGTTCTTTTCTTTTTCCGGTCTCTTCATTAATGTTTTTGTTTATCAGATTATTTCACTCTGAGTCCTCCATTACATTTTAGTGTCTTAATTTCCTTGCTTTGAGTGAAATGATTTAAAAGAATCATTTTTCCCTACGAGAATCAAATCTGAGATCAAAACCCTTTGCCTCATTTGATGCAAAGATCTGTTTGGGCGTGGAGGTCTTTAGCCTATCGAAGATAGCAACAGCACTATCGAAATTTCCTTGTTCTAATCGTGCTATATTACATTATAGCTCGTTTCTTATTAAGTACTTGCTTCTATATTCAGAAGATTACACTAAATGGGCAGTTTGCAAAAATGCTTCCATGCGTGGAATCTGGAGCGAGGTAGAAATTGAAATGTTTCCTGTGAGTTTTCAACCTATTTCCATTGGTTTGGAAGTCCAATTACTTTTAAAGGGTTTAAATGTTACACATCTGATCGGCATAGAATAACACGTGCTTGCAAATCAAAACATCTTCAACTCAACTCTGCGAAATAGACGTATTTTTTATTATTATTATTATTATTATTATTATTATTATTATTATTATTATTATTATTATTATTATTAACTTTACTTTCTTTTTTTATTTTAATATGCGATACATGAGAGACCGCATATTTTAAATCAACACACGTGATTGAAGTTGTTTATACGTGTTTCAGTAGTAACTTCCTCTGCAGAAATCTAACACCGTGCAGTGCTGTCTGTCAACTTGTTTCAACAACAAATCAAATAAATTTAAAAGCTGCTTCGCGCTCAAATAACGTATTGTTCGTCACTTGAATCAAATAGAATGGGAAAAACTAAACTGAAAAATATTGATTTTCTATCGATATTCCCTCGAGTTAAATGCATTTTTTTACGCTTCCTGTTCAATTTAATTCAACACGGCTTTGTTTTCTGTCCATTTGCTTTGTTATTTCATGCTAAAGAGTTCATTCTGTCAGTCATTTAATTTTAATTTCTTTAAAAAATGATTTCGCTGATATTATTTTTATATTCTCTCGAAATTTAAACATAATATTGAAAAGATTCCGTTTGTGTCTTTTTTTCTTTTTTCTTTTTTTTTTTTTTTTTTTTTTTGCTCGGGGAAAATATTTCTTTAGTTATCCCTGGCGGCTATTCAACTATATCTTTCTTTCTTTCTTTCTTTCTCTCTCTCTCCCTCTCTCTCTTTCTCTCTCTCGCTTTCTCTCTCCCTCTCTCCGAAAAGCGCTTCGCTTGCTTGCGATTTCTTTCACTTCCGGTTCTTTAAGAGTTCTCCATTTTTCATCCAGAATACCTGTGTGTGTGTTCAAACACAGCATCACTAATTCACTCATGTACTTCATTTAATATTTGATTTCATTTGAACATGTTTCTTCAATATGCTCCTTTCCAATACGTATTTCGTTTCTTTTATCATGTATTTTGTTAGTTTGGCCTTTTGTATTCTTACCGTATTTCGTAGATTCCGTTTACTTTCTTTTGAATTCACAGTATCATGTCTCTTTTTGCATCTGTATCATTCACAATTTTCAAATTCTTTCTCTTTTACTGTTATTCGTAAAGACATTTCTTCTGTTACTGCATTTCGTTTTCTAAATTCCGTTTCTCAACTCTATAGCGTGTGTATGTATGTTAAATTACAGGCTTACGTCTTTTCAGCATAACTGTAGATGCAATTCAAACCAAGGCCAATGGAAAAACTGCAATTGCAAATTGTCCATACTTGTGTAACTTCAGTAACGACTTCGTAAATAAGTAATATTTTATAACTGTTTAGTTGCTATCGATTGACATTGCATTTAACTTTTTGGAGATTAAAGTTGGCTAAAGGCATGGAACCAGAAGAGAGTTCCACAA
Organism: Acanthosepion esculentum; assembly: GCA_964036315.1. Classification (NCBI taxonomy): domain Eukaryota; kingdom Metazoa; phylum Mollusca; class Cephalopoda; order Sepiida; family Sepiidae; genus Acanthosepion; species Acanthosepion esculentum. Next base: position 137,115,247 of record OZ038482.1, read on the forward strand.
GAGAGAAGGGCGAAAAAAGAAAATGCTAGCATAGAATTTACGGTTCGATCTAACCAGCTCAGCTGTAAATTGATGAGATCTCGAAGCCAGTCTAGTACTGCGCTTAAATTTAAAAAATGTAGGTACCATAGGGAAGGGTTAATCCGAACAATTACCATGATTATATATATATATATATATATATATATATATATATATATATATATATATATATATATATATATATATATATGAGCACTGCTCTGTCTTGGTAACCAGAATGACTCTTTGTTAAGGTTTAGATAGTCGTCTCCCGTTTGCTCTTTATATATATATATATATGTGTGTGTGTGTGTGTGTGTGTATAATTTTTAATTTGGTCATTCCTGCTTATGTTACAGCGTTTATTTAAAAATTATAACATAAATATGTTATAAAATCACTACAAAAATAGCCATTTTGTTTCAACACCTCCGGAGTCTTATCAAGTGATGATGTTGAATGTAGAATAAATGGTTTTAAAAGTTTCAAATTAATTAACGATCCTTCGCTAGGGGTAAACGCTGTTACATATGCTAGAATGACCAATCAAAATACAAGTATATAAGAATTCAAAAGATTTGACAACGAAGCAAGTTTATCATAGATATTAAAAGATTTATAAAATTTGAAATTAAAATTACAAGTAAAAAATTACCTATTTGGAAATCTAAATCTAATCTCTTATTAAGTTTAAAATTATAGAATTACTGAGGAGAAAATAAAAAATACATATGTTATTTAATTTATTTTTTCCTTGAAATTACGTTAAAAAGGATGTTGATAGCTCCAGACAAAAATATATACATTTTACTTGAACTATGTATACTCTCACGTAAAACAATCCAAACACACTCAGGTTATAATACATAAGCGCCCAGACATATTTAGATATATATACACACAAAAAACGGTGACGAGACACGACCCTTGATAAAAAAACGAAAACACACACACGCAGGCAACCAAACGTGCATGCACTTTCCTTACACATAGACATCGATAAACACATGCACATATATCCACATGCACATTGACCTAGGCAATCAGACGCAATAGCCAAAACATATTCGGGGCTTAATATGTTATTAAACGAATTCTAACTACTTATTCAAATATAGCTAATCTGGGCAAATATATATAGATAAAATTAGTAAAAAAAACTAACAGTGACGCCCCAAAGACAGCTTTCGTGCACCTATTTTATATTATTTTTAAGAATATCCGAATACTTTTTATTTATGATACCGTATCCTCTCACTAGTTCTCCTGGTCCAGAACAGCAAAATATCCACAGAACAGAATGCTCCCACCACCGTGCTTAATTGAAGGGAGCTTCGTTCACTTTCCTCCATACATAACTGGTGTTCATGTCGCCAGATAATTCTAGTTTCGTTTCATCTGACCATAAAACATAGTTCCAATATTGACTCTCATGTTTTAGATGGATTCTAGCATATATTAATCTGCATTTTATGGGTTTAGCCTTAAACAAAGGAGTTTCCCTTGGGCGACAAGCTCGAAGTCCTGATCAATGAAATCATCTAGTGACTGTCTTTGTTGATATATTCAACCCTGATGTTTTTACATCATTGAAAATGTCCTGTCATTAAGTGAAGATTCTTCGAGACATCTCTAACAATTTTCCTTTTCATTCTCTAGGAAATTAACCGTTTTCTGATAGTCATTAATTTGTTCTCAATACAAGGAGTTTCGTTGTATTTCTTGATAATGCTACGAATTGCCGATCCAAGAAGATTAAAACGCTTGAAAAGTGTTTTATATCCACCATTTTGTTTGTATGTATGAACTGGACTTTATCCGAAGCTTCTTGTCAAGTTCAGCCGTGTCCACCAAGGTTGCAGAATGAATGAGTTATCGTGGTACGTTTCACTCACATATTGTCTCCTTCGTTACCTTTTAGAATGCTATAGAATCAAGTCAATACTATTTCATTTTCAAAGGGTGTTTGTAGTAAATGTTAAATTAAGAAAAATTATTACAATTGCCATATAGCAATATTATTTCGTAATTTCCATCAGGGGGAAAAGTAATTTTGGATTGCACCAATTTTTTATAAAAAATCTATGCCTATGGATACAATGGATCGAAAGTTTCTAACAACTGAAAAATTATTCAAAACTAAATACGGAATCAACTATTTATGGTAAATTCAGTAAGTACCTGAAAAATTTTCATTTCCGTAAAAAATATGCAAATATTCAGTTGGGGTTAATATTTATGCCTGCAACTGTATACATTCTCAAGTGATTTCTTCCACACTCGAATTCAACCGTCCACATTGATGTTTTAGGAAGGTGTCTCATCTGACAAGGCGGCATAGTAGCAGGTTTTTGCGATCTACTGGCAATGATTTTGACTCGGGTAATGTTTGCTAATTGATACCGTACTTTCAATCGTTCGTCCACGACAAAGAAATCCCGGAGAATTTTACGCACGCTGGGTTGACTGATGTGTTCAGCGGCATCACCAATGAATTTGAATGTGATTTACTTCAATGTTCCACTTCAATGAGTAATTGATGTTTTTGTCAGTTAACAATAGTCCGTGTCTTGCACCATCTTGGGACGCAGGTAATATAGGGTTTACCGGAAAAAGATGTCAAGATGATTTCCACAACTTTCTAGCTTTGAAATAACTTGGTGTCAAGGATAATGTTCTCCTTGCATATTTTATTCAGAAATTCAACACTTCTAGACAATTTTTAAATGTGCGCATAACATAAATATTTCTGAGTGGAGGATATGTGTAAATTTTTTAAGGGATATATTCACAGGTACACACACACACACACACACACACACACACACACACACACACACACATATATATATATATATATATATATATATATATATATATGTATATATATGTATATATATGAACATTTCCGATATACATACATATATATATATATACGAACATTTCCGATATATATATACATATATGAACATTTCCAATATATATATACATATATATATATATATATATATATATATATATATATATACACATATATGAACATTTCCGATATATATATATGCATATATTAAACTTTCCAATAAATATATATACATATATGAACATTTCCGATATATATATATATATATATACATTTCCGATATATATATATACATATATATATATATATATATACATATATATATATATATATATATATACATGCATATTTCCAATATATATATATGAACATTTCCGATATATATATGTGTGTGTGTGTGCGTGTGAACATTCCCGACATATATATACATATATATATATATATATATATATATATATATATATATATATATATATGGTCATTTCGCATGCATATATACATATATGTATATACATATATATATGCGTATATATATATATATGAATTATGAAAGACAAATATTTGGGGATGATTAAAACATTTTGAGACACATGGCTTTTGCATTTTCCATCTTTAATTTCCATTTAAAATGAACAGCGAATTTAAAAAGTACGTACGAGGATTCATTGAAATTCTTAATTAATTCCTGTCAAATATTAATTCAGGCTCAAAACACAATAATCAGTTTGGAAAAAAGGAGGCATACTTTGAATATAAAACAATTCAAATGACTTGAATGTGTCTGCCTGTGATGAGATTTATTTACGCCCTCTGTCAATTGAAAAGAATATTTTATAATGGAATGGTTAATCGCATTTGACATCTACAAGGTTGGATGCGACTCATTGATTGATTGATTAGTTGCATTGATCTTTTTACGCTTTATAAAGCATTTTGGTGTTTATTCAAAGCTGAACATTATTCCGGATTGTAGGAAGTTACTTACAGTAGCCTGGGTTCTCAATCCCAAGCAAGCATGAAGTGTGAATGACAATAAATATGATGACGAAGATACGCCACGATTGACTATTTGTTTCCATACCTCCAGATTGAAGTGGCCGGTTAGGATAGAATTCAAATAAATATATCACATCAATTTTGTCCTTTATGACAGCGAATGCTAGATAAGTTCTTCAGAGATGAAGAGCAAACTGCAGGCAACAGGGATGTTCCACGGAAGAATGGTGTGAATACCATGGACCGAACATGTGATCAACGAGGAAGCTTTAAAGTAAATGGAAACAAAAACATCTTTACTTTCTTTCAGAAAGAGAGTGGTTGAATTTCTTGGGTTGGTCGAAAAGTTCGTTCGTTTTATTAAATAAATTTACTTCTTAATAATCGAACGAATTTTGTTAGACAATTCAATATAATGAGGAAAGAAGAATTGAAAATGTTTGCAACCACAGGACTTACTTAATAAAAGTTGGGCATCTGGAAAAAGCCAGTAAGCTAGTTAATCGGTTTGCGTAAGTGAATGGCAGAATAGAGTGCAGAAATAGTAAAAGACAAATATTTCTTAGAGCTACAAATAATAGGAAGTCGTGGAGAGCCATGAATGCCCAACTCCTGAATTAATTTCTGCAACAACGAAAGGATGTCCAAAAAATGTCATTTTTCGCTCGATAAGGTCACCTCAACCTGCATTTAATTCAACACCGGAAGTGACCAATGATGCGAAATTAAAAGGTAATATGTTGGAATTATCTATAATTTAATGCATTTCTGAGAGAACTAAAGATGCCTGACAAGTTATTAAATGCAATAGCTGGAAATTATGGTAATTACAAGCGTGGTGCATTGAAGGATGAAATTTCGAAGAAAAGTTATGATTATAATAAAGATGGCTATCAAGTGTTACAAAGTGTCGACTAATAGAATAGAAATCGCTGATTCCGGGTTCCAATTATAAAGGCTAGAATTATTCGACAAATAATTACAAACTTCTATCATGTAATTTGCATCGACGCGTGCAATATAATACCGGAGTCACCTAATTATGCCCCATATTTCATTAATGTAAATCTTTTTGGTTTGTGTATAATTCTCGTCTCAAATATAAGCAACCATATTACTTTTCATATTGTTAAAAATTATCAGGGTTACAAATAGCAAGAGAGCGGTTTAAGTAATAAAAGTTGGGTTCTTTTTCAAACAAGTATTGCTTTATATAAACTGCTTTGTAGTAGATTTATTTTCAGAAAAATATTTTATCATATCGAGATTTAATCTGAAGCACAATGAATATTGCAGTAGAAGATTTAGTGAGAGACTCTTGGTTTAATGTTCATTTACTTGACCCATTATACTTTTGCCTGTTACTTTGTTGTTCCATTACGTAAAAAGGTCTGCTTTTGACTATATTCTATTGCTAACACATTATTAGTGCATTTCCTCCATGCGTACAAACTCCTCAAGGCAGTCACGTCTGAATATACACACACAAAATTAAATAAAACAATTATAATATTTACGTACCAAGCAATATTTGAAATTTCAAATGCCAAAGCACATTCAAAATTTTACAGGGAAATTAAAACAAATGGCTACAACTAATTTCTTCGCCAACAATACACCTTTTTCGGTCCACGCCAACCAATGTAGCCTGTGTTTCCCGGGAAAAAAAAATGAATCCTCAAAAATATTAATGATCCAAACCTACTGAAAAAATGTAATGAGCTTATAAAAGATACACAGCATCCTACTTTTCTTATATACTTTTTAAATGTTCTTTTTTTTCTCACCTTTTAACTTCTTTGTCTATCGACACTGTTTTTTTTTAGTTTATATCCTAATATCATTAAACGTTAGTTTTATATACTGTGCAGTGTTACTCCTTTCAAAATTAGAAATTATGTATAAACAATAATAAATTTCACCATGCCGACCCCTCATCTTTATTTTAATCATATTTTGTTTGCTCATCACAGTTTATAATTTTTTTCACTTAAATCTTGTTTTCCAACGGAAAAAAAAACTTGTACCATACAAACCTTAACCATGCATCATTTTTTTCTTTTTTTTTTTGATTTCCCAAGACCTCCGCAGCTCGGAATCTGCGTATAATTTAGCATTCCTTCCATGAAACCCATTATTTTTAAGAAACAACTGTATTAATTGGTTCCTTGGCCATTTTTGCCTGACGACTTGGGAAACCATAAAACTTTAAGTTGCACTACAAAGTTAGGTATACATGTATATATATATATTTATATATATATTTATATATATATATATATTTATATATATATTTATATATATATATATATTTATATATTTATATATTTATATATATTTATGTATATATATATTTATATATATATATATATATTTATATATATATATATATATATTTATATATATATATATATATATATATATTAATGATACAAAATTGAATTCTGTATGTAATCTCAATCTCATATATATATATATATATATATATATATATATATATATATATATATATATATTATTCCCCACATGTAGCACGACTCGGAGTTTAATGCGCAACTCAATCTTCAGTTGCTGGGTAGAGTGGCTCCGTTATAATACATCGAGCACTATTTTATTAACACCAGTACTCAATATGCGCTATCTTATATATATATATATATATATATATATATATATATTATATATATTATATATATATATATATTATATATATATATATTATATATATATATTATATATATATATATAATATATATGTATATATATATTATATATATATATATTTTACACACACTCACACACACACATATATATATATATATATATATATAAAGATAAACGAAAAACCGCAGCCGAAATGAATGGAAGAGGTTATTTTGCGACCTATTTTCGGCCAAATTATTTTCATTTGGCGCTTTCCTATTTTAGGATATGTCATTTTACTCATTTCCTGTCTTGACTCGATCGACCCAACTTAGTTTGGTCATTTCAATGAGATATAAAAAAAATCTGTTCTCTCTAAGTGTCAATCACAAATTCAAGTCCAATTTTCCGAGTACTTACAAGTCTCAATATTGATTCACTATTCTACCGAAAGAAATGATCTAAATCCCTAAGAATGTGATCATGTAGATATAACAGCCAAGTCCAACCGTCAAGGTAAGTGTAATGCAGTTGAACAGTTTATAAATTAGCCGATGTCTCTCGAGAGAAAAGTCTGGGAGTTAAGAAGCTAGTTATCCGTTTATAGCTCATTGAATTTATTCCAAGTCTGTGATAAATTTATCTCTGAAACGCCGTTCAGGAGTTGCATTAAGTGGTACACAGTTCGTAATGTACCCAAAAATATCTTCCATCTCTCTAATTAAGACACTCTGCTGTTGGTTTAGGGGGAGTAGATTTTGTTGTCTTTCCGCAGTCATTTATTTGTTAGTTATAGAACGTTAAACATTTTTTCTGTCTTTGCTTTGACTCTTAATACATTGATCAACACTTTACTGCTTATAAATAATAATGAAAATCTTTTTCCACCATCTTTCTTTAAACAATATTCAAAGATAAACTACACTTTTTTTCTGTAACTGAGTCTTCGTTGTGTGTTCTTATAAACATTACTGTATCTGCTGGCGACACCAGAGTCTCCTAGCCCATGAGAGTCGTTTCCGCACCATCATAGTATCAGTAGTATGTCTTGGCCAGGATAACCTGACAGATTTTGAATTATGACTATTCTTTCTCCGTGACTGATTGACATCACAAAGCGAAAAAACATAGTCTGCTCTAATATTTAACCCATATATGGGGATCAAGATGGATTTATGACATTTCCAAAGGCAATTGTCTGAACAGAATTAAATCGACGATTCCCAAATGGTTCCGTCTACCCAATTCACTCATAAGGCTTGGGTCAATACGTGGTATGGTTTTCAGGCACTTTCCAAATGTGCCGTAAGGTGAAATCGCCTCCTCCAAACCGATAACACCGACCGAGATTCTAACCTCGGTGGCATGGTCAGAATCACAAGGCCACGTACCCATTACATATTTATATATATATATTTATTTAAAATAATCTCTGTAATTACAAAATAAGTGAAGCGTAGCGTTGTAAGTTAGAGAGAAATAAGTCGCTATTTCCGTGTTGACATTTCCTAAGGTTTAAGAAAGACGTGCCCCTTAATTATTTGAGTTCAAGCCAATAGCTTTATAAAATCATGAGTATTGCCATTAAAATAAACAATAATAAAACTACGTAACGATCTTCATAAAATCATAAAAATAATGAATAGTCTATGGATTTGGAATTTATGCGTAACAAGAATGGTAATAAAAAAATGGTATAACACTAATAAATAATAGTAAAACTGGAGATTTTATAGATCTGTTGTCAATTTAAAGTAATAACGAAGAGTGTAGATTGGTTTGGTTTGGTCTATTTTGTTTTGCGGCATATCAACCTCAGTGGGTTATTTAATGCCAACAAAATATTTTATTGCTGGTAATATTTTGTTTTGTCAAAAATCTGTTTCTGGTAATATTTTTCCTTCAAAATTGTATTGCTGGTAATAATTATTTCAAAAAAGTAATAGTTAACTATTTGCCCATACCTGGGACCCTAACAGGTTCTACCACCCCAGGTCAGGGTGGACCTGGGAACACCAGCAATTAAGAAGTGGTTCCACGCTTTTCAAAACCTTCTGATCAGAGGCCTTGCTGCTGGATGTAGTTTATCGTCTTACCCAGGACGAGAAGAGTGTAGAGATCCAAAATCTGATAGAATGCAATATATGATAGATTCAAGAAATTAAAAAGATAGCAATGGTAAAGGAGAGTGAATGAATATTTTGTGAAAATAAAATTCAACAAGACTGTTATCAAAATAATAATAGTAATGATAAGTGTATTGATATAGAATATTGAGATAAAAACAGTAACAAAACAATAATAATAATAATAAAGCAAATGTAATGTACCAAATGCAAAAACGATGGCTAGATAAGCATTTTTATGGTCAATATACTGCCCGTACCAAACAAGTTCCGTCCTGGGTATAACGATAAACTACATCCAACAGCAAGGCCTCTGTTCAGGAGGTTTTGAGGAGCTGGGAACCACCTCTTAATTGCTGGTGTTCCCAAGTCTACCCTGAACCGGAGTGGTATCAACTGCCCAGCAATGGGAAAATAGTTAACCCCACTAGCCTATAAAAGTGTAAAAAATGGGTTTTAATACTAGTAATACTCTTTTGTAAAATATTATTACCAGCAATGGATTTTTGAAGGGAAAATTATTGCCAGCAATACATTTTTGAAGGAAAAAAATATTGCTAGCAATATATTTTTGGAAAAGTTATTACCGACAATAAAAATGTTGTCGTCATTGAATAACCCATTGAGGTGTTGCCGTAAACCAAACCAAACCAAAAAAGCTGATGTAGACAAACTCCGTACCCATTAGTTTTTTACGTAGTGAAGGCTTAAATGCTGAAACCGAAGGTTTTTATTCTTGTCGCGTAGGATCAATACTTGCTAACTAGTCATTACCAAGCACACATACTGAAAAACCGTGTTGACCTAAAATTGGAAAAGGTTCCGATAGACACACTGAAGGGATTCCTGGGAGCTCATGCCTTAAAGAAATAGAAGTACAGCGCACACATTACGAAAAGATTTATCTATATAAAATGTGTTTTCTGTTTTTTTTTTTACAAAAATGATCAGAGTAATATGTGATGAAGTCATTTCTGACCTTGGACACTGGTTGGGACCCGGAAGGAAATGTATGTACAACAATTAATCAAAGGAAATAATAATAATAATAACAATAATAACAATAATGCTATAGCACAAAGAAATAGTAATATAATAATAATATCAGTCCTTCATGTAAAGAATATTTCCAGAGAAGCTAGGCTATAAAATTATGAAATAAAAGACAAGCTATGACTTTGAAATCCAGACAAATAAAATAAGAGAAAATAAACGTCTTCCTTTGTTACTTGAATTTGGAGTCCAGCTTTCAAATCTCCAGACGTTTGTATTAAATTTGTAATTAGCTTTCATACGACATCCCCGGCTACGTTTTAGAAAGACAAGAGAAAAAGAAAAGGAAAAGCCTGAATGAAAGTATAGCAAAGAAACCATTCGCTACAAACCAGTTACGTCATTTCTGTCCATCTTGGTAGGAAAAGTTAGTCACAAACCAATCAGGGATATCATTTGAAAATTATAGAAATTTCACAACTCAATTAAGATTTAAAGTAATTATCAAGTGACGTCATTTCTCAACTAATTTTAACATTTAGTTTATCCCCTGGGTATATGGGAATATAAGAAAGCAATTACGGCGCACTTTGTAAAATTCTTGGAAGAATTGTGGATGTTATAACACGAATTTCGACGACCATTAACACAATAATTGCATTTTATTAAGTTTTGATCGATCCGATTGCCCTACTTCATCAGGTGTTACATCTGCTGATTCATGATTCATTCCATCACTTTCCCCATTACCGGATACATTCACCGAACAACACACACACACACACACACACACACACACACACACACACACACATATATATATATATATATATATATATATATATATATATATATATATATATGTATGTATGTATGTATGTATGCATATATTATATTTTTTACAAATTATGAATCCTTCGCTACATAAGAGTTCTCATGTTTCAAAAACGAGAGCCGAAACCCTCAATATAATTATTAAAATTAAGTTGAAATAATGTATCGAGTCCTGTTTCATCCTCAAGCAAAAATTTAGGAATAAGCTATCTTGTGGTTTGTATTATTATATTATCTATCTATTAATCTCCTTATTTATTTGTTTATTCATATGGCTGTCTCATATAAACGCGTTGCACTGAACTACAATTTGTTTTTTGACGACTTCACAAAGGGTTTTCTATTTAATGATTGGGCTAAGCCCCTAAGACTTTTATTAAACTATGGAATTTATTTATTTATCTATTTTTTTCATGCTAATCATTTAGTGCGAAAATTTATTTATATATATTATAAATTAACTGATTTAAAATATGGTTACTGTTCTTTCTTTATATATATATATATATATATATATATATATATATATATATATATGTTAACTAATTTAAAATATGGTTTCTTCGGTACACAGGAATCACCATGTTTCAAAAACCGAATCTAAAAAATGTAATTATATTTATACTCTGTAAATTTACATTGTGTAATGTTTTGTAAAAATTTAAAAAAATCAATAAGAACACCGGATTATATATCTTATTGTTCTTTCTTTTTATTATAATGTACATATATATATATATGTGTGTATGTGTGTGTGTGTGTGTGTGTGTGTGTGCTCTTGTTCCGAAAATTGTACTTCCATGAACTTTTTTCTAAATTTCATTTAATGTATAACGCTGTCGGGAGCATTTACCCAAATTCTTCCCACACACACACACACACACACACACACACACACACACACACACATATATATATATATATATATATATATATATATATATATATATATATATATATATTCAGTGTGATTGTAAAGTAACTTTCTATTTTATGTATGAGTGGCCAGCTAGGAGTTCTTACTTAATACCCTGTTACTTTATTCTTTGCGGTTAGTTAATGAAGCAACTCTTCTACACCTAATCAAGACTTTGGAAGTAGTTGAGGGCCGAATACAAGTAGTTATATCTTCCATAGTACAAGAGATCCTGGCCTTTCCTGTGTGGGTCAAGCAGCTTGCAGTGAAGTCTAGTGCACATATAGAATTTTAAATAAAACGTCATGCTGGACATTTTCATTCCATATCAATTTCTTGTCAAAATTATAGATAATAAATTTAAGCATTTGAAAATGGGTGTTACTTTTCAATCACCCTGTCTATATCTTATATATAAAGTACAGTGTATGTGTGTGTGTTTGTGTGTGTGTCCAAGCAACTCCTCTGCCTCCACTGGTCCGATTTAAATGATTCACAGCTCATTCAAAAGCCGTTGAAAAGTTAGTCGCCTGGAAAGATTTTAGTTGTGCTCAGTTTCAGGGTAGCCAGATTATGAGAGGTTAAAAATATATATTAATATATTATACTAGCCATTATCGCTACTTCCATGGTTCAAGATGGGTAACTTTTATTTTCCTTTTGTATCCAAAATTGCAGCTCGCTTAAAATTTTAAGCTAGCTTAAAAGCCGCCATCATCAAAATAGCTAGGGAGGAGTAGATGCGATAGGCATCAATATACTACATAAAAACACACAATTTATTGTTGCATTTAAGTAGTGAATTAATGTTTGAGCTTACTTTTTAAAAGTTCAACGATAATTCTGCTGCTGCCACTTTATTTGATGTACGTAGATATTTATTTCCATACAAGCAATTATTTTTATTTCTTGGGTGACAGAACTGGGGATAATTTATAAGATAAAATTAATATAATGTAAAGATGGGAAAATATAAATCTAGTGCAATCGGAGGACGCGGCCTAGGGCAGCTGTTCCCCAGGGCTGGGCACCTCTCAGTATCATTTTCTCAGTTGCCTCTTTGTCCTTTGACAGAGAATCCCCTGAGCGCACTCTGCCCAAAGACAGAGACGCAACTGAGAGATGATAAGTAGACGTGTAACTACTCAAAAAGAATAGATATTTACTCAACCCCTACGAGGTCAGGTTGTGACACAAGGTCGGTTTAATGTGGGGAGCCCGAGAGCGTACACCCGGGCAAGGAACAGAAATTCCCCGAGCCTCCGCAACCGTCGATTGCGCTGGCCTCGTTGCGTGCACTGATCCTTCTCTCTAGTGCAATGAGAAGGCGTGGCCTCGGGAAGTTGTTCCCCAGTGATGGCACCTCTCAGTATAATTTTCCTCAGTTGCGACACTGTCCTTTGTCGGAGTCGACCCTGAGTGCACTCTTCCCAAAGGCAGAGACGCAACTGAGAGATGAGAAGTAGACTCAAAAAGAGTAAATTAAAGCTCAATATCTGTAATATATATTATCTACTTCTAGGCAATATCACTCTTCCGGTTTAACTAATTTGCATACTGTTTTAACTTAATCAACAGCCCTTCATTGTTGTTCTTTTATTTGATGATTGTTTTGATTTTCATATCAAAAATATTTCTGTTTGG
>OZ038482.1:137133279-137148279 GCA_964036315.1 Acanthosepion esculentum
TCTTAGGTAGATGGATCTGTTATATATATATATATATATATATATATATATATATATATATATATATATAAACTTGTCAAACTTATTTTATTCCAGCTCTTATCTGATGAGATTATATCACTAGAGGTAGTTATAAAAAGATCTAATCAAGTAACAGCAGAAAATATATTAATTTCTTTCCTGCAAGTTAATGAGAATTAACGTTTTTGTATTCCCTTTTTGCTTTTTCTCAACCTGTTTCAACAGACGTTAATTGGTTTATTTATAATTTTGCTGTCTACCTTTTGCCCATTTCTTGGAACAAAGAGCAAAGTTCTCTTCTCATGTACTGAACCAAACACTCTGTTCTTAGTACAAATCGATTTTGACTACCGAACGATTCTTCTTTGTCTTGATTCCGTTGCAACTGTGAATGTGAACTGATATACATTAACAACACGAAAAGGAATTTCTTAGATGAAGTAGCGAATTCTTGATAAAATTCATGAAACTATTTCTTGCCGTTGATTACGTTAAGCCTTGCATTGTCCATGCCTTAAGGAAACGTTTGAAGAAAAATATTAAAATATTTCTGCAATTCGAACGGTTTTTGTTTTTTCCTCTGTTGAAATTCTAAAAATATCATTGCATCATGCGGAGGTTTCTAGTTTGCTTAAAGATTTAAATTTACCAGCAGGGAAAAATTTAGATGAATGAATTAAACAAAGCATGGAAATGAGGTGAAAAAGACCCCGGAGTATAAAACTAAGTTTCAGAAATATACTGAATAAACCATGTTCTTCATGATTTAAAACTTGTTCAATGAATACACTATAAAAAAAATAGCGGTAAAACCTTTTCAAAATCTTGAAGTTTAGAACGAAAAAAATTATACTTCAAAATACTAAAACGTTTCTCATGATCGTAATTCCAGTAAAAAGCATCGACTTTTAGAAATAGCTTCAATATTTTAATATTTAAACATTTTTGTCTTTTTTTATTAAATAATTTGAGTATATAATTTTCTACATCGCTTTCAGAAATTTGTTCTCGTGTAGAGGATGTTATATTTTTATATAATCTTGATTAAGTTATGTGATTATATGCGCTTGTAGAACAGAGTTGCATCAGCAAATCTCCTCGCTGTATGATGTCGATTAGATTAAGACGAGTCCAGTCCTACTCCAGGGAAAAGTTTTGATTGTATCAGAAAAAATGATCAAATAACTAGGATCTTGGTTCTATCTGCCTGAAGAGCTCTCTAGTGATAACAATATGGAACTTAATGAGAGAATTGTATTAAAATACATGTATTTATGTTCCGCGGCAAATTCTGGTTTCTGAAGGACGAGGCAAAATTAGTCAAGCTCTCAAGCAGGAAATCTCCATCGTTTCATTTTCTATTCAAAATTAATCTTTGTCTGATATCAAATATTTGTTTAAAATTTAAAATGCTCATTCTTCAATGTGGTCATACATTAAAAAATAACCAGTCACTTTTGAGTGATCTCTTAAGATGTTAACAAATCAATATTTAAAATGCGATAATTATATGGCTTTAAATTTTATAGGCTTTGAAAGAATCAATATTTATAAGAGGATAGTTATATAACTTGCTTTTTTTTATAATGGGGTAGTTATATGTTCTGCAACTTTTACTAATATAATAAGCATTATATATTATGTGATTGTTATATAGTTTTGATTGTTTGGTGATGCCGTAAAAATCACTCTTTATAATTAGTGAGGTATAAAGCTTCGATTCATTTCGCAGATAGGAAATATTCAATCTCTATAATTTTATATGTCAATGGACTCGCTCCTTGTATACCATCTTCAATAATGCTTATAACGTGAAAGGCACGAAATCTGTTTTAGCTTTTAACACTGTTTCTTCAATATGGTAGTCATTTGACTTGTAAAACGTCTTATATTTTAAAATAACGTGTTCACAAATACGAATTCGTCCTTCCCGATAATATAAGTAATTTTTTTAAAAAATTTCCACGTTTTAGTGTCTTTTTCTCGTCTTCATCTTCTTCTTCTTCTTCTTCTTCTTCTTCTTCTTCTATGTGCTGTGTCTATTCATGACGTTGGTGATTATGGCTTTCCACATGAGTCATTTTAATTTTTTAAAATTTGTATTGAGTTTAAAATAACACAAATTTTGTTCTAACTTCAGTTTAAAATATCTCCAAAACTTTGTGAATTGAGGAAATCAATTTTCGTTCTTCAAAATGCCAAAGAATCAGAATTAAAGTAAGACGTTTCGTGCCGTGAGGTTTTGAAGTTCCGCAGAGTCTGTGATCTGAAGAACTCAAATCAATTAAATACCGCGTAGTTTGTTATTTGAAGAACTCAGTTTTCTTCCTGAATTGGAATTTTGGTTCAAATCGGATTTTCGGCTCATTTTTTTTTGGTCGCAATTGGACTTATAGCTCGACTCAGAATAAAAGTGAGGTTTTGAAGTTCCATGGAGTGAATTGATGAATTCAAAGCTATTTCTTCAAAATTATCATTGCTGCTTTCTAAGCTGGACCTGAAGTTCCTTTGGTTTTAGGCTGGGGGGCCCAATTAGCACTCTGCAGGTGCTAACTTATAGGTCTGCTCAGAGTGCGGCTTTTAAGCTAGTTCAGGAATAAAATTTGATTGATCAGCAAGTGGATATGTGAATGAAAGCAACAAGAAAAATACCTGAAAAATATTGGATAAAGGAATGAAAAGGAGACTAGCATCTTTAAATAAATACTAGCACATTGTTATCATGTTCATAGTTGATACTTTGAGTGTTGAGTTTTTCTTTTTATTCTCAAACCTTCCATTATTTTGGGTCTTTTTTACATTAGGAAGAGTTTATTATATTTCTATTTTCTACGAGGATGTTGCAGGTAGAGTTTGGTAGATGTTTAAATGAATCCTAATTGAGCTATGGACAGAGTGATGTAACTTGATAGGCGTGTAGTGGTATGTCCAATATCATAAATTACATACCTATCAAGAAAACTCAAGTGCATAGGTCATGTAAACATCTACCAAACTCCAGCCGCAACATACTAGTAGAAAATACAACTATAATAAACTCATCCAAATGTAAAAAAAGACCAAAAATAGTGGAAGGATTGATAATAAATAATACAAGATTGTGATTTCCCAAATATGCGCTCCTGCACAAGATTTCAACATCGTAATATATATATATATATATATATATATATATATATATATATATATATATATATATATATATATATATATATATATATATATACATATATATATATATATACATATATATATATATATATATATATATATATATATATATATATATATATATATATATATTTGTTTATTTAAAAATTATAACATAAATATGTTATAAAATCACTACAAAAATAGCCATTTTGTTTCAACACCTCTGGTTTCTTATCAAGTGATGATGTTGAATGGTGGTACTCGTTTGGAAAAAGCTCTGATAACTCAACTTGTAGTAGAACAAATCGCTACCGGAGGAAAAATGTGAAATAAAAAAAGAAAGAGCCAAGAACTCTAAAACAAGTCCAAAGAAAAAAAACACAAAACTAGTAAAAAGGGTAAAAGACAACTACATAAATTGCCCAATACACTAAGTAAAGCAAAACCTAAGATAATCCTAAGGACCCAGGAAAACCTACCTAGGTTTCACCTAAACGGATCTTCAGGGTAAAGCTGGCTCTTTCTTTCTTTCAGCTTTATACTGAAGATCCGTTTAGGTGAAACCTAGGGAAGTCTGCCTGGCTCCTTAGTATTACTTAATATATATATATATATATATATATATATATATATATATATATATATATATATATATATATATATATATATATATATTGAATTGGACAGAGTCCGACAATTTATTTAAAGACATTTATGATATGTTTAACGTTCTTTTTATAGATACAAGTATTTAAGCAAATGCTCTGTTTATAATAAACAGTATTAAATAACATTTACCGGCCTGAATGTCCGAGAAATTTTCATAGAAAATTTTCGTTCTCCGACAGGAATCGAACCTGTATCCTATATATCTTTTAAGGCACGTCACGCGAAATGACGGTTCCGTATAGGATACAGGTTCGATTCCTGTCGGAGAACGAAAATTTTCTATGAAAATTTCTCGGACATTCAAGCCGGTAAATGTTATTTAATACTGTTTATTATAAACAGAGCATTTGCTTAAATACTTGTATCTATAAAAAGAACGTTAAAAATATCATAAATATCTTTAAATATATATATATGTAAGCAAATATATGGATATAGATCCGACAGTATGAGGAAAAATATGAAAAAACTAAATCCGAAAATGCAAGTTTACTCTTTTAATGTTTCAATGTCGACGCGAGATGCCTCGGTCCAGTAGACCTTCGTTAGGACATAGTTATTAAAACATAATTAAAATTAGACGATATTCAAGTCAACATGAAAAGACGATTGACATAAGAATAATCAAAACAAAATGACTGAATTTTAAGATCAGCGTTTCGTTTTGATATGCGATTACGTCGGCGTCACGTGGGCGATGTTGTGAAAACGTATTCCTAAAAATAGAGTTTATTATAAAAGAAAGAATTTTACTTGAAACTAAAGTTTATAAGAACGTTTAATTATGTTTTAATAACTATGTCCTGAAGAAGGTCTACTAGACCGAAACGTCTGACATCAACATTGACACATTAAAACAGTAAACTTGCATATTCGGATTTTGTTTTTTCATATTTTTCCTCATTCATATATATATATATATATATATATATATATATATATATATATATATATGCGCGTGTTTGTGCGCGTGTGAACAGGAAATTTTATTCATGTAATAGAAATATGGGAATCTGTAAAAAAAGAAACTGCTGTAATTAATGTTGAATTCAATAAAGAAAAATTAACAATATCAATAAATGATTTGCTATCGGACTGCAAGGAGCCCATAATAACAGTTGAAATAATAAAATTATCATATATTCAGGCATACAGGATATTTATAATTCAAATATGTTTCTCTATTGCCTATGTTATGTGATCTTGGTTATAGATGGGTAATTTAATTTGTACTTAACATGTTAATATCATCAAATATGACACTAGGTGAACAAGTCATTATCACTATTTTTCATAACGTTTTATGGTTAAACTTATAGAATGTTTAACTCGAATAAATATGTCTTAAAAATCTAACTACCATCAATTGGTTAATACCAGATTTATTGCCGAAACATTCCCATGCACGAAGAAAGCTGTGATATTGTTTTTTATTCTAATTATTTTGGATATTTGAAGCAATCTCTTGACGGGAAGAGTAATTTGGTTTCGTATTTCTTTGAAGATCTTAATCTGCTTAATTAGATACATTTATGGTTTTGAATTTTCTAATATTTGAAACAATCTTTACCATCGGATATTCATATGGACACGATATGTATCTAAGGTCATAAAGAATCACCCTTTATAATCAGGTAGACTTCGATTTACTTTTCAAATATTACACTATATTTACACCCGGTTATATATATATATATATATATATATATATATATATATAAAAAGAAAGGACAGTCAGATTTGTAATCAAGAATTATTTACCATTTATTTTTAGGAAATAGTGCTCGATGCACAATAGAGAATAATATTGTAATTATTTTTTAAAAATATGTATTCATCGCGACACAGAAATTACTTGGAAACAAAACTTAAATTTTAAATTAAAAATATAATTGTATCTTCATTCGTCAAAAAAAGCCAACACCCCCTTAAAAATTATGAATTCTCATTACCCCACTAACTTAAAATATATAATTATATTTCGCTTATGAATAGAGTAAATCATTTTTTGTCGAAGTTTATTCTCAACATCGCTTGAAAACGGAACTGAATTTCAAATTTTAAGTTTAATTTAAGTTTTAAGTTTGTGTTTCGAAACATTGTAATTTCTGTGTCTCGATAGATACTTATTTAAAAAAATAATTAATATATATATATATATATATATATATATATATATATATATATATATATATATATATATATTTGTGTGTATGTCTTCGATGTTTTTCATTAGATACATTTGTTTTCGTGTTTTCTATTTATTTATTTTTTACTATATTTATATTTATACTTTTCATATATGACCCTATCAGATTTTAACTTGAATATATAATATATCTACCAATCTATTTACTGATGTCTTCGATTTCCTAAGATAAACATTATAATAATAGACTTTGATGGTTTCAAGAATTATTTAATCAGTAAGCTATTAATATGGCGCCTTTATAAGTCTCCTCTTTCTTTTCTGATCTTAACTACCAACATTTCTAATACGATAGTTCATGCCTTACTTTATTTTCGAAGATTTTAAACTAATCGTATCTTTATATCATTTCAATTTTCTAAAGACCTTATTTAATCTACTTTCAAATTGGTATCGTCAAGTGCTTTTATTTTCTTTTAATATTAAAGAAATAATATTTATAATGACAAGTTTAACAAGTTTTTTTTTATATTGTCACAATCTTATACGGCTAATAATTATAATGTGTTATTTTACAGCTTCACTTATTTTCTAAGAATTTGAACAGTCAAATACCGAACAATTTGTGTATAGAGCCTGTTTAATTTGTAGAAAGAGATCGTATAATTTGTGTAGCGATAGTATTAATTGTAGAAAGAGACTGTATAATTTGTATACAGTGATCGTATAATTTATATACAGTGATCGTATAATTTAAATACAGTGATCGTATAATTTATATACAGTGATCGTTTAATTTATATACAGTGATCGTTTAATTTGTATAAAGAGATAGTATAATTTCTATGACGATTGGGTCTAATTGATATAAAATGACGGTATCATTTGTATGAAGAGATATGAGATCGTATTCCTTTGTCTAAAACACAATCTTTTGATGCGATTGTTCTATGGTTTTTAAATATTTTAATTAATCTTTTTAGTTCTTGATAGTTAATTGATTACAATATTTCTCTAACATCTATAAACAATCAACATTTATGTAATAAATATAGTTTCTATGTTTTTATAGTTATATGGCTTCCATGTTTTATTATGGTATTAAGTAATCCATTCTCAAAACCAGGTCTTTCTTACGAAATGCCATCGGGTGATTCATTTAGAACATATCTTTTTCTCTCTCTCTCTCTCTCTCTCTCTCTCATTAAATGATTTTAATTACCAGACAACTTTCAGGGGGATTTTACTACATAATCACATATAGGTAATTACTACCTACGGGTGCTATGTGAAATGGCGCTAGTGGGGAGTGGTGAAAACTTTACCCAATCTTTATTTTAGAAGAAGGGTCCACATGCCTTGACCCAGCCAGAATAAACATTCACAGTGATGCGCCCATGAGTTGGAGGTTTTGAGTTGGTGTTTCCCACTTCAAAACAAAAAGGTCAAACCCACGTCAGAGGTGGGTTACTTATCCAAACGAGTCTGCAAAGAATACCTTTAAACTATTTTTTACCTTGCAATTTTAAAAATCTAATCGTTAGTTCGAACAAATTAACCATTTATTTTAGAAGATTCCTGCAGCAATCAGGTTATACAAAAATATGTCAGTCAGCTGGGGACGAACTCATACACGATGTTAACAATTTCAATAATTCATGCACATGGATTATGAAGAAATTGAGTTTTATATTCTGAGATTCAGTTTTTCTCCAGACTTTCCGTGTCCCATGCGTAGAATCCTTAAATACATTCATCACAATTAATTAAGGAAAAGGCAGAGAAAGTAACATAGAAACATTGGCTGGGTAGGTGGATGTGGAGGCTTTTGATGGATTTAGCAAATCAAACTCTAATTAACTTTCTGTGTTAATGTTACTCTGCTAGTTTCTCCTGCTAATATCACAGGTGCCATTAGTTCTGTTATATGTAATCTTTAATATTAGAGTCTGCATTGTTTTCAATGGTTCGGCCTGATTAAAAAATGGCGATTGTCTAAGGGAAGGAAAGTGAACATTGGAATGGAAGCACGAATAATTAACTATTGCTTCATTTGATTTCTGCCCTAAACTCATGTCGCTCCAAGCGTGCTTGCGTGATACCGACATGTATATGCGTGTGTGAGAGATTGGGTCCGTGTGCGTGTGTTTGCTTGTATAAATATGTGTAGATGTGTGGCTGAAGGTGCCAAAAGGATTGCGTAAGAACTGTACTTGTCAACATTCTTGGTTGCTGAGTCAATATTTAACGCATGCGCCTTGGTGCTTCTAACTGGTTGTTAACGATTAGTTTTTTGGGGTTTTTTTTTTTTTGGTTTATTTGTTTTTTGTATACTAACTGTAGCATTCGGCGATGTCCTAGGGTTTATGTGTCGACAATTAACACATGCTATACGCTGAACAATCTTTATATTTTAAACGTTTTTTAGGGACGTGGATTATTGGTCATATCACTTCCAATGATTTAATCAACTGCAAGAAATCTTTGTTTTCTTTTAAAAACTTATATTGGAATTTATTTAAATTTTTATGGTATATAGCCAATTTCAAAAGTAATAAAAACCGGTTAAAAGTTAAATACAAACATGGCACAAATAATGACCAAATAAATTAAATTAAATTTCATTTTGAATTAAATTTGATCCCAACCTCTGTATAAATATATTGACGTTAGACATGCGATGCCATTTTCTATCAATATATAATAATTCCTTCATGGAAATAATTTCACAATAAATAAAAATATATTCAAGTATATGGAATATTTTGTAAATCAAATATGCATTTGTGCGACTAATATACTTTGGATTTATTTTTTTAATATGTTTCACATATTTTGTGTTTATAACAAAAACCGATACCTATAAAATAATTTAAGTTACGCAAAAAAATACATTGAGAAGGATACGATATGAATATAAGTGACATCTTTATCAATATCCGATATTTCATACCTAATTATTATAAGTCATTTTTCACCTTAATATGCAATGTTATTTTAATGTTTTTCTTAACCTTTGACTATCTACCATATTTATTCCAATGGTATGAAACCTATTGATTATGATCAGAGATAGTAATCTTTTGTAATTTAAAAATATATTTTATCTTTAAATTATATTGGATGTTGCTTGATCATAATACTGATGTAAGTCACGATGTGACAAATAATTCATTTCCTTCAACTACACATCTCACATATGATACACGCATCAAAAGCTATAATGTCAAGTTTTAAAGTACTTTTAATCATTTTACCCCAATAAAGCCAGTAAGATACAAAGGATTACTGTAGGTAAAAACAAATCTGAGAAAAAACATTATAAAGAAGAGAGGACAATAAAAGAACAGATATTAAGGAGACAGAAGAAGACAATTAATATTGCACTTAAATTTTCGAAGATTATAGTTGAGAGAAAAGCAATAAGGGAGCAACAAAAGAGGAATACGAGAAAGAAGAAACTATTACCATAGAACTTACGGTTACGTCTAGTAATTTCAACTATAAAATGATGAAACCTTGCTGGTATAAGATAACTTCTGGCAAGAGGGATTGTCTAGCACGACACAGTGAATTAACTCTCCGAACAGCAAACCTAACAATTGATTCAATAAAATCTTTCCATTTCATGTCAGTGGAAACTTTAATCCGAGGAGGCAGAATGAGTCACACTCCTGGATGTTAGCATCAGCCTTGCGAATGGAACGTAAAATGCGTGCCTCTAGGTCAATTAAAAATGAGAGCAGATTCGTTTGGGGGCATCACATTTAACAAACCATTTCCTGCTTCAGTTAACAAGATATTGAAGATCATTTCTGACATTAAATTTTTCCCCCAAAAATAAAAACTGTATGACATCACAATTAATAAAAATCGTATAACATGTCACCTCGTTGTCCAATGTTGTGATCAATCCCAATATCAATGAAGCGATCGATCGTAGCTTTCGTATCAAAGCGATTGTCTTAGATATCTCAAAAGGTTTGACAATATGTGATATGGGGTGGGGGCTACACAAAATCAGCAGCTATAGTATATATAGAAGATTTATGTAAACTTTAAGTTCATTCTCTCAAGCGGTCGTAAATATTTGTTTTCTGAAACTCCTGAGATTAATGTAATCTTCGCAAAAGACTCTCTTCGGGCTTACCCTATTTTTGATTTATATTAAGAATCTGACTAAGGACATTATCCGACCATTAGTAAACATTTAAGCAGGTGAGAGTAATGTTTATGGACGCACTTCCCAAAATTGCAGCTGATGCATCCCCTGATTAACTCAATGGGGAAATAAATGTCTTGTAAATTTCAATAAGAAAAGATAATATTGTTTCATCACCCAAATTCAGTTTTTTTTTATTTTTGTACTCTCAATTAATTTCCATGTTTTGAATGTCTGTTATGTTTCAAGTTTACTTGAGACCACAATAGCAAATCATATATAGCTTTTACATTGAGAAAAATGCTGGACATCTGGTCGACTCATTCTATCACTCAAAGAAATAGTTTAGCCATTCTGATACGTTTGATATTTACGAGAATTACATTAGACAAAAAATGGAGTATAGTTGCCATCTCTGGACTGAGGATGTCCCAGACTCACTTTCAATCCTTGAAAAATCTTTCATGTGGTCTTTTGAAAGAAGATATATTCTCCACTTCGTAGCCTCTTTAACAAAATCACAACATTGCAATCCTCTCGCTACACTTCCAGTATTGCCATGGCAAATGTTCACAGGATCGCCATTATTTAGTTCCACCAGCTCAGATCATTACATTTAGGAAAGGCCATGTCACTTCCACGGCGTCCATTTATCATTATTTTCCTGTATGTTCCAAATGTAAGGAGAAGCTTCCACTCAAAGACTTATATTTTCCAAGAACTGCTACATTGCGAAACAGATTCCGACAAGGTTGCTTCCCTTAGCACTTCAATCTTGGCCCGATCAAATCCAACGGGTTATCGTTATCTATCCTCTTTGGCTTAATAATCTTTCCATCCTGCCATATTCTCTTTCATTCATATAAAACATATCATGCATCATTAGCTGTCAACAGTAACCCTCCACCTTGAATGCTTCTCGGGCCATTGTGTGAATGTAGATATAAAAACAGCTTTTAACATTGATTAATGAATCACTTTTTGATAATCCGTATTCTAGTATTGAAAACAAAAGTATATATCTAGAAATAAATATTTAATTTTCTAAAGGAATTCCTCGCTTTTTTAATCCATTTTATTCAATGAGAAATAATTTTAAAAATGATTCCTCTTTTATGCGTTATTTCATTTCAAAACATCGACAATCATATCCCTCCACAACTGCCTCTCTTCTCCTAAATAACTGTTTATCCTTTAGACACTGTTTATGTCTTTACCCTGCCAGACATTCATACAAAACGTTAACTTACTCGCCGTTCGTCCAATTTATTTCGCTTTCCGCATCTCCTCTGAATGTTCTCTCAACTTTCAAATAACTTTATACATTCCACAAGTTTCATTTCTCTTTTACCGATTATAATTTTAAGTTTCTTTCCTGATTTCGCAGAAAATTCTTTGTGGGGAAAAAGTAAATATATTTCTTCTGCCTCCATTAAAAGAGTAAATAGCAAGGCTTTCTGGTCTTGATTTTCAGCAATTCTTATAGAAGAATAGCATCTGAAATGAACCAAAGGAAGCTACACATTATATTTCCCAAGAATCACGAATTGCCAATTCACAGAAAATTAAGAGTCGGAATATATGAAGAGAAATCGCCCCGAAAGCACCTGCCATTTAACAAAACACCTTTTAATTTAAAAACTACAGATTTTATCGGCATTACATATTGCAATAAAACCAACAAGTTGTGTTTTTCTCCTAAAATCATGTAGAATATAAGAATTCAGAAATTTCTATCTACGTCTCTACTTCTGTTTTTGACAGAATTGCATTTATTTTAGAGCAATGGTGTTCAATTACTGCACAATTTAATTTCATTTTGGCTGTTATTTGCAGACAGCGAAAGTTTACTTTGAATTGTGTCATGCTAAGTTTATTTTTATATTTTGTCTTATGCTAATAGTGTTTTCCTGAAAATAATGAAAGCCATCTTTGATTTATTTTTCACATTTACAATATTCCAGATATGATAAAACCCAGAATATAGAACGTTAATATTTATAGCAAGGAAGTTCTATTTGGCTAATGAGTGAAACACAGTATTTGTATCTAAAAATCAAGACGATAGATAGATAGATAGATAGATAGATAGATAGATAGATAGATAGATAGATAGATAGATAGATAGATAGATAGATAATATGAAGATATATCTGAAGAGGCTAAGATAGATAGATAGATAGATAGATAATATGAAGATATATCTGAAGAGGCTAAGATAGATAGATAGATAGATAATATGAAGATATATCTGAAGAGGCTAAGATAGATAGATAGATAGATAGATAGATATAAACAGAATAAGAAAGAAAGAAAGAAGGAACGATCTGTGAACTAGTTTGGAGTTTAGTAATATTTCTTAATTTAGCAAATTTAATAATCTAATGTCAGTGGTTTATTTGGAGATATTTCAGCACTTCATTTAAAAAGTCCATTCATCATATAATTACGTTGAGTAATTAAAACAGAGCGATGATTGGGTGGGCTGAATAATTATCGTCTGAACTGGACAGAATTCACCAAATCATATGACCAATCATAACATCACACTACTGATTTTCGGGAGTAGCTAAGGCCGAGAACATTTCAACACCGACTCTCTCTCTCACACACGCACACGCGCGCGTGCACGGGTGTTAAATTTGTATGTTTAAGTGATCAATGTCAAAGATAGAGCGTATATAACTATAAAAGGCCTGACGATTGCGTTTAGTATGAAACAGAGTGTCGCCTCTGGGTGTTGATTTAAGTGTCCCCCATATATATATAATATATATATATATATATATATATATATATATATATATATATATATATATATATCATACAATTGTAATTAATACAACATTAGTTAATGATCATTTTCACCAGTAAATTTAAAATTCAAAATTCACAGGTTTCTTATAATTGTCAAAGGTGGTAGATTACTGAAAAAGAAATGTATAGAAGGGGAAAACAGAATATATATATATATATATATATATATATATATATATATATATATATATATATATTGGAAAAACGGATCTTCAGGGTAAAGCTGAAAGAAAGAAAGAGCCAGCTTTACCCTGAAGATCCGTTTAGGTGAAACCTAGGTAGGTCTGCCTGGCTCCTTAGGATTATCTTAGGTTATCTTGCTTTACTTAGTGCATTGGGCAATTTATGTAGTTGTCTTTTACCCTTTTTACCCGTTTTGTGTTTTTTTTCTTTGGATTTGTTTTAATGTTCTTGGTTCTTTCTTTTTTTATTTCCCATTTTTCCTCGGGTAGTGATTTGTTCTACTACAAGTTAAGCTATCCGAGGTTTTTTTTTCCAAACGAGTACCACCATATATATATATATATATATTTTAAATATTTTAAAATATACATTTTTCTCTCGTTGGAACAATTATAACATTTTTCCATATATATATATATATATATATATATATATATATATATATATATATATATATATATATATATATATATATTTCCAACGAGAGAAAAATGTATATTTTAAAACAGCAAGAAGCCGCAAATGCTTTTGTTTATAATGTGGATTAGTTTTAGTGTATATATTATATTTTATTCTTTAGATTTTTGCTACACGTGTTTCCGGTCTCGTGACCTTCTTCAAGCAAATTAAAGGAATCAATTTTTAAAGGATAAAATTTCCTTATGTTCTTTGAATATTTTATTGTTCATTTTCTGTATTTGTAGTAAGCCTTGATCTCATTTTTTAACTTTTGGCAAGAGTGATTTTCTCCTTAAGTGGTAATAAAGTCATTAGGTTTGATCCTGGTGGTGGCGATGACAGGAGTGTTGATGATAGATGCCCCCCATTATCCACACATCTCCCCTGAGATTGTCAAATCTATTTCGGACAAGGAACGTTTCTCTTTATTCGAATGAAAATCATAACGGAATGTCCGATAATTCTTTTCTTTTTTTTAAGCTTTACACCCCAAGCAAAGCTGGAATCCACTAGCACGCAAGGGGTTACAGAAGGTTTTGAGGAAGACCAGATAGGAGTGGTAAAGGAAATGATGTGGAGAAAGATAGTGGATCGATCAAGGCAAGGGGGTTACAGAAGATTTGGAGTGAGAGCAGATAGGAATGAAAGGGGAAAGGATGTGGAAAAGGGAAGTGGATAGATCAAGGCAACTTGAGATGTTGATTGACGTTACACTTAAATAGTTGGAGATTATATTTGTCAGGGAAACAGGAATAAGGAAGGGAGTTCCACAGGCGAGAGGTGCGAGACATGAAGCTATTGGAGTAGAAGAGACGTCTACACCTAACAGTTTCAACGGTGAAGGGGTGGGAACGGGATGCCAGCCTCGTAGGACGCTTAAATTCATGAGGCCTGGGAACCAGCGAAAGCAGCTCATAGGAGCAATTACCGTGAAAGTATTTGTAAAAAAGACAGAGCGAGGCAACGGCGCATCTGTGAGAGAGCGACTGCAGACGAGATGACAGATAACATTGTTTACTTGCCTCGTTCAATCAATGAACGAGTGCTTTGCAATCTCGATAATGGTTCACGGAAATCGTTACCGTGAACTGTTTGCATAGTTTAACGAAGGATAATATGTGCTAATGACAAAATAATATATTTGAAAACTGATGAAATGTTGTACGTTTAGCGGAAGATGTTGTAAAATATATGTTATTGCGGAATTCATAGTAGAATCGGTCAACTATCTTCAATGATGCATTAAAAGAGAAATGTACATTTTCCGAACCAAGAAGTTGAACAACACTTTTGCTGCATTATATCGCCCGTACCTATATTCCATATGTTTAGTACAGAAGTGTCAAACTGCTACATTCATTTTTATCACAAACAGTTTTTGTACTCG
>OZ038482.1:137153279-137165779 GCA_964036315.1 Acanthosepion esculentum
CTGGACCTGCTGGACTCTCTGGACCCGCTGGACTCGCTGGACCCTCTGGACCCGCTGGACCTGCTGGTCACTATAACAATAATTTGATATCGTCTAGGATAGTGATTTTTAAACTTTGTTCTCGGAATAAAATTTTGCTTGTGCCTCATTAATATTTATATGATAAAACTACATTTCAAAATAAAATAAAAACAGAGAGAAGGTTAAAGAGAGATAACCTAAGTCAGAAAATTAACGTTGGTAACATTCGCCTACAATTTGCAGATCCTCACAATGAAAACATCCGTTAATAATTATTTATAACTATTTACACTGGGACTCATGCATGCAATTACTAGTAACCCATAATAATATTTAATTTTTTAATCATATTTATTTTTGGCATATGCATTTTCTGAAATTGTTTATAAATATTTTATTGTCTTTCAGTCATTCTGCATCATATCTTATTCCATCGTACCTATGAGGCTTTGAGAGCCACTGACTAAGGACAAAATTAATTTCAGCGAACATTTAGTCCAGTAAACGTGGGTTTTCAGTGCAAAGATGTAACAATCTTAGAAGCACAATCGCATACTTTTTACAATTAAAACGAAAAACTGACATCATGAAATTCAAAACTGTATGAAAAAACACCCCCTCGTCTAATGTTTACTGTGTGTTTAATGGCGTTTTGGAGGTCTGCAATCGCAGAACCCTTTATAAATGTTCGTGACTGTGCCTCATCTTTTAAGGGGACAGGTCCCCTTCCTTGTCTAGATTACATTCCAAGAATCATTTAAATGTCCTTAAAACTTTTTTCGTTAAATCAATTCTGTTTTTTTTCTTCTCCATCGCTCTTACTCTTTTTCTTGTCCCTAGTTCCGTATTACCGATTATGCTTCTTGTTTTCCCTTGTCTCTTTATTTTATTGTTTTCGTATTTATTGATTTAACAAAATATTTTAACGCATAGATTAATTTTGGTTTACACCTAAACTGATTTTAAATTTATAATTGCATTGTCACAATTTAAAGTGAATGAAAGCCGTCACATATTTCAGCTTTGTGTTTCGCTCATGTGTTGAGATAAGGTCTCTTTTTAAACTTTGAACTTTCCGCCAGTCTAAGTCAAACTTAATTAATATTTGTACGTCTTGATACAAAACAGTATTTATTAAGTTAATCTACTATTACTAGTGTGTAAAGAATTCGATCACCATTGTGTACAGAACACGTTTTACGCAATGACAGATCAATGTTTGTAAATATCAGAACTTCACTTCGTGGTGCCGTGGTTAGTATGCTATTATGTAAAGTATTTTTTTAAAATCTCACTGAGTGACCCACATTATGGTCCTGAGCAGTTTAGTATATACATGATAGATTGTCTTAGTGAGACCTTAAGTTCCTGTTTTTTTTTCCTTTTAAAAATTGTTTATTGTAGATGAATTCGTGAAATTCATTCTCTCTTTTGTTTTTTCTTTTTGAACGGAGCAGATGTATTCGTAAGTATAGACACGATTTTCAAGTAACAATGTAAAATTGTTCGCAGCTGCTCGTACTTGAAGGATTAAAAAATAACAACACAACGAAAAGTTTAAGAAATATACAAATCCTTTCTCAAAAGGATCGCAGAGAATATTTTATGGAGAGTTTAGATTTAGTAAAAATAATATGATTGGACAATAACCAGAAGTTGTTCCTAAATAATTAAAAAGCATGGCAAAATGTTAACGGTGCTAACATTCACTAAGTTGGTGTTCATCTGTGAAAAAGAATTTTTTAAAAAAATAAGATGGATGCTTTAAGTAAGAAATTCAAACGCGCCAAGAGAAACATAATCAAGACAAAAAATAGGAATAAAGTGAATTTATAACATTGGATATTTTGAGAATGCAATCCACTTTTAAAATTCAAATTTCGATTACAAGTAGAATCATCTCCCCACCCGACACATTTAGCATATGTTACTACCATTTATTATTTCACTTATAAAAATTTTAACAAACATTTTTTAGACAAATGAGCATCAGATTCTTATACATTTAATTCAGATTAGCTTCAATAACTTTTGCATGTAAACACACACACATATACATATATATATATAAAATATATATATATATATTTTACAACGAATAATTCATTACAAAAAGTAAATTAGTAAAGAAAATTATATAAAATGATGAAATTCCATAAAGTTTACATTTAAAGATGCATTAACCCACTAATCACTCGATGGATGTGATGATGCTTGTTTTTGTGGGTTTATTTTATTATAGACTGTATTATGTCTTCCTTAAATATGCAAGTACTTTCGACGAAGTCTCCGGTCCTCATCAGGCATGGAAACTATTTACGTTTTGGTAAATTTCAGGTAGCATCCGAGACGAAAAATATAATGCAAATCGAAATATATTTTTTTAATGTATTATTGATAAGAGATACGAACTTGACTAATGTGCTTAATGTTTAAATGATTCGCTGTAATATAAATTAAACTGAACCACATATTTGATATATATATATATATATATATATATATATATATAATCAAATAATATACTTGATATGAGAAAATAATTTTACATACTGTAAGTAATCCTAATATATTTACTTGGTTTTAAAAACAAATATAATCTATTGAAAATTAAAAGTGAACATTTTTTACAATTTTAGTTAAATAAAACATATTGTAACCTAAACATCCCCCAATAATCTTTAAGTATAGAAATGGAAAAAATGCCGTAAGAATTTTTTGCCGTTAACAATAAAATGTTTAAAAAACCCAGAGGACATGCATTTAGCAGATGTCAGAATTCGTTGAAAAATACATCCCTACCCATCCCTAAACATAACCCCTTTTTCGAATGTAACTAATAACTGATACAACAAAAGTTAATGAAAATGTACACGCTACAACCCCTTGTCTGAATGATTGGATTTCTCTGTATCCTTGGAAATACTGAATTATGAATCTTTGCCGTACCTTTAAAACTCAGTACATTTAAAAATTCGTTTGAGGATGAAATGGAACTAATGTTTTAAATTTTATTTAAAAAATTAAATTCGAAGCTTGTAGCTTCCATTTTTGAAACATGGTTATTATAATAATAATATTTTTGTGTAGCGAAAAAAACATTTTAAATAAGTTAATTTATAATATTAATGCTCTGTAAAATTACATTGAGCACTATTTTGTAAAAATAAAAATATTTATAAGAACACTGGATTATATATCTTACTGTTCTTCATATATATATATATATATATATATATATATATATATATATATATATATATATATATATATATATATATGCATAAGCCGTGATCACAGACTTCAACACGGAATGGCATTAGTTTGTTTTATGCTTGTGTTAAAGTATGAAATAGAGAGTAGCCATACGGTGTTGATCCCTGTAACCTCACTGCTTGTCTGTACAACACCACATACCGAAGGATGAACATACCTGTCGTGAGACCGTTACTTTCCTACATCATGGACTCTCCCAGTACTATATTATTATGTGAATGTTAGTATCATGGGAGTAGCACCAGTAATGGTGCTCTGCTGTCGAACTCTCTGTTTGGCAGAGAGGAATTCGGACGAGGCTTTGGCGCAGGACAAAGTTTCGTCCGGGGAGGTAGACAGTCCCTAAACTCGTGTATACGGGTTGTAAATGGGCATATTTTTGGCCGAGCCTATGGGCTCGGTAAGCCCACGTTAAACCGGCCTTGTGCCACATTCGACCCGTGTGGGCGGGGTTGTTAAATATCGTAGCACCAGTAATGCGCAGCCGCGTACGATACCAATATCGGACACCACTGGATAGTAAGCTCTGCTTACTCTTACACTATTCTTTGTAACTTTTCTGTTTAATATACCTTTCTTACCTCTAACCCGTGTTCCGTGTTTTCCTTCCGTGGCCCCTACTTCGGGTCCACATCAGTGGCGACAGAGGATTCGAGGCACGCACCCACACCGAAACCCCAAAGCCCCAGTCCCACATCAGTGGCGACAGAGGACTCGTTTAACCTCACTGGTTCCCACATCAGTGTTGAACTAGAATTTGAGCTGGCATTACTACATCAGCGAACGAAACGCAATACACAGATAACTTTCAAGGTTACTCAAGTATGTGCAAACAATAAACGAGCAAGCAAGTATCGAGAACGACTGCTTACAAATAACGCAGCTTGTGCACAAAACAAACTGACAAACTCAAGAGCTCGAAGTACTATGTTTGACTCAAGTTCGAAAAAACTATTCACCAAGTCGCGCATTTAGCAAAGTGTTTAAAAATTTTATGAAATTGATTTGAATTCCTATAAATCTCGTGCATAAAATTACCCTCCCCTCAAATTGATTGAGGTGAGTTTTTTCTAAAAAAAAAAAAGCAATGCAAATTTTCCCAAAAGAAGGGAAAAAAATCCAGTCTTCATGTTGTGATATTTTTCTCCCCACAAAATAATAAGTGTGGAAAAATTTAAATGGTCACATTGAAATTAACGGAACAACAGTATCTCGAAAGATCTAAACCAGGAAGTAGTTCTTATTAATTTTATTAATTGACTAGATTTTCCTGTGTACCCGGGTTTTCAAAGCAACAGAAATTGCTGTTATTTATTTATTTATTTCTGTTTTGTGTGTTTATTCATTACTTTTCTACATATTATATAAATATGGAAGAATTCCAAAAAATAATTGTCCAAATGTTAAAGGTCCAGATGGACCACCAACAAAAATCAGATGAAAGACAGCAGAAATTGGAAGAAAGATTCCTCAAATTACAGTCGGACCAACAAACAGAACAGAAACTTCAACAACAAAAAAGCGAAGAAAGACAGCAACTCCACCAACAAAAATCAGATGAAAGACAGCAACAATTGTTTATGGAGTTACATAAACAACAAATAGAATTCCAACAATGTAAACTTCAGAAAACAGAACTAGAGCAAAAACAACTTGAAGAATTACTTGTAAATTCATGTAACGGTTCTAAAAACTCTGAAAAAGATATGACATTTTCCCAAAGTACAATCTACAACTCGATTGAAACATTCAAATATGTACCAGAGGAAGACAAAACATTTTTACAGGCGTTATGAAGATATTTTCAATGTAGACTGTGAACAATAGCCAAGTAAGAAAAAGGTACGTCTGTTATTAAGGAAACTGGGAGCTATCGAACATGTTAGGTTCATAGACTATATATTACCCAAGAAAATTACGGACCTGAATTTCTCAGAGACTATTAAGCTCCTAACGGAACTATTCGGACCTAACATAACCTTGTTCCACAAACGTTGGAAATGCCTGAACACAGTCAAGGACAACCAGCATGATTTTCTAACGTTTGCAGCGTCGGTAAACAAGCTCTGTAATGATTTCAAACTAGCCGAGCTGACTGCCGACGATTTTAAGTGCTTAATATTCGCACAAGGTCTAGTATCAGTAGAAGGCGCCGAGGTCAGACGTCGGGTACTTATCAAACTCGAAAACGAACAGGGATTGACTCTCCAAAAATTAACAGAGGATTGTCAAAGAGTAATTTCTGTCAAGTGTGAACAAAAACGATCGAGGAATCAGGTGTGGCTCAGATTAGAAAAATCAGAAGCAACCCAACCTCTTATTCCCCGCAAAAAGACAAAAGGCACATCTCATGTTCTAAATCTCGCAATAAACAAAATACGAATAGGCTAAAGAAACCTCCCGGACCTTGTCACCATTGTGGAAAATGGTATTGGGTGAAATTCTGTCCATTCAAGAAGAAAACATATTGCAAAAATTGCAATAAAAATGGTCATAACGTAACTCAGTAAAATTAGGCAAGCCCAATCAGACAAACATAGTCGATAGGAATTTAAGAAAATATGTGACTGTTGATATTTTCAATAACTCTATAAAATTCCAGCTTGATTCGGGTTCTGACCTCTCGATCAACAACTGGCGTACTTGGCGAAAGTTAAACAAGCCGACCCTATTAAAGACGGATAAAACAGCAAAATCCGTAACTGGCGAGAATATTAACATCTTAGGCCAGGTGTTCCTTACAATAACACTAAATGGAGTTACCAAAATCAAGAGCCTACGTACTAGAAAATACAGATAACCTATTCGGAACAGATTGGATAGAAAAATTCAATCTATGGGATTGCCCAATGAGCACTTTTTGCCGAAAAATTAAAAGTACAACGTCCAATTCGGAAAACCTCGAAACGGAACGCAAACAATAATGTCCCCAGGTTTTTTTTTCTGGCGGCCTTGGGAAATGTTCGAAATTTAAAGCTAACTTCAAGGTGAAGGACGGTGCAATACCAGTTTCTAAAAAAACGGAATGTCCCTTTCGCTGCCCTAGAGCAGATTAACAAAGAATTAGATAGACTCGAACAGGCGGGTATTCTATCAAAAACAGATTTTAGCGAATGGGCAGCACCTACGGTCTACGTCAAAAAAAGTCCAACCAAATACGAGTATACGCAGATTTTTCCACAGGGCTAAACGATGCTTTGCAGGATCATCATTATCGCCTCCCAAGCCCTGAAGAAATCTTCAACAAATTGAATGGCGGAAAAATCTTTTCCAAAATAGACCTCTCAGACGCATACCTTCAGATAGAGGTGGATGAAGAGAGTTCTAAATTGCTCTGCATAAACACCCATAAAGGTCTGTACAAATATAACAGACTGGCTTTTGGGGTCAAGGTTGCGCCTGCAATCTTTCAGCAGGTCATGGACGCCATGTTGGGCGACCTTGACTACGCAACAGCCTATTTGGATGATATACTGGTGACCAGTAAAACGTCGACAGAGCACCGGAACCATATAATAAACGTATTCAAGAAGTTACAAGAATACGGGGTTAAGGTTAAGCAAACAAAGTGTGATTTTTTCTTACCAGAGATCAAATACCTAGGTCACATTATAAATAGAGACAGTCGTCGGCCGGATTCAGAAAGAGCCAATGCAATCAGAAACATGCTGGCCCCAGTTAACGTTCAATCATTACCAAGTTTCATCGGCCTTGCTAACTTCTACCAAGGTTTAATTAAGAACATGCATAATTTGAGAGGATCTCTTAACGAACTTTAAAAAAAGGATAAAGCATGGGTATGGACCCCTGAATGCCAAGACGTATTCGAGAAGATCAAGAAAACACTTACTTCGGATCTCTCTCTCACCCACTACGACCCTAATCTCGACATCATAGTCGCAAGTGATGCAAGCCCATACGGCATCGGTGCTTGCATTCTCCACAAACTGCCAGATGGTTCGCGAAAAGCCATAGCACACGCATCTAGATCTTTACTACCATCAGATAAACAATATTCCCAAATAGAGAAAGAGGGTCTAGGGATAATATTCGCCGTCACTAAGTTCCATAGATACCTATATGGAAGACGGTTCATACTGCAAACGGACCATAAACCTCTAATAAGAATTGTTGGTTCCAAGAAAGGCCTACCGGTCTATACGGCGAATAGATTACTTCGTTGGGGAAGGATTCTTTTGAATTACAATTTTAAGATCTAGTTCCTAAAATCTAAAAATATTTGTCAGGCGGACAGTTTATCGCGACTCATCCCTAAAAATACGGAAGTTTTTGAAGACTCCATCATTGCTACACTAAGGACGAATTATGAAATCAAAAATATGATTGCGAATACAATTAGAGAACTCCCAGTTACTTTGGCCGACATAAAAAGGGAGTCTCGAGAGGATGAATTCATCCATAGTATCAAAAACAAAATTCGCAACAAAGACCTAAATGTGCCTGAAGTTTTCTCCCTCTGTGAGGATGTTGTACTGTATAATGACCGAGTAGTGATTCCAAATAGCCTACACAGAAAAATCCTTAAGGATTTTCATATGGGACATCCGGGGAAGAGCCGTACGAAAAGCCTCATGCGCTGCTACGTATAATGGCCAAATATGGAAAAAGACATAGCAGACATGATAGAATCTTGTAAGGGATGCGTACTTGCAGCAAAATCCCCGACAACGACGTGCAAACCATGGTCAAACACAGATCATCCATGGCAGAGAATTTATGTGGATTTTGCAGGGCCCCTAGACAACATGTACTACCTTATTGTTGTGGATAGCCACTCAAAATGGCCTGAGGTCCTGCAATGTAAGAAACGAACCACCAACTGCACGATCGGATTTTTACACGAGCTATTCGCGCGTTTTGGCGTGGTTGATTGTCTAGTGACTGATAATGGTACTCAATTCACATCAAGTGAATTCAGAGACTTTTGTAAGTCGTATCAAGTGGACCACATTACGACGCCTCAGTATCACCGCAGGTCGAACGGCCAGGCCGAGAGGTTCGTGGACACTCTAAAAAGACCTTTAAAAAGGCACTAGGCACACCGACGGATAGAGCATTACAACAGTTTCTGTAGTTGTATAGGATAACCCCTAATCCTAACACGCCTATGGGACGCTCGCCTGCAGAAACAATGTTCGCAAGAAAAATCAAGTCCGTCTTTGATAAACTCATTCCATGGCAAGCGAAGTTCAAGAAAACCGTCTCGCTTCCTAAGAAATATTTTAATCCTGGCGACAAAGTCCTTTTTAAGGCTTACAAACACAACATAACATTCTAGGAAGTAGGCAACATCAAACAGAGAATTGGCGAACTGGTCTATATTGTTCAGGGACCGAAAAATACCCACAAAGGCCATATGAACCAGCTCAGGAAATGCCGTTTGAAGGAATCTGAGGAATCACCACAAAATATCTGCGAAGAGCCGATCGACGTAATATTCGAACATTTCGATCTTGACATGCCCCAAGTCTCTCCGGAAATACGACACTCGGAGAGAAAGAGAAAATTTACTCAACCACTCGACGTGAATCCCAAGAGGAAGAGGTATTACCAGTTTTACTTTTTTTTTCCTTCAAGAAAAAAAAGAGGAAAACACTTGGAAGGGAGGTGTTGTGAGACCGATACTTTCCTACATCATGGACTCTCCCAGTACTATATTATTATGTGAATGGTAGTATCATGAGAGTAGCACCAGTAATGCGCAGCCGCGTACGATACCAATATCGGACACCACTGGATAGTAAGCTCTGATTACTCTTACACTATTCTATGTAACTTTTCTGTTTAATATATCTTTCTTACTTCTAACCCGTGTTCCGTGTTTTCTTTCCGTGGCCCCTACTTCGGGTCCACATCAATACCTTATACTGTATCTTATCATATACATATAAGCATTCCACATCAGGGTTGAAAATATAGACGACCACTTTCATCGTCTGCCGAAATAGTCTATTCCTCACTTGAGGTACAAAGATTCATTTTTGATTATTCATTCATCTTGCTCTGTATAAATAAAATACATTGAGCCCCCTTCTGTGTATCATTTTTAATATTTTAATATTACTAGGATCCACTTGAATTATGTAACCACGGAATCTATTTTATCTTTACTATATATATATATATATATATATATATATATATATATTGTCATCCACAGACAGACTGTTTCGCTGTATCACAGCTCATCAGCGTTACTAGACGTCCGGTTGCCTCTGGCTAGAATCGAAAACCGGCTGAATTCGCGTCAGTCGGCAATTTTACCCTGAAGCCGTTGGCGCACGGCAGAGAAGAAGGTGAATTTAAGCGTATTTATTTTTAGATAAACACACAGTGTGAGAGAACTTGATTCGATTTACCGAAGAGTCTTGCATTATTAGCCGTAATAGTCACTGTTTACAATCCCACACATCCTCCCCAGTGTGCTCAACCGAAATAAATTTTTCAGGAGCATATATATTGTCATCCACAGACATACTGTTTCGCTGTATCACAGCTCATCAGCGTGACTAGACGTCCGGTTGCCTCTGGCTAGAATCGAAAACCGGCTGAATTCGCGTCAGTCGGAAATTTTACCCTGAAGCCGTTGGCGCATTCATTTTCGTCGACGATAGAACTGTATGCCTATTTGTCTGTGTTCGTGTGTCGAAAATATATCAAAAACGGAAACATTGAGAAAGAAATCTTTGTTTAAATACAGACCACATTTTCCACATTCAAGTACCATTTAAAGCGGAGTGCTATTAAAATCTTAATGTTTTATACTTAGCATATTGTTGGTAACCTTTAGATTAATATAGCCAAATAGGGTGTAATGGAGAATTCGTATGATGCATATACCCATCATTCCATTCTCGTTTATCATTTTATGATTTCATCTCGGAAGAGTCAGGCTTACTTTTCTCCTTCCATCTGTTTCTTTCTTCAATCCTTCCAACCATTCTCTTACTTCTTAATTAATTACCTAGCATCCTTCTTCTCTTTCTGTCTTCTACAGATCTCTATAATATTGTATTTTTGGTGAGCATTCTGTTTCAGTCTCTAATCAATAAGTTGTGATACTACAGACAACAGCGCCCTTCGTTTCATCATATAAATATCTGATTAGACAATCAACCATCCACAACACAATGACAGAGACATTCTTATTTGAAATCTAGTAGTGTATTGTTTATGACTACACCAAAGACAAAAGGGAAATAAATAAAAGAAAATAAATTTAAAAAAAACTATCAAAATCTATTAAGCGTTCAAATTGTTCAATTCAAAAAAGAGTGACATTCAGACGACAGATGCAGATGAGCTACCCAAAATTCAAATTGAATGCGGGAGAAAAAAATCAAATCATTGACGTCTTCCTAAATTTAAACTCAAAAATTATTCTAAAGTAACAAGAGATTTTCCTCAGGGCGAATGCATTCATTTCTCTAATTGTTAGCGATATCTTGGATTTCGTTTTGAATAAGTATTTATTGCAGCAATGATTAAGGAATTCAAAAGTATTCTGTGAACAGTTATTTCAAAAAGTGACAATGAATCATTCTTTATTTTTCATCCTTGTCTAAAACTAACTTCTTTCTTCTCGGCTATTGTCAATTCTTTCCATCTTTCTTCTACTTATTTTTGTTTCCTTTTTTAAAAAGTAGACACAGCTGGGGCGGGACTTTAATTTGCTGTTCTTAAATCAATCAAACTCCTTTTTTTGAAGGGTGCAATTTCCTAGCTCCAATATTGTCTTGTTTTCCAGTGGGCTAACATTTACAATTTCGTTGGGTTGAAAATATTTCTGATATGAAATAATTTGCTCAGAATAATTTGGGTTTGTGGTTCTATTACCTGGAATTATGTTATATACAGGCTCTTGCAAATCAGTTTTCTCCTTGTTATTCTGTTTCGGGCTAGTATAAAACTTTCAGGGCCAACAGCGTTGATATTTGATGTTGATAATGGCAGGCATAGAAATAAAACTACAGGCTTTCTTAGACAGTGTAGTAAAAGAAACAGAAAAAACCCTAACCCTGAACTAGGAACTGGAGATGACAGCATTAAAGAGATAACATTTTAAATATCTGGGATTTTTTTTAACAGAAGATGTAAAATGTGACACCGAAAACTGAACATGATTTGGAGTAGAAATATATGGATTCCAAAACCATAGCAAGGTGCTGAGAAAGAGAAAAACA
Source organism: Acanthosepion esculentum (assembly GCA_964036315.1). Taxonomy (NCBI): domain Eukaryota; kingdom Metazoa; phylum Mollusca; class Cephalopoda; order Sepiida; family Sepiidae; genus Acanthosepion; species Acanthosepion esculentum. The sequence continues at coordinate 137,164,781 of OZ038482.1, forward strand.
AAGAAAACAGCTATGGATTATCAATCATCTTATATGGCATTTAATACTGGATGAAAAGAAAACAGCTGGCAAGAGAAATTCAGTTCTACAGAAGAAGAGTGAGAATTCCACGGACGTAGTGTGTAAGCAAGAAGGAAGATTTAAAGAAAATGGTACCAAAACATAATTATATTCCGAATCAGAAAGATAACTAAATTGTGTTCGACACATAATGAGGAAGGAGGGCTATTAGAACGTATTTCTCACAGGTCATATCGATGGAAAGACAGAGGAAGCAGCAGGTTCTCTGCCTGACGAGCTTGGGGGAGTGGATGGCGAAACTTGGAGCTGGAGGCACGATATATTTGGAAACATTACGAATGGCCACAAGAGATAGGAATTTATGGAGGGGCATGATCGGCGACACCCTGCAAAACACGGCTCATAGCAGAAAAAGGTATTGAACAGGTAATTTAACGAAAACGGATATAAACAGTTTTGGGGTCATCACCAGTCTTTAATTTTTTGGTGTTTTTCAAATACTCCAGACTGAAAAATATCTCCATTATCTGTACTTTAAAATGATTTGCGCCGAGCCTCCATAATTAAATATTAACTGCTGTCATTCATTCTCTATATTCGTAAAGAACTGGCGAGCAAATCCCAACTGAGTTTGATTCGTTTGATTCGTTCCGTTTCGCACTAATGCCGTTAGGATTCATATGAATACCTCTTTCCTTCCCAGTTATAGCTTAAATGGTAGAGTAGACAAGCCTCTCCAGTTTTCATTGAGAATCTGTCTAGGTAGAGGAAAACGTTATAAACAGGTAAAAAAATACATGCTTCATTATTTTACCTAGCAATTCAAAGATGATAAAGAAAATAAATATATAGAAAGTCAATACCATCTACGTGTTCGGAGACAGATGTTATTTAGTATTATATCAGTTCTGCAACACTCAGTGTGTCTTTCTCTTGCGTAAATGACCAACACAGGAAAGAATGTATTTTTGCAGGTGG
>OZ038482.1:137168279-137180779 GCA_964036315.1 Acanthosepion esculentum
AAAAATTCTACTTTCAAATTTAACTTTTTAATTTTAATCGGCTATATTTCTTTATAAACCAAGTAAATGTAATATAATTATCTACATTATTTAAAATTATTTATACCCATCAAATATGAGTATGTATAATAATCAGGTAATTTTTTTTTTTTTTTTTTTTTTTTTTATAGATTATTTAAAGATTATTTAAAGAAAACTTTTGGCAATGACGACAAAAAATAGCTATTTCATTTCTCTGATTCAGTAAATTTTTATTTTTTATAAACTTAGTAATATATAGTTTCTCATGTATGCATAAAGGACATGGGTCATTTAATGACCCACATATTCTAGCTCTTCTTATTAACTTCCATTTCACTGTAGGTGTTTTATTGGATTCTTTTAGGTGCCAAAAGTACTTCGAAAGAGATGTTTGACTTTTATACTTATTTATCCTAAACGAGGATTGATGTTGCCAAAAGTTTTCTTTAAATAATCTTTAAATAATCTATAAAAAAAAAAAAAAAAAAAAAATTACCTGATTATTATACATACTCATATTTGATGGGTATAAATAATTTTAAATAATGTAGATAATTATATTACATTTACTTGGTTTATAAAGAAATATAGCCGATTAAAATTAAAAAGTTAAATTTGAAAGTAGAATTTTTAAAAATGTTTTAAAATTGAAATTAAATAAAACAGATTCTAACCTAAATATCTTTTAAAATTGTAATTAAATAAAACGTACTCTAACCATAACACCTCTCTCAAAGCAATTCAAACACTGGAAAGAATCCAAGTGAACACCGAAAGTCATGTGAAATTAATAAGTTAGAATATAATATTGAACATTAAATGTCCTTTATACATACATATATACATTTATAATACTAAGTTTATTGAATTAGTGAAATAATTTAACCACCTTTGCCGTCATTGTCATAAAGTTTACATAAAATAAAATAAAATAAAATAATATTTACTTATACTCGATAAGAATAAATAATTTTAAATACTGTAAGTAATCCTAATACATTTACTTGGTTTTTAACTAGGAGTATAGTATATTAAATATTAAAAATAACTTTTTAGAAAGGTGGATAAAACATATTCTAACCTAAACAGTCCCTCAAAATCTTTAAATATACAAATAGAAATAATACCATAAGAATTTTTGCCGTTAGAAATAAACCCAGATGACATGAATTTAGCGGATGTCAGAATTTGTTAAAAGATACATCCCTACCCATCCCTAAACATAACCCCGCTTTCAAATGTAACTATTAACTGAGACAACGAAAATTAAAAATTGAACCCTCTACCACCCCTTGTCTAGATGAATGGATTTATCGGTAACCTTGGAAACCCTCAAACTATGAATCTTTCCTGTGCCGTTAACAACCGTAAATTTTAAAAAGTAAGTTACTCCAAAATTCGCTTGATGAGGAAATGGAACTAATGTCTTTGGTTTAATAACAAAATTAAATTCAGGGGCTTTAGCTTCCATTTCTGAAACATGGTCATCGCTGTGTAGCGGTAAAACCATATTTTAAATCTATTAATTTATAATATTAATGCTCTGTAAATTTAAATTTACATAGAGCACTATTGTGTAAAAATAAAAATATCTATAAGAACACCGGATTTTATATCTTACTGTTCTTTCCTTTTTATTTATATATACATACATTGGCTCCTAATCAAAGTCGAGCACTTTAAATCTTTATTTTTATCAGGAAAATATGGAGAAAATAAATTTCGGAATTTCTCTGAAAAACATTCCTAATACAAACAAAAAGGAATATTTCGTTGCATTAATGCAAAAGACGGAGGAACTCATACGAAGGATGAAATGGAAGGCCTACTTCTTTCTTCAACGGAATGATTTACAAAATAAAAACAAGGAGGTTTACGGTTTTAAAAGCAAGAAAGCAGCACCATTTGTTCATAGTTTGTCGGCTTTTGAAAATGACCTTTTGGATATGATAAACAGCATAAACTTCAGGGAGAAAAAATGCCACTTCCAGAAACACCTAGATAGAATAGTGAAAGTAATAAACACTTCTGATAAAATTTTAATAAAGTCAGACAAAACTGGAAACTTTTATAAGGCAACCACGAAAGACTATAATGATCTATTCAATAAGGACTTACATAAGAACTACAAAAAAGCAAATAATAGTAACCTAAATATGGTCCAGAATATCAATAATAGTAGTAAAAAAATCACTGATAAACTGAAGATCAGTGACAGAGTAGGTAAATTATCTGAAAAAGAGAGCTACATAACCTTAAAAGACCACAAACCAGATTTCGAGGCTAATCCAACTACAAGGATAATTAATCCTACAAGACCAGATATAGGAAAAATTAGTAAAATGATCCTTGAAAGGATAAATAAACAAATCAAAGATAAAATAGACCTCAAACTTTGGATAAATACCGAAGACGTGATAAACTGGTTCACCTGTATAAAAGCAAAAAACAACTGTACACTAATGCAGTTCGATATTGAAAATTATTACCCATCAATATCTAAAGAACTGTTCTTGAATGCGTTGGACTTTGCCACCCAGTACACGGATATTACTGAGGATGAAAAGAACATTATACTAAATGCGAAGAAATCGGTACTGATCCATAATGGTGAGCAATGGGTAAAAAATTCATATGACCACTTTGACATCACAATGGGATCACTAGACTCAGCTGAGTCTTCTGATCTTATTGGTCTTTTTATTTTATACAACCTAACAGCGCATCGTGATATTGATTCAACTGACATTGGTCTATACAGGGACGATGGTCTCATGGTTATTAGGAATTCTACTAACTTCAGAATAGACAAAATTAGAAAGGCATTATATAAAGAATTTAAAAGCATGAGTTTAAAAATTACCGTTAGCACTAAAATTAAAAAAGTTAACTTCCTTGATATAACATTAGATTTAAAGAACAATACATACACACCTTATAAAAAACTCAATACGAATCCTGTATATATACACCCTAAATCAAATCACCCCTCATCTATAATTAAACATATACCTTTATCTATCCGAAAAAGAATTAGTACAAATTCAGCAAATGACAAGATTTTCGACGAACATATTAATTTCTATAATAAAGCTCTAAAAGATAGTGGCTACAAAAACCTAAAACTAACTTATATTAAAAATGAAAACGGTAAACATAGGAAAAACAGAAGCAGGAAAATAATTTGGTATACACCCCCATACAACCAAATGGTAAAAAACAAATTGGGACAAAAATTCCTTGAATTAATACTCAAGCATTTTCCCGGTGGAAGTAAACTTAGTACCATTTTCAATAGAAATACACTAAAATTAAGTTATAGCTGTACTGATAACCTAGAAAAGATAATTAAGAAACATAATACTAATATCTTAAATAAACACTTATACCAGAACCAAAAAATTGTAGACAAGGGAAAAATACAAACAACAACTAATGAGGGTGAACAAAAATTATGTAATTGTAGAAACCCTCAAAACTGTCCTTTACAAAATAAATGTTGCATAGAATCAGTAGTATACCAATGTAATATATCTTCTGTTGAAAACCCTGAAAACATAAAAATTTATATAGGTTGCACTAGCCATGAGTTCAAAAAGAGGTTCTACCAACATCAATCCTCGTTTAGGATAAATAAGTATAAAAGTCAAACATCTCTTTCGAAGTACTTTTGGCACCTAAAAGAATCCAATAAAACACCTACAGTGAAATGGAAGTTAATAAGAAGAGCTAGAATATGTGGGTCATTAAATGACCCATGTCCTTTATGCATACATGAGAAACTATATATTACTAAGTTTATAAAAAATAAAAATTTACTGAATCAGAGAAATGAAATAGCTATTTTTTGTCGTCATTGCCAAAAGTTTTCTTTAAATAATCTTTAAATAATCTATAAAAAAAAAAAAAAAAAAAAAAAAAAAATTACCTGATTATTATACATACTCATATTTGATGGGTATAAATAATTTTAAATAATGTAGATAATTATATTACATTTACTTGGTTTATAAAGAAATATAGCCGATTAAAATTAAAAAGTTAAATTTGAAAGTAGAATTTTTAAAAATGTTTTAAAATTGAAATTAAATAAAACAGATTCTAACCTAAATATCTTTTAAAATTGTAATTAAATAAAACGTACTCTAACCATAACACCTCTCTCAAAGCAATTCAAACACTGGAAAGAATCCAAGTGAACACCGAAAGTCATGTGAAATTAATAAGTTAGAATATAATATTGAACATTAAATGTCCTTTATACATACATATATACATTTATAATACTAAGTTTATTGAATTAGTGAAATAATTTAACCACCTTTGCCGTCATTGTCATAAAGTTTACATAAAATAAAATAAAATAAAATAATATTTACTTATACTCGATAAGAATAAATAATTTTAAATACTGTAAGTAATCCTAATACATTTACTTGGTTTTTAACTAGGAGTATAGTATATTAAATATTAAAAATAACTTTTTAGAAAGGTGGATAAAACATATTCTAACCTAAACAGTCCCTCAAAATCTTTAAATATACAAATAGAAATAATACCATAAGAATTTTTGCCGTTAGAAATAAACCCAGATGACATGAATTTAGCGGATGTCAGAATTTGTTAAAAGATACATCCCTACCCATCCCTAAACATAACCCCGCTTTCAAATGTAACTATTAACTGAGACAACAAAAATTAAAAATTGAACCCTCTACCACCCCTTGTCTAGATGAATGGATTTATCGGTAACCTTGGAAACCCTCAAACTATGAATCTTTCCTGTGCCGTTAACAACCGTAAATTTTAAAAAGTAAGTTACTCCAAAATTCGCTTGATGAGGAAATGGAACTAATGTCTTTGGTTTAATAACAAAATTAAATTCAGGGGCTTTAGCTTCCATTTCTGAAACATGGTCATCACTGTGTAGCGGTAAAACCATATTTTAAATCTATTAATTTATAATATATATATATATATATATATATATATTAAATAAAAACAGACCACTTTAAGGTTCCATATAATAAATTATTTCACCACAGGTTTCAACCTTTGGAAGTAAAATCTGATGATCCGCGGTCCTTTAAAAGGGCTGTGGTGAAATAATTTATTAAAGTGGTCTGTTTTTATTTAAATTATTAGCTCTGATTTACATTGAGATCTCTGGATTTTATCCTCCTTGGGTCTACCCATACGGATTACCTAGTTTTTCGTAAACTAAATATATATATATATATATATATATATATATATATATATATATATATATATATCAAATATGTGGTGCAGTTCAACTTATATTACAATGAATCATACATACAAAAAGTAAATTAGTAAAGTTAATGATATAAAATGGGGAAAACTCTTCGCAACCACAATTTTAAAGTTGCATTAACCAACGAACCACTCGATGAATGTTATGATCCTCTTTTTTAATAAGCATAAGCTGTATATGGGTTTTTTATCTGCAAGTACTTTCAACTGTGCACACAGTCATCCTCAGGTTTGCAAATTATTTTGTTTTTAGTAAATCCAGGTAGCATCAGAGATGAAATTACATTTTCAAAAACAATTCAACCTTCGCGTTGCGACTGTACGCTCCGAAAGTTTTTATCCGTTAACAATAAACACATTTGTAAAAAAAAAGAAAACATACTTCGATTCGCATTTAATCTTTCGTCTCTGATGCTCACCTGGATTTACTAAAAACTAAATAATTCAAAAAGATAAATCTCAATGTCAATCGTCGTTTTCTGTCTCCTTAAATATATGTTCTTTTATTGTCCTCTCTCCTTAATAATGTTTTCTTTTTTCCTTCGATTCTTTCGAACACTGTAATGTCTTTCGTTTTAGTGGCTTCATCTCCTTGCTTGGTGTGAAATGATTAAGTTAACGGAAACGTATTTATTTGCTGAATGTTGATCAGGAATTTTCATTGACTAATGTTCGATCCATTTGATAAATATGCACACTCCTGTATTAAGGAAGAAGATTATGTTGAGAAATAAATAATGTTGTCTAAAGTAATTGTGTTCTTCATCATTATGCTACGGATGTATTGATATCATTTGAAGAGATAACCTAATTGATTTAATTATTTACTAATGTACTTATTATTGCAATAAATCTTAATATTATTGTGGTCATATGTCTTTTTTTAGAATTTTTAATAGCTTTTATCCATAGTGGATAAACAGTATTTAATGGCACTAATGTTTTAAATTGCATATTGCATCGATTTTGCAATGACATTAATGCAACGCAGGCAATAAAAAATGTCTGCGATATATCGCCCGATGCAGTGACTGTACATAAGTGTTATTGATTATTCTTTAATATTTCAAAAGTTTTATTTCGATCTCCGTCATAAAACTCGTTAAAGATCTTCTGCTAACAGCTAGTTGGACAAATTCACGTCAAGATTCCAGAAATCTCACAAATGGACAAAATTCATCAGATTCAACTGTAGGCTAATGTCATAAAAAAAATTGTAAAGAAATCTCGAGAAGGAAATACGCTTACTCATAAATTATTATCGGAGACCTCATCATTAAACTGTTCGCAAAATGTTGAATTTGAAGAAATACCTCCGCATTTCGTTAGCTTAATTCAACAGAAGAGTTAACAACAAATCAAAAAAGTCGTCCTATTACAATGCGAGCCAGATACTTCAAACAGGACATGAGCAAGAGAATATATTTATATGCATCAACAGCAACATAAGTCAAGCATATGAGTCGCAGGATTCTGAAGAAGAGTGATTTTTGTAGCCATTCATTGTCATCACCAGAAATGAATTTCACCTTGGTGATTGTAATCCTTAACTGTCACAAAGCAATGTCCCTCTCCTCAAAACAAACCAAGTATCAATAAACTACGACGTTTGACTGTGCGTTATAAATAATACTAGGTTTGGTAAAAAATTATTGGGTCTGCTACTATAAAAAAAACTACGACACATACAAATTCGGCCATTAATATCCTTCAAAATACTCATCTTCTTAACTTACACACTTTATCGAGTGAGATTTCCATTAATGGGAGCTTTCCCGGAACTCATTTTTTGGGATAGCGAGCAACTACCTAGTTACATTTTCTCGGATTACTTCGACGTGTTGAAATCTTATCCCTTTCAAGTGAGATGTTTTTTTTGTTTTTAGTGAGGTTCACCTATAAAATCTCAGAGACCACTCAAAGTAGAGGCTTACAGTAAGAGGTAGTTTATACAGATAGGAAGGGAAGATAATGGTTAGACGAAAAAAAAGATACCAGTGATTGAGGAAACATTCAACAGAGCAGTGCTTCGCAGTGAAATACAAAGGGAATCTGGGTTGTTTGTTACAATGTGGGTGACATGCCGGGAACTTTCTAAGTGGAAGAACCAAGGAATGCAGTTCGCCCGAGAACCTTCCATGGAAGTTGCGATAGAGCAGTGAGAGAGACATGACAACTACCTTTTGTAAGAGAGAAGTTGTAGAGACCTAGGTAGCTCCCTCCAAAATATGACAATGGTACTCTATTTTAGGCCTGATCTGGTTCATATAGAGGTAGAGGCTAGCAGGAAGAGTCGTGTACTTACTGCAGAGGTACTGGGAACCGACCATTTTCCCTGCATCTATCTATCTATCTATCTATATATATATATATATATATATATATATATATATATATATATATATATATATATTAAGACGAGGAGTGTTCGGTTAGCAAGGTCGATATTACTCTTTTTAAAATTCTATTTTCCGTGAATCTCTCACGTACATTCATATCTGCTCATGTCGTATCCAAATCTAAACAAATGACGTCATACATTATGAAATGGACAAAATCCGACAATTATTTTAAGACATTTTTATGTTCATACATTTTATAATAAACAGTATTAAACAACATTTACCGGCCTGACCGAGAAATGTTCATAGAAAAAGAAAAGAATGTATAAACATAAAAATGTCTTTAAAATAATTGTCGGACTGTGTGTGTCATTAACAATGGGTACTATCGATGAATAATAATTTATAGAAACTGTTTATTTGTTATGCTACCATTTCCACAAATGTAAAGAAATATGAACCATTTGCATGAGAAGATTTCATTTGCGAAATTTCGAATTAATAATCACGTTTTGAATTTGAGGAATTAAAACATGTCATCGGATTTTTTAAAAAAACAGAGAAATCTTTAATAACTCCAAAACTTGCAGAATACGAAATATTAAATCTAATCAGCAAGAACAATTATCTTTGAAGAAATTGCATATTGAATCAGGATGATTTCGATACAAGTATGATAAATGTATAGGAGTTACGTCAGCAAGTTTAGCAAAGCCCAAAATATCGGGTCTTAAATCAGATGCAAGTTCCAAATGGTAATGCCTCAACCACGAGTTCCAACTTCTGCTAGGCTGGCAAACGAGAGATACATTGATCTTTTTTTAAAAAAACCTTGGAGCTATATTTTTAGAAGAAATCAAACTCTTGCAAAGCATCATAACGTTCCTCGAAGAAGCAAATCAATATAAGTGAATAAAATGCGTGCGGCTGATTCGATAAAATGTATTATTATTATAATCAACGCAGGCATGCACCCGTCAGATCATTGACAGGCGGATCCTTTCAAGGTGTCGAATGGTTTCGCAGGCCCCAGTAACACGTTGATGAAGCGACACTCCATTATTCATTTCTGCTGCATAAGCTAATTGTTTTACGTGGGCCTCCCAAATAAAAATCCAAAGGATTGCGGTCGGAAATGTGCAGGCCATGGAACCGGTTCTCCCTTACTTATCCATCTTTCACGGTAGATGTCAGTCGGTGCGTCGCGAACAATGTGATTAAAATGTACTGTGGTGCCATCATGCACGAATGAGACGCGTGTTCGTATAAGCAAGGGTACATCCTCTAGTGGGGCTGGAAGTGCGTTCAAAACAAAGTCCCTGTAGACATCTTCTGTAAGATGTGCTGGGAGTACATGTGTACCTACCAGACAGTCAACTACAATTCTATCCCTTACATTAATCTAGGCTCTATGAGGATTCCGATCCACCCACAAATGTTGTTATGCAAATTTGGTATTAAATCTCTTCCATATGAAGGTTCATCCGTAAAACAGTTTCTGCAATAAGCTAACGGAAAAAAGTTATCCTTTGGTGAGTGATCAGAGAGCGAAAGACCCTGCACACGTTGCAAATGGTACGGATACAGGAGCTACTCTTGAAGTACCCTCCATGCAGTAGTATGAGATGTACGACATGCTAGGGCCACTTGACGTGTGCTGATACCTGTAACATAGTCTACATAACAACACAGCGCCATTCACCGTAAACTTTCTGTAAATGTCCTTGTTTGGTTGTGAGAATCCCATCCCCAAATTCCTAGACATTTTTTGATACACCTCGTAGATGTGTGCGAGTGCGTGCGAGTGCGTGCGCGTGTGCATATGCCCGCCATCGAGCGTCTGTATATGTATGTCTACCACAGACGAAACGTGTTAAGCCTCTTGCTGCTATATCACTACTCGCATAGCAAATATTCTGATGACTTACATGGTGCAATGATTAAATTGTCGCTATTTTTATTTTTGATGTTCGTTGTTTGTTTTTGATTTTTTCGACTATAGTCGAGTCATCGGGCACCGCCTTTGAGAAGAAGAGGACAGTGACACAAGTCATTTCGCCAGAAATTTGGAAATGGTATGCTGTTATGTTGCTAGTCATCGAGCCGGAAACTCCAATACGAACATTTCAGAGTGTTTTGTTGTCAATCAGATGGCGGTTCAGTAGTTTTCAGAAAGAGCTGGAGGTGTCTTATAGTGATTACAAAGGTACTGCCACTCGGAAAACTTATTCTCCCGATTTTTTGGTGAGACTCAATACGGAGGCCAATATCAAACGCCTTGAGCAGGTTGTGCTACCCTGGAATGCTGAAAGACCCTATGTCTGTCAATATGCCACACAAGCAGAACCCAGTCATGGCTGTCAGACAATTCCTGCGACCATATCAGCCCTTACATCTTTTCACCTAAATGCCCAGACGGCAACGATTATGGGAGCATTCTCCAAATTAAACAAGGAGAGCATACAGAAGACATGCAGGAGATTCCGAAGTCGTCTGGTTACCGTGTTTGAAGCTAATGGCAATTTTACTGAACGAACTTACTGTTTAGTATTTCAATATATTGTTGTGTAATTTTGGTAAATATCTCTGTATTTTAACAGATGTCAGTGTTATTTTCACATTTGCGTCATTTAGACGACAATTTATCCCTCGCATCCTCTATACGCTTTAGTTCCACCAGTAAGAAGTGAGTTGCACTCCGACAGTTTCTTCCTAAGAATGTTGAGGGCCAAAGAGGATACTTTCCTTCTCACTACAAACGGTGATGTCTTTGACGTTAGGTTTCCTATATATCATCGTAAAATGCATTTATTACCTCTTCTTATAATGCATTCATACAACCTCATTCAGTAACCATTTATCTTGAGTGCCTCTTGAGTCTTTTATTGGATGAACAATTAATAAAAATGTCCTGCAGAAAACATCTGAAATCAGATTCCATAGCTACACTTATCTTACTCCAATACTCTTTACAATATACACAGCATTCCATATTGTTTCGTATTTGTTGCCTAAGAACGTTGCCCGTATTGAAATCACGGCAGATGTAATATCTTTCAACTATGACTCATATGGGTCACAATGTCGTGTTTTAATTCCCGTTGAATAATCACTTAAGCGCAATTATCCTTGGGGAATTTATGATTCAAATTCTTCTACCCCCTGCAATGAATTAATTAGTAAGTGTTGCCACACTAAACCATTATTATCTTTTGAAATATCCTTGAAATATTTTCTGTCTTTAAATAATCTACAATGTGTTGATAAGCGGCAGAAAACGAATCAATCAATTATGGATACTGAAATGAAACAATTTTGTTATTATTGTGAAAACTTTTCCTTCCATAGAAAATACTGATGTCAAATAATCTCAACAAATTCATAATTATTTGCCTGATTGTCCAAATATAAATTACTTCTTCTATCGCCTTAATGACACCTGATAACATCTTACTTCGATCAAGTGTTTCCCTTGTATACATTATTGACTGTTGAGATACAACAAGATTACTCTATTGGCGACTCTAATACAGATCGATTGGAGTAATCAGTTGAAAGCATTTTGTTGAAGGATAAATCAAGTAACAATTAAATTTACTGCCGTATCCTTAGCAGATCTTCTATATGGCAGTGGATGCTGGATAATCTTCTACTGTGGTTCTACAGAAGAATGCTGAGAATTGCATGGATGGAGTGCGTGAGTAACGCGGAAATCGTAAGGGAAATAGCAACGCAGAGGGTCATTATGCTCAGAATCAGAAAGAGATTGTTGAAATGTCTTGTACACCTTAATAGGAATTTGACATATACAGGTATATCCAACAGGGGAATGAACAAATAGTGGAATGGGTTGTAAGGGAGCTTGTAAAGGGACAAACATTGCTAAGAGCTACAAAGGATAAATGATTGTGAAGAGCTATGATTGCCCATGTCCTAAAAGAACAACATACTTAAGAAGGTCATCCTTAGGTTACACATATGTTGATGGGAAATAATAGGTAGTTAGTCCATGCCGAGAAATGCACAGAAAAAACTTCAATGTTATAATTATAATCATTTTTGAGAAAATATCTCAAGATCCTAAGCAGCAGAAAAGCGTAAGGAAAATCCTGGGTCATGTCATCGAATTAAGCAATATCTTGGAGATAAGAATTCTTACTATGATACAAAAATTCATTGGCAAAATTACATAAACAGATTTTCGTTACAACACGAATATTAATTTGAAGGCTGAAGGAAGACTTGAGGCAAAGAAGGCAATGGCAGAACTTGACGCATAGAAAATAAATAATATATTTTGTTCATCCTCTTATAAATGGTATGGAAATATGCAAAGAAATTCTGTGCATCTGCTTGTCACGTGTTTGGTAAAGTTGCATACTCCCTATGCATCAAGATTTGAGCTCACGTAAAAAGACAGGATTTCGATAATGCATTATTTGCAAGGCAAATGCAATGGATGTCGGATTGGCATTTAGGTTGAGATGATGTACGCCATCTTAATCTAAACTTAGTGTTTCACAAGAACTTCTATAAATAGAGATAACCTTATTGGCGTATAAAGATACAGCTTATTTCTTATTTTTCCGAAAGATAATATCCAAGATCATGAGATGTAACGAATATAGAGTGGAGGTCTGACACATATTGTTTTCGAATTGCTCGTATCTTTCCGTCTCTGCACTTCTACATCACTTCATATATATATATATATATATATATATATATATATATATATATATATATATATATATATATATATATATATATTTAAATAAAAACAGATTACTTTAAGGTTCCATATAATAAATTATTTCACCACAGCCCTTCCAAAGGACAGTGGATCATCAGATTTATTTC
>OZ038482.1:137190779-137270779 GCA_964036315.1 Acanthosepion esculentum
GGAACCATTCTACTACCCAATGGAATTGACAAATTTATTAACCTCTCTGGTTGTGAATTGACCCAATCACAGAAGGATCTTTTTAAATTTAGGCCCTAATTGCCATATTATGAAATCTTACAAGATTTTCAAAAAAACAGAAATTGAAATGCTATATCAAGACATTTTAAAACTACAACTTAATAATGAGGTATCTACCACCTCTGAATTGCAATATTTATTAAAAGCTGAAGCTTTTAAGAACAGATATATAACCTTCAACATACTTCCTCATCTCTTATGACCTATAAACTAAAAAACGCTGCAAAACAATTAAAAAAACATCCTGACATAATTATTCTAAAAGCTGATAAAACTAACATGTTTTTTAGTAATTGACAAAATTGATTATTATAACAAATTACAAAATATCCTCAATGACCATACTAAATTTAAAAAACTAAATAAGAACCCTATTAATGAACTAAAAACAAAAATTAACAAACTTATAACAGCTAATAATGCTCAATGTCATAGCCTAAAACTTCCTAAAATTATAGGAGACTATAAGCCTGGCTACCTATATGGTACGGTTAATATTCATACATCTAACTACTCTCTTCGTCCCATTATTTCTCAAGTAACCACTCCTATTTACCAATTGACAAAAATTATTAATAATTTAATAACACCATATGTACCTAATAAATATAATATTAACTCTACTCATGAGTTAATAAAAACCTTACGTACTCATAAAGTGAATAATGGAATACTAGCTTCCCTTGACGTGGAAAGTCTATTTACTAACGTCCCCGTCATTGAAACTATTGATATAATTACTAATTACATCTATAACAACCATCTTATGCAACGTCTTAAAATTAATCCGAATATACTCAAAAAAATCCTTTTAATCTGCACCACACAGGTTCCTTTCTATGACCATCTTAATAATATTTATTTACAGGTGGACGGCGTCTCTATGGGATCTGTCCTTGGTCCAACATTTAGCAATTTTTATATGTCACATCTTGAAGAACCTACCATATACCTCCGTTATGTTGATGATATCCTTATACTTGCTAAAAGTTTCGATGAATTAACCTTTTTGCAACAAGCCTTTAAAAATAATTCAGTCCTTAATTTTACACATGAACTAACTAAAGATAAGATCCCTTTTTTGGATGTTTTAATAGATACTAGTAATGACACTTTTAACACTTCTGTATACAAAAAACCTACAAGTGATAACAATTGCACCCTCAACTATCTTAGTGAATGCCCCATTAAATATAAACGGTCAATTATTTCTAACCTAGTTACTAGAGAAAAACTTATCTCTTCTACCAATAAAATATTTCATAAGCAATTGACTAACATCAAGCAAACCCTTATTAATAACGGTTTTCCTAACTATCTAATTGATAATGAATTTGATAGATACTTCTCAGACCTAACAAGCGATACACCCAGAAAATTATCCTCAATTAACCTCTTTTACAGAGGACGAATGCATAGACAATACAGCATGGATGAAAAGGCCCTTTAGTCTATAATACACCATAATGTGTTTCCTGTTGATTCTAACAAAGCCTTAAAACTTAATATATATTATAGTAAATTTAAAATCTCTAACCTGACAATGAGCAATAACCTTTCTCCAGCTGCTGCGGTTGTTGATAGAACCAATGTTGTGTATGAGTTTAAATGTCCTATGGAAGAATGCTCTTCTAATCCACATACATATATTGGATTTACAACCACCCGGCTCTCCAGAATAGTAACTATGCATCTTAATAATTCTAGCTCCATTAGACAACATATTACGTCACATACTGTTTCCCTTATGCAATCTGATATGCGTAAAATACTTATAGATAATACTAAAATTATAGATAAACATACAGATATTAAAGGCCTTCAAATTTTAGAAGCATTACATATTAAAAGCAAAAGACCTCTTATTAATCGTATAGATTACAATATTTCTGGAAACATCCTACAAGGTTTATAATATATTTAAATTTTATAACGTATTCTTCGATCTTTTGGCTTGTATAATAAAAAATCACAAGATAAAAATCTTCGCCATACACGTGATAACATCATCGCGTCTTTTGAAATTAAAAGGATTTTAACGTTTATTTAGTTTGTAAAAAAATGTAGCAACATGATTACGCTACAAGACAATTGGCAAATGTTTTTTAAAAAAATTTGACTAAAAAAATTTTGACCCTGAAGATGAACAATGATGTTCGAAAGTACTAGGTTATCATACGGACAATATTTATTTCGATATCATTTTCAAATAAAAAGTCTCATTAGAAAATATGAGAAAATTCCAAAGAAAATATGCAGGACTATGTTGTCTTTAACATTCAACACAACATGTTTAAAAGAAAAGTTGCTGCCAAATTACACACACACACACACACATATATATATATATATATATATATATATATATATATATGTGTGTGTGTAATTTTTGCTGCGGATACACACACACATATATATATATATATATATATACATATATATATATATATATATATATATATATATATATATATATATATATATATATATATATATTTCTGCAGCAAGAATTCCGGATAAGTTCTTTTGTTTTATCAGTAAATTTGCCAAACTTCATATTAACAATTATTTTATATTATATTTTTCCTGAGTATTTCCGAATGTTGCTCCATTCATTATGAAAAATTCTTTGTGTAGTTAGTCAACTAGTTTATAATTCCCGTTGTCTTACATTTGATGGAATCAATTACAAGTCAATGAAGGTGAAGTCATATAAAAGGTTAACCTGAATTTTTATGTCTGTTTGTTTTTGTGTCTGTTAATTCATATATTAAAACACACTTTAATCAATATACGGTTATTTATGATCCCACGTTGGTTCCAGAAAAAAGATTTTTAATTAAACTTTTGTAGGTTCTAACACAAATTAAAAAATACAAAAACTTTTACATAAAAAAATATTTTGGTCTTTCCTCGTAATAGTAACACAAACGTTTTGACGATATATTTTTTTTCATTTAGTTTAAAGATGAAATGAGCAGTGTTTCAAAACGAAGCCTCAACTCAAAAAGGCGTCTGCACTAAAAAATAATGTTTGAAATAATAAAAAAATGTCGGATTGAAAATTAACAACCACTTGTTCTTTAGAAAACACAGTTCGACGTGTTCATACATAATCTGAGTTTGTGTTCACCTAATCGAACGAAGAATAATCGTTATTTTATATTTAGTCATCTGAAACTTAATCTGTTTTTATTTATATTTTATCCCCTGTTATTCATTGTCTATCTTTCTCTCTACTTTTTTCGACATAGTTCATCCAGTACACACAGTCTAAGATCCACTCTAGGTAAAGGCTGCTGAATGGGACTGATTTAAGGATGTAGGGAGAAGATGTAAGACATGTGGATTATAAGGATAGGTAGGATAGAAAAATATTTCTTTAGACTTGAAGATGTTAAGGTCATAAAGGTCGGCGGAGCAATCTTTCGCAAGCTTGTTCCACAAAGCAGCAACTCTTGAATAAATAACTTCCTTCATAAAAATGGAAAACGAAGTGAATAATAATTACCCCCTCATGTGTGTATATGAATCGGCGGGTCTTACATGTGAAGGTCTGTACTTGTGAAACTTAAGATCATTTTCCGTGGAAATCGTAATAGATTAACGAAAAGGTTGCGACGTTTCGTCTGCGAGAAAAAATGGTTATAAGAAGGAATGAATCTGCCATTCGGCTGCATAGTGGCCGGTGAACACTATGCAGACTGAAGGTACAGGACTGGGGAAGCTCCTGCCTAGATATGGGAGCCATTATAACGAAGAAAACGGCGACTTGTCGACGAATGGAAAAAATGCTCGGCGATAAAAGCAGTTGTTCTCGAATCGGAAGGAAAAAAATGATTTGGGTACCGCATTCGTCGGAGAGCAAGTTATTTTTCTGACTGGTTACGTGCATTGTGATTTGTGATATAGTACCTGCGAATCGAGATTTAGGCATTTCTTTCTGCCCCCGATATTCGAGTCTGAACTTACAGTTATTTATTCTCTGCGTTGTGGAAGTAATCTGCGACAAATATTTCCTATGCTTTCAGAACGCCTACAGCCATACTCAGTTGTTGGTCTGATCTGTCTCTGGTAAGGATAGAGCGTGACAGAGTTAGATAATTACTGAAGCACCATAAAGAAATCGACCATTTTCCAGCATCTTCATTGATGTATCGTATATGTGAGTTCCACGTCATATCTGTGGCAAACTGAATCCAACAATCATTCAAAGAAAGGCGTTTCGTAGACTAGCCAGTTATTCATCATCACTGGTAAGAATTCAGGGTCAGATAAAAACTTGATTGTCGAGGTATTGGACGTTACAAGAACTCCCCCCTTTATTGTGCTATGGGATTTCGATGAGAAGAGAGATTAGCTGCCACATTCTAACCATCTAATATATAACATATACAAAACTCTCCATCAGAAAATAAACGCAACTGTCACATTTGCAGAGGCCAAAAACCATACAGATATCGTGAGTTCCCTCCTCAGTGATTTTGGGGAAATATTTTATAGTGTTAGCAGATGTTGACGATTATGCGATAATCCTCTAGGATTATCGTCAGCGATTATTTTGATGAAATTATTTTATTTTAGATACCGTCATATTTTGTTATAATTAGTCATCACATATGGAGAAGCTTCATAAATATATATCCGTATTCAACAGATAGAAGAATAGTTCCGAATAAGGAACGTTTACGGACATAACATGTTGAAACACCTGTTCTCATACGCTCACCAAGGTTAAGCAACGTCGAGACTGGTCAGTACCTACATGGTTGACAGCTTGGGAATACCTTCTCCTGTAAACTTTAATGTACGGGTGATGTAATGCATAATGCCTCGAAATTGGAAATCGAAGAGTCGAGTTAGTTATATTCACTTGCACGTACTTTTGGGAAAGGGATGAAATCACCTCTTCTTCCACCCACACCCGACCAAGTTTTGCGAAAATTAGTAGGGTTTATATCATTAAAACATTATTTTCTCTAAAATTTCTTACATTTTAAAAATATTTTCTGGATTTAAATAACCTTCCAAAGGTTAATAAGACATAAAAACGAACCAATCCATCAATCGAATGAGGAAAAAATAATTAAAACAGCAAAGCGATATCTGGAAAAATTACAATTTGAGAGAAACAGAATTACAGTTATAATGACTGCACATAAAATAGTGAAGACTTAGATATCGACTTCCTCTTCCTCTTCTTCTTCTTCCTCTTCTTCTTCTTCCTTTTCTTCCTCTTCTTCTTCCTCTGCTTCATATCCCCTCAGTGTCATACCTCTTCCAGATGTACCAGGTATTTTCCTTTCACTCAACTCTCCAAGGTTTTGTAGCCTGGTATTGAACTTACAAATCTTTGGGTCTAGTCACTGGATCTAACCAAACATCTTTCTCCACTGGGCCATATGTCCTTGAGGAAGAGGAATAGAATGTTTTAACAGGAATCTGACGTGCTGTACTAATCAGCCACAGACAAGCGTCAGGTTAACAATACAGTTTCCGCATAGGAATACATGTTCGATTTCTGTCGGAGGACGCACATTTTGTACGGCATTTCTTGAACAATCAGGCCGGTGAATGTAATTAATAATGTTTAATTAAAGAAAGAACATTTACTTCAATCAATTGTATATCTAAAAGTAACGTATATACAGAAAATATATTAAATAAATGTCGGACCATTTAATTTTATATATAATATATATATATATATATTGTTTATTTACAACATACACACACACATATATATATATATATATATATATATATATATATATATATATATATATATATATATGCGTGGGTGGGTGTGTGGAGATAGAACAATCTACCACGGTTCGAAATTCCAATCACCTGAAGAAGGCCGGAGGTAACTGTAACGAGCATGCGCGGAAGCGACCTCGAACTGCGTGTGTGTGTTTTCGCCGGGCACACATTTTAGTACCATAATGGACTCGACCGAAGACTGCAAGAAGAAGACGCGCGAGTCGTTTGCAGTTTTTTGGGAGCAGTCGTGGGTGCCGTGTTCTCGTTCGCTGTCGTAAAGTGTTCGTTTGGAAGTGTGCGTTCGTTTCGGGTTCGCAAGAAGGCGTTCGATCGGGTGTAGCATCGCCGTGTGCGACAGGTTTTTTTCCCCTAATTCCCGTTCTTCCCACAGTAACAACGACCGAAACGTTGTAAATATAGCAATGAAGATGAGGATAACAGTCCGAATAATGTAAATAATGCAAGTAATCATACTATCACATTTCACAGATATAGACAAAATCTATAGCATATGTTAGTGATACAGCTGTCAACTTTTTAATACATCTGCAGAACATGTTTCTTGCGGATAAAGCGATATATTTCAATGGAAACATTTATCTACAATAAGAAATTTGACTTTTCTTGAGGCCTCTTTGGCACAGTAAATTTGGGGGGGGGGGGAATCCTGAAAAGGTGAGTGAAAATGAAATTGCCAAATCGACAGAAAATGGAGTGTAGCCAATTGAATTGGTACGTAAAACACTGCAGTCTCAAAACAAAACAATTTCAGTCACTTGCCACTTAACCAAATAAAAAGGTCCTTTCTAAATTCTCTTGAGAGTTACACGATTCAACACATTGGCCATGAAGAGAATATGGTGAGAAATAAATGGAGAAAAAATGGTAATTGATGATTTATCGTACGAAGTATGAACGCGCAATAACATATTTATTGTAAGTTTGTGAAAGAGAAGCATTGATACAACGATGAATGAAATGAATAAGTAAATGAAGACAAATTGAAACGAGATGGAAATTAAATGCCATTGAGTGGATGAACTAGATGAACTGCCAACAAGAATATGAAAAGAGAACTGGCCAGCTGGTGAGGAAGGAAGTTTTGGAATAATTAACTCTGAGATAGGGGAAAGCAGACAGTGGGTCACCTAACTGACAAGCTTGTCTAAACGGATTACGGAAAAAGAGATGTCAAAGGACAAAAGCGCTGCTAAGGGCTACGATAATTAAGCAGTTGGGGAGTGACAATATCGCCCAAGTTTTGAAGGGACAAAGCACAAGAAACGAAGAATGGGAGAAAATATGAGGAAAGGGGGTGGGGAGAAAAGAAATTAAAAATAAATTGA
This sequence comes from Acanthosepion esculentum, assembly GCA_964036315.1. Taxonomy (NCBI): domain Eukaryota; kingdom Metazoa; phylum Mollusca; class Cephalopoda; order Sepiida; family Sepiidae; genus Acanthosepion; species Acanthosepion esculentum. Next base: position 137,197,970 of record OZ038482.1, read on the forward strand.
ATGAAAGGATTTATTAGAAAGTATATAGAGACATAGGAAGTTTAGTTGGGATAAAGGAGAAGAAAGAGAAAACTAGTTTGGGTTTAAAAAAATGAAAGAAAACAGACGAGACAAGATAAAGTGAACGAAAATGCTTAGATGAAGTGAAGAGAGATTTAATGAAAATAGAATAAAAATAAAAAATAAATTAATCCTAAGAGCAAGGTAGATATATAGTGGGTTATCAGGTATAGTGAAGTGTATGAGTGTTGAAACAGATTAGTTTGAGTTGGCCTTGTTAGTTAGATATCCCACAATAAGAGGAGTATAAAACAAGAAAATCAAATTGTAAAGTGAAACAACAAATTTATATACATATAAATTAATGTATTTTGGTTGATACCTGGTCGTCAAAATGTTCGTAGTAGTCCTTGCGAGAATGAGTTTATGTGTACGTAGGTAGGAACGTATGTGTGGATGTATGTATGTATGTATGTATAAGCGTTATTGTAAGGTAGGAATGTCTTTGAAGTAATCGCTCAGTCTTAAAATGTTCCGTTCGTTTATCAAGTATAAACGAGGTGAGGGAGAAGGGTAGAGATAATAATAACGACCGCTTGACGTTTGTCAAGGGCCGTGTTAATACGTTCGTCTCCTTCTCTCTGATGTTAGGCGAACTTGTCTGTCTTTTATTTTGTTTGTGGGGCTTGAAATGGTCTTTTGGGAATTCACTCCCGGATATGATTCGGGCCTTTCCATAGGATGATGATCAAACTTCGCGTTGGCTCGTGAAAAAGTCCGTAAAAGAATTAGTCTCTGAGAATTGATGATTATTTGAATTTTGTTTATAAATTTTTCCTAGTTTACTATTGTCCAAAAAATATTTCGCATCAAGGTGTGAAATTTCACGAGTTTTGTTTTGAATTCGCTTTTGCGTATATGTTAAGCAAAGTTTGTAAATTCGAGTCTTAATTTCTAACAAAATCAATGAGTCAGTGCTTAGCATTTGAATTTTTAAATGTAGATCTTGTTTTGTTCACTACAGAGACAAGGGAACAGCAATAAGTCAGCGGATTTATGATAAAAGTAAATTGATTTATACGTCAAACATTTTTCAACACAATTTCCTTTCTTGTCAATGTATTTATCTTGTGTTAATCACAGGGAGCAAACGTTAAAACGACAAAATTCCATGTTTCCTCGGGATAGTCTTCTTTTTCATTGCCATTAAATAAGTGTTAAATATCAATAACAGAGATCGATCAATATATTTTGAAGTTTCGTATCACATTTCAACTGATAAATACGATTCTGACTATGTTATTGTTGAGAAAAGAGATTGAGTGTCGAATTTGTAGACAGGAATTGTTCAGGGTTTAAAGAGAGAAATTCTTCTGATCGTGTAATGGAGATAAAAATGTTGCAAAGGAATGAAAATTAAATGGAATCAAACAGTAGCAATGATAAATGATGAAAAGCAAAGGGAGAGAATATTAGAAAATGAATACAAATATGTTCGTTTTTATAAGATAACACCGGCAAGAAAGAAAGAAAACAAACAACAGGGAACGAGGGCGATATTAAATCGACTATAATTTTGATATCATACAACTCACAAAATATTCTCAATTATATATCAACTGAAAATTACTGAGACAATCTTTTACAAGATAATAGTCTGCACTCTGACACCAATAGAATGAAGCATATTCCAAAGGTATTATTAAAACAATGTTTCGAATAATCACTAGCGAGTAGGTAGCAGAAGATGTGAGCTTAAATGCGGGCAGAGTTTTAAAAATAACTGTCTGAAAATGATTGTGGGATATTGTCCACGGTTATGTTTAGATCAATCAGGATAAATTATATTGGCAAAAAGCAAAAGAGATTTGATCGGATAGAAAGGGCAGATCAAAAAATAAATCGAGTTAATGACAGAAGTATTCAGATAAAGGAATAGTGCATGGGTGTCCGTTTAAGATAAGCTGCACGTGCAGTCACCCTTAGATGATCGCTATGAATAAAAGTAACAGTCAATCGTATCGTCTGCGGCAGCTGTTAAGAATTATCCGTCTCTGCAAAAGAAGAGACAAAAACTAAAGGAAAAGAAATAAAATAAAAAAGGTAATAAAAAAATCTTAAAGTGGAATGCGAATCGAAGAAAGAAAGACACCGCTCGAATAAAAGGTAAAAAATCGGGAGCAGATAGAAATGTTGATAGGTAAAGAGAAGAAAAAAAGGGAAAAGGTAAAACAGGAAACGTTGAATCAAAAAATGAAAAGAGAAGCGGGTTTTTTTAATTACCGCAATGGCAAAGCGAAACTGAAGAAAAAAGGAAAAGATTAAAAGTCAAATGAATTAGATTTAAATTACAAACGAACAGAAATTAAAAGAATTTAAAAGAAAGAAAGAAAGAAGACAAAAAATAGAAAGAAAAAGGAGAAATAAGAAGGAAAGAAAAAGAATTCAAAAAAGAAAAAATCAAGAGTAAGATAAAGAAAAAGACAAATTTTCAAACAAAGAAAGAAGAAAAAGAATGAGGAAATTGTTGTGGGGCTTTTACACAAAATGGACTCGTCTAAAGTATACTTATACTGGTAGATTGGAGAGAGGGTGAAGATACGTAGAGCCCACACACACACACAGAGAGAGAGAGAGAAAGAGAGAAAAAAAATTTTAAAAATTACGGCTTCACTTACAGAGACTTGTACATATACTTTCAACTAACCCGTATTCCTGGACTACTAATCTTCATTTCAAGTTTGTATTCTTACGTTCAATACACTTATTTTCCTATTTGAATCACTGGCGTTGTTTATTTATTTGTGCAAGGATTCCATCCCCGGAATCCACAACAGAAATGAAAAAGAAAGATGAGGAAGAAACGAAAGGAAAGAGTAACTGAAATGAAATAACTGAATTAATAAAAATAAAAATAAATAAATTAACAGGAAAAAAAGAAATACAAATTATGATTGCTCTTTTTAGAATGATAAAAAAAACAATGAAACAAAAATGAAAGATGAAGAAAAATATAATAAACAAATAAAAAAAGAAAAAGTAGGAAAAGAAAAAGAAAATATAAATGTAATGAAAAGGGAGAAAAGAAAAAAAGTTTTAAAAATTAAAATATATGAGGTGGAAAAAGTGGATGAGAAGATGAAGAAAGAAATTGAAAAGTGAATAAAGAAAAGAATAAGCAAAACCATGAGTGAAAAAAGAGAATGGAGAAAGTTAAACAGAACAAAGAATAGCAAAACCTCCATTCCTCCACTGTTGAATCAGTTTGAGGTCCTGACCACCTCTGCCGACAAGGCTGAATGCTTTGCTCGGAAGTTTTCTTCCAATTCAACGCTAGACTCTTCCGGGGTACCCATGTCCGATTTCCCTCCCAGAACCGAGGCCCTTTTGAACGGATTGCACATATCCCCGTCTTGGGTATTGGGCATTATTTCTAACTTAGATCACCACAAGGCTACTGGTCGTGACGGGATACCAGCCATTGTCCTGAAGAAATGCGTTCCTGAACTGGCGCCTGCCCTCTCTAAATTGTACAACCACTGCCTCAAGGAGTCTTGTTTTCCTGACTGCTGGAAGTCCTCAACCATTGTTCCTGTCTTTAAGAACTCTGCTGACCCCTCCGACCCTTCTAATTACCGTCTTATCAGTCTCCTACCCCTCTTCGGCAAAGTCTTCGAGGCCATTATCAACACCGAAGTGATTAATCATCTGATATCCCTTGATCTGCTCTCAGACAAACAGTATGGTTTCCGCTTTGCCCGATCTACGGGCGAATTGCTTACGGCCATCACTGAATTTGTCTACCAAGCTATTCATGATAACGGTGGAGCTCGTGCCGTGGCCCTAGACATCTCCAAAGCGTTTGATAGAGTTTGGCATGCCGGCCTTCTTCGCAAGCTCCAGGGTTATGGTATCACAGGTCGAATGTTTGACCTAATACAATCATTCCTGTCAAACCGTGAATTGAAGGTCGTTCTCAATGGATTCATCTCCAGCTCCTATCCCACTAACGCAGGTGTTCCTCAAGGCTCCATCCTAGGCCCTACTCTGTTCCTCATATTCATAAACGACCTTCTTGACGCCATAGACTCCCAAGTCGGCATCTATGCTGACGACACCACAATTTACTCCTGCCTCAAACACAAATCTGGTGATGCTGACAAAGTTAACCTGGCAGTTCAAATAGAAAAGGACCTCCAATCGGTTGTGAACTGGGGAGAGAAATGGATGGTAAACTTTAACGGCTCTAAAACAAAACTGCTCTCTATTAACCACCACAAGGATCCATCCCTGCATCCCATTAGAATGTCTGAAGACCAACTTCTCGAGAGCTTCTCTCTGCAGCTGCTCGGTCTCACGCTGTCCGCTGATCTGAGATGGAACAAATACATCGAGTCAGTTGCATCATCCACCGCAAGGAAAGTTGGTTACCTGTGCCGAGCCAGGAAATTATTATCCCCGGAATCGAGCCTCCAACGCTATAAATCGACCATTCGCCCTTGCATGGAGTATTGCTGCCATATATGGTCTGGAACCCCTGCTGTTTGCCTCAGGGTTCTTGATAAGATCCAGAGACGGATATGCAAAGTAATTGGCCCTGATCTGTCATCTCGTCTGCAGTCGCTGTCTCACTGACGCGCCGTTGCCTCGCTCTGTCTTTTTTACAAATACTTCCACGGTAATTGCTCCGAGGAGCTGCTTTCGCTTGTCCCTAGGCCTCATGAATTTAAACGTCCTACGAGGCTGGCATCCCGTTCCCACCCCTTCACCGTTGAAACTGTTAGATGTAGACGTCTCTTCTACTCCAATAGCTTCATGTCTCGCACATCTCGCCTGTGGAACTCCCTTCCCTATCCCTGTTTCCCTGACAAATACAATCTCCAACTATTTAAGTGTAACGTCAATCGACATCTCCAGTTGCCTTGATCTATCCACTTCCCTTCTCCACATCCTTTCACCTTTCATTCCTATCTGCTCTCGCTCCAAATCTTCTGTAACCCCCTTGCCTTGATCGACCCACTGTCTTTCTCCTTCTCCACATCCTCTCCTTTACCACTCCTATCTGCTCTTCCTCCAACCCTTCTATAACCCCTTGCGTGATAGTGGCCTCCAGCCTTGCTTGGGGTGATACGCTTAAAAATAAAAATGAAAAAAAAGAAAAAAAAAGTTATAGTAAACAAATTAAGATAGATAGATAGATAGATAGATAGATAGATAGAATGGATAAAAATGGATGGAAATGAATGTAAAATGTAAAAGAAACAAAGAAAAGAAAAAAATCTAAGGCATATTTGCTCTCCCGTTGCCGACTTTGATGTTTCCCTTTGTTAAATGGACGTTTACATTGAGGAAATGATTATACAAATAACAAGAATCCCAACAGCAATGGACTGATTTCATCTCGATGAATAGGCGTAGAGGGAACACAACATCTCACCCGGCTATATCGGACGCTGCTCTCTATCTTCTAACCTAGGTTCGCCTTCTAATTAACAATCTAAACTTCCTCGTCATTCGCTAGTGATCTATTAAAATTTTCATTCACGCTAAATGGTTAACGAGGATAGTGTGACAGCAGATTACATGGGGAAATAAAATAAACATGGTTGGACAATGTTTCGATGTTTCTTAATTGTCTCCACTGACTTTATTACTACTCCATCACTCTCTTGCAATTTTCTTCCGTGTTGACCATTGAACGTTAGATAAAAGGATTGTCAGTGGTCAGGAATTAATAAAAGATTGCAGACAAAATTATGAATATTTTGTTTATTACCTTCAAGTTAAAAGGTTAATTTTGGTTCCAATTGTTGGGTAAGTTTAACTACAAAAACTTATATAGGCACCTAGTGCCTACTTCATCCTTCGCAATAGAAGCTCCAAAGAGACAGTGAAAAGTGGAAACAGGATTGTAGAATATTACACAAAATATATGACCCCATAAGATATTCGGTTCACATACGTTCTTTTTGAACATTTGAGATGTATGTTTGGCTGAATATCTGCGCGCGACTATCTTAGGTATTATCGTTTTTCGTTTTAAAAAGAGAATTCTTCAATTCCTAACTGTGCAAATTTGAGATTGCCTCGGAGCTTCTGAGCAACGCAAAAGACTTTTCTGACTTTCCTGTTGGTCGAATTATTTAATCAACTAAACAGTATCTGGTATAAACCATTATTTTTTTTTAAATTGTTGAGAATCAAAATAAAATGCAATATTTTGGAAAAGAAGTTATGAATAAGTAAGAAAAAAGTTCTGCTTTCAGAGAATTTCGTTCCCCACCCAAAATGATCTTGGAACAGATTTGGGTCGAGACAAGAAATTTTCATCACCCGTTCGTATTTCCTTGAACGAAACCAAATTTGAAAAGTCAGTGACAGTTAAGATTGAACCCGCTAGGAATAGGAGACGAAAATAACACATTTCACTCGTTTTGCAGTGAGATTTTTCCAGACGAAAATGAGATTTCGAAAAGAATGAAAAAAATTATTGACCTTGTAAGTTTCTCGTCTGTAATGAACAGCATATGATTGAGAAAAAAGATGAAGCTTCATAATTACAAATTGGAATAATAAAATATACATGCATTAGGGGAGGCTTTTATTAAGCAACTAGTTACTTAATTGGAGATAAGAAAAACGGTCTGTTTATTCCAGTATTTCAAATTACTGCTGTTGGTTAAAATCCGTGCGTGACCGGTGGGCCATTGACTGAAGACACCTCTTCTACAAGAAATTTGCGTTCGAGTTTACCGGTGAAGAAGAGAATTTCAGTTTCTCGTGGTGAATAGAGATGAAGTATAATATCGCAACACTAATTGCTTTGCAGATTCACATCTAAAATCAGGTTTTTATTTGTTGAGGATTGATTAATGGTGACTGTGCAGAATAACGATCAAGTGAGAAGGAGATATTCATACAGTTTAGTTTCATCGCGCTCAAGTGTCAGACAAATGTGATAATTGACCAAACTACAAGAGTAATGATCAATAAAAATAAATTGTAAACTTTTACTCAAGGGCAATCATTACCAATGAGTTGGAAAACTTGAGGTCAAATGTAGAATATGAACAGAACCAAAGTACCTTCGCGTTTTTACGTTTGCAAAGTCGAAGTTTGAATAGGGATTTAGCATTAAATTAGTTATAGATTTGTCATAGATCGAAAAATAAACGGTATAGAGGGGTATTCTTTGGAGAGAAGAAGTGGAAAGGGCGCTATGGATATGGAATTGGCGCTAAGTAAGGGGCACCTCGAATATATTTATAAATCAGAGCTCTAAAGCCAGGCAACCTTTCACAAAGTTCAACGTTGTGAGACACAAGTACGGGAGAGTATTTCACCTAAGGAGAATCAAATCGACTGAAAAAGTAATTAGCCATGCGTTTTGGCTGAGAAACGAAATCTTTCATAAGGAATCATTTTATCTTTACTTGATTCCTCCCGATATAAACTTCATTACACGGGGTAACTGTCCTGAGTATGACAATCAACTACATCCGGCAGAAAGGCCATTGATCAGGAGGTTTTGAGAAGCATGGAGCCACCTGTTAATTGCTGATGTTCCCAGGTTCACTCTCTCCCGGGTCGTAGCAACTGCTATTTATGGCCAAATAGTTATTCCCAAACTAGAGTCAAATCACTCTGAAAGTATGAAAATAGATTTTTATAATAGAAATACCAGCAATACATTTTTGAAAAAAAATATGAAGACATAATTAATAAGACTCCGTAAATATTTAGATTTCGGCATTAAATAACCCAGTCGTTGATATGCCGTTAAACAAAACCAACCAACCAAACAAACTGGACATAAAATATTGTCAATAAATCTAGAATGAATTAGGTCAAAATTAGTGAAATAAATAACAGAATTAAAAAAAATAACTCACATTCAACGGAATCGGATGAAATGTTATTCAAGTTGATAGTTTTCAGTTGAAGCTTTTTCCTCGGGAAATATTTATGCAGTCAGTATTGAAGATGAAAGTGCTTTATTAATGTTAATGTCCATGAAACATGAAAGACTTTGAGGATGATTGAATTACACTCTTATTGAATAAAGAAGCCTCTTTCATCGTCGTAAATACGTGATATCGTTCTTCTATATATAATTTGGACGAATATCCTCATGTGTTTCTGATGATGAAATCTCTGGTGTTCGCCAGTTCAGGACTGCATAATGGAAAACCGAAATTTAATCTATCACACCATTGAACTAATCTCGAAATAATAGCGAGCGAATCATACTTTTCGTTGCTGGCAGTTATGCTTGGTTCTAATTGCCAGACTAAAGCGTAGGCATGTCAACCACTTCTCCAGGGGGCGGGGGCGGGAGGGGGAAGCATAAGAAAAATCGTGAAAATGATGCCTTCCCGCTGATGACCTGAATTCTGAATCATCGAAGATGAGAGCAATGAGAACAGAAGTAGACGGACTTACTGACGGACGGTGACGTAGATTAATTCCATTGAAAAAGCATTATCGACATACATTGCAACCCGGATATAAGAGAGTTGTCGGGACCGGAGAAGAAGTCTTTTATATCCGGGTTTCTCTTATATCCGGGTTACACTGATAACAATTCTATTTAAGCTTCTCTCTGGAAATAATTTGAAATTTCAACGTTTTTAAGACTTTTAGTACTCATCAAATATAAGAGTTTAAAATGAAATTTGCTATCTAAGGTAAAAAGATTTAGTTTTCATTCTCCTACTCGCCGACATATTTAAAGTCTTCTTTTCGTCTTTTAAACAGAACTTCTTTCAATGCTGTTTTGAGCAATGCTAACCGGGTTCTGTATCAATGTTTATTTGCACTTATGCACAAAATGTGACACAAGTCCAAAAGGGGATTGGGGAAGGACGGTCTTCTTCTGTCTTAATTTTAAACTTAGCTAGTCACAAACATGGACCCAAACATACCAACAATAGTCCTATCACCAAAACGACACATTCACTCCTACCCTTCTTACTACATCCACCATAATACCTCAAATTCTCTATGAAAACCTAACTAGTTCCCATATGTACATTTCAAGGTCTGTGTGGGGAGGGGAATAAGAACAACAATTTAAAAAACCCAATGATTATTTACAAATGAAATTAGTGTGGTAGACGGAAGCGGAAGTACCGAGAGTCGGTAAAGGAGAATCGGGTAGATATGTGAAACACATACCTCCGCCCTCCCCTTCAAGGAAAGATTCCTCCGAGACCACAAATTAATTGCAATCTCGTCCTTCCCTTGTACCTCCGACTAATTCATTCCCAACTGAATATCAGGACCGAACCAGACGCAACCGGGTTCTGTATCAGCCACAATTTCTTTCCGTTGCTTTTTATATCAACTTCACTTTGCTCTTTGTTATTAAAATTTGCTTTTACTTTTGCTCCGAACATAGATTAGGCTTACGACCCTGTCATTCCAATCGAGATAGTTATATTCACTTAGGAGCAAATACTTTTGGTAAAGATATGAATCAACCATCCCACCCAGCTACGAGTTAATTAGAAGGAATTGTATCAGTAGAACTGTATTATCTCCAAAACGATTCTTAGAATTTATACGAGGGTCATTCAATAAATAAGGTGAATTTTTCGGTATAAGAACTTCTAATACAGATAGAAGCTTACTTCTTTTTTTTTCAACGTAGTCTCCCAGCACTGTCACCCACTTTTCCCATCTGTGCACAAGCTTCCGTATTCCCTCAGCGTAAAAATCTTTGGACTGATGTCTCAGCCAGTCGCTCACAACACTTTTGACTTCATCATCACTTTTAAACTTCGTGCCTCTCGTGAACGCTTTCAAGGGACCAAACAGTTGAAAGTCTGAAGGGGCAAGGTCTGGGCTGTAGGGGGGATGAGGGAGCAGTTCCCGTTGATGGTCTGCACCGTTTGGGCTGCTGTGTGAGGCCTTGCGTTGTCATGATGCAAGATGACTCCTTCTGACTGAGGAGCCTGCGTTTGTCCCAACAGATAAGCTCAAAGTCCTTGCAATGTCATCCACTGTCACCCTTCTGTCAGACTGAATGAGGTCATTGACTGATTCGATCACCTCAGGAGACCTCACTTCTGTAGGCCTCCCATGGCCTGTCTTCATCCTCAACACTGCTCCGTCCTTCTTTAAACAATTTAGCCCAATTTTAGATATTTTTATGGCTGAAACATGTGGCACCATACACAGTTGACATTCTCCTATGAATTTCAACTGGTTTGCACCCTTCAGCAACCAAAACCTTGATAACTGACCGCTGTTCAATCCTGGAGCATGCTTCTTGGTCGGCCATCTTTGTTAATCGCCAAAACTCTCAAATTCTTTTTTAATATGCAAAAGAAATTAAATCCATGTGAAAAAGAAGTAACACAAAAAAATGTAAGCTTCTATCTGTATTAGAAGTTCTTATACCGAAAAATTCACCTTATTTATTGAATGACCTTCGTAATTATTTTCTGGCTTTGAACAATCTGCAAAAGGTTGATAACCCGTAAGAAACAAGCCACTCATTCAACCAAATATAGATAATATATTTAGTTTGTTTCGCCGTTCAGTCTGGAATTAAAAATAGTAAAATATATATAACAGTGCAACTACTAACTAAACTTTGTTTGTACATTTTACATTTTAGAAAATTCTACTGTAAGGTGTTACATAAAACTGTTTTCATAAATCAGTGAATGTTTAGAAAAGAAAAAGTAAAAGAAACAAAGAATCAACTTTCTGTTGCATTCATCCCCCAAATGAAAAATGCCAGATTCTCTTTTAATGAACATTCTTAACTATTAGCTGGATTAGAAAAAAAAACAATTTGACGCCATTTTGAAATAGGAAACTATTTCCCCAACACTACTGGCGAGATTTTTCTATGAAACAGTCTGCAATAAATGTTTACTGAAAACAGTTTTGGGGTTTATTCGAGTTCAGCCTCTATGAATCGATGATTAACTGCAGTCACTGATTTTTAACAGCATCGAAATATAGGCACAATTGTAAATGAATTGCAAAGTGATTGTCATTGATCAAAGATGTTTACGGAGATATATTTATTTTTACTTCAAGAGTACTGAATAAATCAACGAATATGAAAACAAATTACCGTCTTTGAGTTGAAAAGATGTTTTTTATCATTGCAATTGTTGTTTGTATCAGTAAATTTATCCGTTCATCGAATATTTATTAGGATTAAAAGCTACCCATAAATTGTTGCGTACAAGTCGAGTTTTCAAGCCTTACAAATATTTTGGCATCTAGTTTTCATCCGAAAAATCTTTTGGGGTAACTGGTAGCCTACCGTATGTTTGGGAGTCAAACTATACGGTAAGTACAGGCCTAATTAAGAACATTGAGCTAAAAGTCTTGAAGTCAACTTATACACCAGGTCGACTTGTACGCCGGAACTTACGGTAATTTAAAAGTATTTTGAGAGAGTGATCATATTTTTTCGACAATGTGGAAAAGTGGAAAGCAGATTACTAGAAATCTATTAATTGAATGATCATAATAGACTACTTAAATAAAATCGGTAATGACTATATTTCGTCATTTGGGCAATATTTGTAGAATGGAAAGAATAGAATATAGAATACTGGGTTACAGTTAAGAGAACAAGGATGTAACCTCATGTTGACATTGAACCAGAATATCAGTTGATTGATTGACTGGTATCTGAATTAAGGCTGACAATGACGTAGCATTTTTCTGTTGTTTTGTCCAGATTTGATAAGTAAAGAGTTATGAGGGAGTAGTCGCTGTTCTTCATCACCGATCATGTCATATTCATGATATCTGGACGTGAGAAAGGGCAAGTGGAGAATGGATAGAATTCGAATTCTTCCATGAAGTAAAAAACATCGAACTGGCTTCCAACATTTACACGAAACCGTGTTTTTCCACAGCGTGTCCTACGCTTGCGAGCACTGAAAGATTCTGGCCCGATTCTCTATAGGCAGCTGTCTTCTTCATGACTGCGCTCGTTGTTTCAAGTGGAGATCAAATGGTACCCTCCCTCGATTCTTCGAGAAGAGGAGACGTCTAAGTCTTGTTTTGGTTATTTATTTATTAATTATTTCTCTGTATCACTCCAGCAAGTAACTGACTCTCCGTGTTGTGCTCTAAATTTACAAGATCAGATCCGGCTAAAAATGTATTACTGCTGCTATTATGGACATGAGCTTACCAGTCTTCTCTTTCCAGACTTAACAGTCCAAAAGCGTCTCCGCATCCTTTTGGGTGATGAATTATTTTCCATCATACAACCCCTTTCCCACAGACGAACTTCGCAAGTATCTTTTTGATCTATCGCTATTTTAATGGAAAATATTGAGTCGAGTTACATTTTTTAGTTCAACTATTTCTAACATTCCCGGCTAAGACTTGTCCTGTCACGCCCATTGCAGCGAACTACCGTCCTTCCACTCGTATTCAATTAGTGAGATATAAGTTCCATTCCAGAACCGACTCCCAAGAGGATGCTTCCCCGATGACAACAATCTTAACCTGTTTAAATATAGGGTTAACCGTTATCTTCCCCACATATCCTCATGAAAAGTGCCCCTCACTCTGTAGCCTTCTACCTCAAGTGACTCTTGGGCCTCTTAAACAGTGAATTTCATTGTAAAAAAATCTATATCATTATTGATTTATAAACTGCATTTCAAATCCGACGACCTCAATCTGCCTTGTTTGGCCATAACTGGAGACCGACCGGGCAATTCACGAGGGTGACCTGGGGATTCCTGTCTAACCAGAGGCCATTAATATGAAGTAAACACGAAATAAAATTGAATTTGAACTCATTTGGCTGATTTTCTTTCCGCGCGGATAAAACTTCAGAGTACCCAGCTTGCAAATACTGAGATAAATTTCTTAGCCACGAAACCATTGAATCAATATGAATCTCCACTGACAACTGTAACCAGATCCATAATAAAGATTCAAAAGTCTCATTTCTGTTTTGTTTTTCATGTTATTCCTTTAAACAAATGACACTTCACTCTGGCTAACCCGCTGACAATCTCTTCGGGGAAGATATAAACATGAATTATGTACGAGTCAATGTCGATGTCTTCACGATTTCCCTAAATCTGACGATGGATATTTTCCGCCGTATTTCATTTTACAAACTTATAATAAAAATATGAAAACACCTAAAATTCAAAGTTGTTTTAAACTTGTTCTTTATTTCTGACACATACTGCTTGTTTGGTGGTCGTTGAATAACGACCTGGGAATAGCAATAAAAAGCAAATGAAATACAATTTCATACATATTAGGGAAAGATCAAATATTTCAATGTTGTATATTTAATCAGCTCGGCCTATTTAGAAATCGATGAATATTTAGAAATCGAAGAAAAATGTCAGGATCGAATACATTGAACCAATTTCCTAATTAATGAATGCTTTATGGAAAATTGACAGTAAAATGTGATTACCAATAAACATAAATTGAAATAAATCCCCAAAAATGACGCCACAAAAATAAAAGTTTTCTCTTTCCTTTCATTTTCTCCCTATGTGTCATATCCATTTAAGACATGGCAAAAAATAAAAAATAAAATAAAAGGAACGCTGACTTTAGAATTTCAGTTATTCTGTTTCTGATTAGTCTTGTGTCTATCGTCTTTTCATGTTGACTTAAATATCGTCTAATCCTAAGTATGTTTCTAATAACCATGTCCTGAAGATGGTCTACTAGACCGAAACGTCTGATGTCGACAGTAAAACGACATTAAAACAGTAAACTTGCATATTCGGATTTTGTTTTTTCTTTTTCATATATATATATATATATATATATATTCTCACCAACCGATTTCAAATAGTTGTTGGACATCCTGGTCTCGCTTTTAATATGATTATTTACTTTCATCTTAACTTGGCCGTATTTCGAACACGAAACTAATGTTTCATTTTAACTACCTCAGTCACCATAAATTAAATCCACTAAAGTATGTTTAGTTTAAATCTCTGACTGATACTGATACTAAACTAATTTTAGTCATTTTCCTTTATTGATAATCTGTACTTAACCTTTTTTTATCTTATCTTCTAATCTCTTATAATTTTGGTTTATTCGAAAAAACATGGTTGAAAATTAAATCCGAAATTACGATGGTTCTATTTACCATTTTGGGTGGCTTATATATGCTCTGCGTTGCTTATCAGTAGCCTGGAGGTTAAGCGAAATAAAATATAACTTTTATGATATTGTAATTTGTTTAAAATATAATCATGCCTCGAGGTTTTTAGATTTTTTCTCTCCCAAGAGGAATGACAACGAAGGTCACATTTATTATTTCTGTCTTTGTTTTTCACTTTCTTCTTACGTACTCAAAACTCTTTTTGGATTAAGGATACCTTTAAAAGTGTATCCAGCAGGAAATATCCTAGATTGGCCTGTGACCCCTCACATAATAAGAAAGCAGGCTCAGATTCATTGACCGCAATGGCGTCTCTGTCTAAACAACTTTTTTTCATTATTTTTTATTGTTTTCTTGCATTTTTTGTCAATGTTCCCCTGGCCACAAAATCTATTTTCTTTCGCCGTTTGTAAATATTTTTTCTCATTCATTTATCTTTTTTTTATTTTGATTTCATCTCATGATATTTTCATTGATAGATTCTGCGTTAATTTTATTTATTTATATTTTTGCATCGATGCGTTCCGATGAAATGATTTATCGCGAGAACTGGAAGAAACCTCGATGTGAATCTTTGAATAGCCCTACCTGTCAGACGATGATGTAGTGGTCAAGCGTAAGCGGTTGAACCTGTTCACCTAACCGGCACGTTTTACAGAACGTGCGTCTAAAAATGACTGTAACACGAGTCGGATTCACCTCTGATCCTGGACCGATCTGAAAAAGGGAAAAAACGGCATTTTTATAATCTATGCAAGCGGCCGATTTAACTGAATGTTAAAGAACTGGCATCTTGCTGAAAGGCAAGTAATAAAAGTGAAGCGTATGTCGATGAGAACTCAAACTGAAGATTAAAAACGGTTGGGAGAAAACAATAAAGTTCACAGGAATTATAATAAGAGAGTAAAAGAATTAGTAGAAAAGGGTAGAAAAGTAAAAGGGAATTAGGAATAAAAATGTTTTTAGACCGCTTCAAGGTTGGTAATGACGGTAACAGCTATTGGATACTAATGCCTGGTAAGTTACGAGGTTACTACAAAGTATAATATAATCCATGTTCCATCTGTAAACATCAAAATGGTATTCATTATCAATGTCTTTTGTTAGATATCTGTAGAATGATAATAGTAGAATTTTCCGCTCCTATTTTTATAGAACCATCCAACAATCATTGACCAAATAGCTGATGTTACTTTCGGTTAAAAGTGATCCCCCAAATTCAATTCTTCGAGAAAACTCAGTTTCTCAAACTAGTAACTCTTTTTATTCTTTCCGTTACTGATGGATGTTTCCTTCCTAAGCTTTTGTTTGAATTCGTGTGGAATTTCAACATCTTCATTATGTCATTATCTACTCTTCTCGTTACATATGCTGTTCATTTTACTTGTTTCCTTTGTTGAAATTATCAAATGTGGTGGTTTATGTTGTTAAATTATAGTTTAGCAGACTATTATTTTTTTATATGAACTGTATCTCTGCTCGGACTTCATCAGGTTGACCTTAGAGGTCAGATTTAAGACAAAATATGGAAGTCAATTTTGATTGGCTGAACAAACGTGAGAATTTTGATATATAGAAAGGTGTGTGAGAAATTTTCAAACAACGTAGAGGTGTTTCCTTTCGTATCTGGAAGTATTCTCCAGTGGATGGAGGGCAACCCCACTGGATAACGAGAGAGGTTAATAAAATAGTTAAGCGTAACATTCCTAGCGTTAGAGTTCGTTTATCTATGATCAAAGAAGACATTTTATTATCAAATTGAGACCGTCGACCGCGACCACCCCCCACCAAGGGGCTACGCAACACTATTAGTACAGTTCTTTTTGATCCTGTAGCGCCAGTTCGAAGTTTGAATAAAGATAGTCCTTATTCCAAATGATCAAATCGGAGTCACCATTTTTGTAGAAGCTCAACAAATATTTGTAGACGATTTAAAATGTTCACAAATAGAAAATGAAATTTAATAAATTTATATTTTTAAGTTTCATAGAAAAATGATTGCATACACACACACACACACACACACACACACACACACACACATATATATATATATATATATATATATATATATATATATATATATAAATGGGACTGGGAAATTCGGTTGATTTATTTGCTATCTAGTTGGTTATCCAATTTGGTAGTCGATTAGCAGCAGTAACAACCGAAATAGGTAAATTCATGAAGAAGATATAAATTGTGTAGTTATTTTCTAACAATGCTGAAAATAAAATGAAAGGGAATATAATGTAAATTCTCTACTCATGCTGTTGAGATACATAGAATATCGAAAAAGGGTAATCGGGAAAGTACAACATTTTTATTGAAGACTCGATTACTTAAATCAGTTATCGAAATTTATCGAAAAACAATCGGCTCCAAAAATGGGCTTAAAATTCAGAATTATTTCTAAATAATCATTGGTTAAAAATAATCATTGGTTAAAAATATATGTAGTTAATTATTTTACTCAGCAATTCAAGGGGGAAAATAATAAGATTTTTCAGTGATGAAATCCTTCAATTTATTCTCAACATCGTCTGCGACTGCCAAAAAATGTATCCTCTTTTTTTAGAGCACTTTCATTGGACAAAATATAAATTTGACAATTCAGTTTTCGGTGTCACTGGGGCTTCTTTTTGCAGCACAAAATGACACCCTCATTTCAGTAGACAAAACACGGGTTTGTCAGATATCTACGTATTTATAACTCTTTCTTTTTATCTATGGAGGGCTGCCTACATCTAACGATCATTTTCATCTGATATAATTGAATTTTAATTGAAATGCCAAAGAATTCAAGGCACTACCTAATAACATGTAGCTTCTTTCTTCGATTAAATAACGACAGCTGAACACGGATTGGCAATGAATCGTTGAGATAGAGGGATAATTGAATCACAGCCCATCTAAACAGCTACACCCCAGGGCTGTAAATAAATGGGGGTGTTAATGAGAAAGACGTCGAATAACATTATGTGGTGAACATATGGGCGAGTCGAGTAAGTGAAACCAAAATGCAATGTCGCCACTGCATCGTTAAGGGTTGATGGACCAAACCTTCAATACGAGGAAACAAAGTTAAAACAAATGGATATTACAAGGTTTATCACACATGTCAAGATAGATTCTAATCTCAGTAGGGGTCGTTACTAATTTCAACATATCTTAAAGACCACCATTACAAACGTACTAGCAGCTTGTATATAGGCTGAGTTTATAAAGCCAGAAAATCGGCTCTTCTGACCAAGTGAATGAAAACCGTGTGGCCCATGTTTCCGGTCCCATGACTTATAATTGGTCAAAATGTGTTAGATTTACTTCAGAAATGCTTTTCAAGATATAAAAATGGAAAAATTACAAAAGGTTTGTTTATAAATTGAAATTTGGTTATCAGATAAACACCTATGAAAACGGGGGTTAACAAAATGGCAGAAAATATTTTCTATATTAAAATCTCCAATATGTAAAAATTTCACCTAATTTAATCAAATATTAGTGCAATGTGTCAGAGACAAATAGACCAATTAATATCATATCTGTTCGAAGCGTATCTAACGTAATATCGGAGGAGACATATTTTCTATGAAATTTATCGGTCAGTAAATATTAATAATCTTTAGAATAAACAGAGACTTTACTTAAATATTTGTATCTATAAAAATATATGCGTGTGTCAGAGAGAGTGAGTGAGAGAGAGAGAGAAAGAGAAAGAGAGAGAAAGAGATAGAGATATGGACTTTCCGCTCGTTTTCCTTTGTATGAGGACGTAAAATCTACCTTTTGTTTTATTACACATTTTAATGATTTCTGTTTCTAAACCGGCTCGGATTTTACAAACCGAATCTTATTCCCCAATCTATTTATTCCCATTAATGGTTAGCCACACAGAGCTTTTGCCTTACCAGTGGCGCGCCTGATGATAATCTCAGAAAGTACTTGGGAAATAAAAGTGATTTTCACAGTTAGAGTACATTTCTTGCCTCATTTGATTGTAATATACAGAAAAATATTCGTGAATATGAAAGGATTATGATAAAAATAAGCAGGCATAATGTTTTTAATTTATTTAATGAGATATGGCTAAAAGAGAATATTCAGCCTAAATACACACACACGCTCACACACACATACACACACACACATATAGTCTTCTTTTTTTCTTCTTCTTAATGGTCCAGAATTCATAAAAATGTAATTAAATTTATATATGTTTTGGTCAAAGATATAATTCCTATAAGGTCTACTAGAAGACCTGATAGCTAGCTAGCTAGCTAGCTAGCTAGCTAGCTAGCTAGCTAGATAGATAGATAGATAGAAACTGTAAAGAACGTACCGATACACTATATGTAATATAGTATAGAAAATTGAGTGCAAAGAAGGAATTGAATAATTTTTGATCGATATAAAGAAAATAGATTTGAAGACGCTGTGGGATTGGCAGAGAAAAATATATAAAGTGACGAGAACTCTATTAGCAGGAGAAAAAAAACTAGTTTTATGAGAATTATCCGACAAGTCGTCTGAAAAGACATCCATCTCTACTGAGAATCTTACTGAAAAGTGCATATGGCCGTCCTGATCCAATCAGCCAAGAACATTTACTCGCCATCCCTTGGCTTTTTCTTCTTCTGCTTTCCATTTCACATCTGAACGTCGACATTTTGACATTGCTGACATTTTCGCCGGGAGCAAATAATCTACTCGTGACACTCAATTTTATCAAGTTGAACTTGGAATGGAAAATCCAAGCCATTCAATCACAGACCTCAGTATCAGATATGAACATCTGTAAATGAATTTGGGGACCGAACCAAGTCTTACACATAAGAACATTCATGAAACTCTCAAAGAACAGCCAATGCTGTTTGCAACTTAAATACTATATTTGAAGACAAAAAAATTTATTCACCGGGGAATGTGGATTTACAAGCTGTACACACACCCAGACGCTCACCCCCCACATGTTTTTGTAGTGATTTTGTAACATATTTATATTATAATTTTCTAATAAATAATTATATATATATATATATTTGTGTATATATATATATATATATATATATATATATATATATATATATATATATATATATATACACAAATATATATATATATATATATATATATTTGTGTATATATATATATATATATATATATATATATATATATATATATATATATATATATATATATGTTTGCCTGAAGACAAAAGGAAAATAATGATTTATCAATGCGTTTTTCCCTCTGATAGACTTCTTCAGCGCAAATGTGAGGATTTTATTTTGCAATATGTACTTATAAACAGAAGACAAAACAGTTTTTGAATTTCAAAATATTTAAATTTGAAAACGATCATAAATATTCTTCAGGATAACTTTAAAAGTAAAGGTAAACTATGGAGGACGCTAAGTCATATAATTAAATCCTGGTTAACGAAGGTAATTAAATGGTCTTATTGTTGTTGTTAATTTTTCTCTTATTTGTTTATATATATTTATTTACTTTTTTACTATTTATGTAATTATTGTTTAAAAATCTTTGACTATTTTCTTCATCTCACTTTCTCAACATACAAAATAAATTTTCCAAGTCGTCACAGATCTTGCCAGGACTGAAAGTAGTGAAATACTGATGATAATGCCAAACAACTGAGAAGATTGTGTTGCTTTGGAATACAACCTTCGATGAACAAAGAAAACAGTAGAAAAGTGTGAAGAGATTATAAAAAACACATTCATAGGATTAATTAATTAATTGGAGAATTAGTGTTAGATTTTTCTCAGTTCTACATAAGTTTGTAGCTTGCAGCAATTATTTATTTATCTTTTTAATTATTTCACCCCAACCAAGGCAATTAAAAGCCCCTAATATTCAAGGGGTTGATTTGGTTTGGTTAGGTTTATTTTGTTTTACGACATATCAACTTCAATAGCTTATTTAATGCCGACAAAAATTTTAGATGCAGGTTCGTTTGATTAAAATAAGTATTCTTTGTAAGAAATCAGTGTTTAGATCAGGTTTTCTTGACTTATTTTTAAAGATGGTGTTTGTCGAGAACCAAATGTATTGCTGGTAATTTTTTAAAGGTTTGTTGCTGGCATTTTTACTATAAAAACCTATTTTTATACTTTCATAGTGTTTTGACACGAGTCTGGGGATTAACCACTTGCCTATAGCTGGAACCCTACCACGCCGGGTCAGAGTGGATCAGAGAACAAGAGCAAGTAACCGATGGTAATAAACTCCTCAAAACCTTCATATCAGAGGACTTGTTGCCAGATGTAGTTTATTGTCATGCCCAGGATGATCCAAGGGCTTATTAAGAGCGAAAGAAACTGAGAGGAAAATAAAGAACAGGAATCAAAGAGACAGAAGATGACTTTAAATTTCTAAAGATCAAAGTTGACTGGAAAGCAGGAAGCTGGAAGATAGACCTGAAAATAAGTGCCAGAGAAAAAAATACCATAGAACATACGGTTATAACTAACAATTTCAACAATAAAATAACGAGACCTAGCTGCCACTCTAGTACTGCATTTATATTTGTCTAGTCATGACATGTCAAACAGGAGAGTAATCAGAACAGCTATCGTGAAAATAGTAGTAAAACATTCACAGGAAATTCAAATTATGGCAATGTGAATGTGACTGAGGCGGAAATGCCGCGTTATGACGTTGCTGATTCTTTATTCGATTTTGTTAAGAATCTATAGATACATAGCAGATGCCCCAGACCAAATGTAGCAGAAATATTCCACGCACGGACGAATAGCAGGCTTATATATGTAAAAGATCAAATCTGGCGAGAAAGATTGTGAACCAAATTTCCTAGAAGCAGATTTAATAATTGATTCAATATAATCTTTCCACTTCATGTCAGCAGAAAACATGAAACAAGTAAAGCGCCTTAAGTTTCTCTCTTGAAGGTCAGAATCGGCTCTGCTAATGGAAAGCACACCGCTGAGTGTATTCTTCCAAAAAATCAAAGCATCGTTTCCGTGCAGGTTATAGTACTTCAGATTTGGTCTTCTCTACCAGACAACTTCCGGACAAATCTATTGAGCAGGGCATGCATTTCTATCGATTCTTTGTCGATTTGATGAATGTTTTTGATAGTCAAACGAAATGTATTAGGGAAAGTATGTCAGAAGCTTGGTTGCCCGCGGAAATCCTTTACTATCTTTAGAACTTGATGACTTGATTTTCTGGAAGAATACCTTCAGCGGTGTAAACATGTAAAAAGCTTAACAAAATCCTGTGCAAAAATTTACCCTTGGAGAAAGCGGCGATATACCACATGAGTTACAACAGTTATCCTTGCTACCTCCTCTCTTGTATAAAACTATCATTGCTGCAAACCTACAATCATCAAGTCCATCCTGATATGACGACAAACTACATCCGCGTCCTGGGTAAGACGATAAACTACGTCCAGCAGCAAGGCTTCTGATAAGGAGGTTTTGAGGAACGTGTAACCACCTCTCAATTGCTGGTGTTCCCAGGTCCACCCTGACCTGGGGTAGTAGCACCTGTTAGCGTCCCAGATATGGGCAAATAGTTAACCCCGTAAGTGAGGTAAAAAAAAAACATTATGAAAGTGTAAAAATAGGTTTTAATACCAGAAATAATTTTTTTTTAATTTATTTCCAGAAATAGCAGCAATAAGTTTTGGAAAAAAAATGACCAGTTATACAATTTTGAGGAAAAAATATTACCAGAAAAAACAAGTTGTTGGCATTAAATGACCTATTGAGATTGATATGCCGTAAAACAAGCTAAACCAAACCAAACCAATCATCAAGTACAGATTTTCTATACCAAACTTCCCGAAATATGAAGTCCAGATATCAAATGAAATTCTGGCTTCCACCCTTTCATTTCTCCCTGATGATACCTGGCGATATACCGGATTAGCGTTGTGGGAGGCATATCAGAGATTTCTACACTTATGAAGGAGCCGTAACTGTTTCAAAATGCTTTTCTATATAATTTGCCATCGTTTTCTTCATTGTGTGTAAGGAATGCTATCATGCTGTTTACATTCGCTACCAAACTGCGGGTACAGTCTTCAATAGCAAGCGATTTGATACAAAAACGAATGTCTCTAGGATATGGTAATAAATAGTGTATGCAGGCGAATGAGAGTGGTCATCTATCAGATTCGCCCTTCCAAGCAATATATTCAACTAAACATCTTGCAATTGTATATTGGCAAACTATTTGATTTAGTTTAGCAGTTTAAGTTTCTTGGCAGGAAACTTCACGGTTGTTTCAATTTTGACAGTGGAATACAATATGAAATACAAAAAATGATTGAAGCTTTTAGTTGGAGAGCGTCTCACGGCCCCTTCTTGGTCTCACGGCCCCTTCTTGGTCTCACGTTTTCAACTGACTTCAAGTGGAACGCCTACATCTACCGTCCATCTTACACATTTACAAATCTACCATTCGTCCGTGCATTGAATACTGTTGCCATATCTGGTCAGGTGCTTCAGCTCCTCAGATCGAGGTTCTTGACACAATCCAAAGAAGGAATGTAATCGAGACTGAGTTGTCATCTCGACTTCAGTCACTTTCTCACCGATGTGACGTGCATTCCTTCTGTCTTTTCTACAAATATTTTCATGGCTACTGCTTTGAAAAGATTTTCCCCTGCTGCTTGGATTACGTGTGTTTAAGCGTGCTACTAGATGGACATCTAGGTCCCACCCATTTACTATTGAATTAAGCAAATGTGAACGCCACTTCTACTTTAACATTTTCTTTTCTCGCACTTTCCACCTGTGGAACTCCCTTCCATTTTCTTGCTCCCCTGATAACTACAATCTTCAAAAATTTAAATGCAACGTCAATCACCATCTTCTATCTTCTTGAACCCCATTCATCTTTTACCCTTTCCTCGGTCCCACCAACGCCCATTCTTTTCCCTCATCCTCTGTAACCCCCTGCGTACTAATAGCGTTCCAGCCTTGCTTGAAATGATTAATATATTCATATTTGTGTGTGTGTGTGTGTGTGTTTACGCGAAAGCACCAAAAATGTCTCTTGAAAATAATCAGATTTTATTCAGTAATCTAAAAATACTACAATACCGTCGACTGAAACTGAGAATAATCAGTGAAACATTAATTCAACTCGGAAATTGATAAAGCTATGAAATGTGGGTAGAGTAAAGGTCATCAGCATGAGAAAGTGGTACCGGCGAATAGAGTTCAAATTCTGACCTCGTTTTTGTGTTTACTTTTGCACAAGCGATATTTGAGGAAATAAGAAAGCTTCTACCTCAGCGCGGAATTAACAGGTTAGACTAAGTTCTTTAGTCACAGAAACCTATTGGAGAGAAGGAAAACTCTGAATTTCAAAGCAAAGGTGTGCCACTTTTGCAACTAAACACAGCAATTCATAGAAAATGCAAGAAAATCATCAGGAATTTCATGAAATGATAGGCTGTTTAAACAAATGAAAGGAAAAATTCGGCGAAAATTCTACTAATATTATTGGAAATATCTGCAGACTTGCTGCCATTTGATTCTCAGTGATACATTCCAAATATCTCTTCTGGAAAGATGACAAAAAAGGAATTAGGAATAATCATATTGAATGTGTCTGTTTCCGTATGTAATAAGCAAATAAAATAGTTTTATATAAAATAATAAAATAACACGAACAAAATGAATGTTTTCCATATTAGGATCTCTCTAGAAGAGCTGATTAACATGTTTACTAAGCGTGACTGCGAATAAAGACACAAACAATCTAATGAAAACAAAATATGTCATGAAAAAGAAGACTGTAATATGATGTTGAAAACAGTCTTCCTTTCTATAAAAATGATATTATTAATTCTATTCATACAATATCAGGACGAAAAATATTAAATAGCCATAGAAAGAATGGTAACATAATTAATTACTCCGGCCTCCTGAGAATCTAACTTTATCTTGAATTTAATTAGTGAGTCATCTGAAAAAAAAACATTGAATTACAAATACAGATGTAAAGTTAATTGGGTTGCGACCGATTTTGGCGGTAACTCTGAAAATTTAAATACAACTCTGCCTAGGAATATTATTAGCTTAGAAAAAGAATTTCTTTTAAAGACATGAAGAGCAAGCAGTTTTTGGATTCTGAAAAGCAGAAAGCTCTCAGTCAAGTCAAATTAGATAGTTTTTATTTATTTATTATTGTAAGGTCGGAATATTTCTAATCATGAAAGGAAAAGTACAAAAGAGGAACAAAAAAGAACCTCCGGCAAAATTTGAACTCGTAGCATCTCACGTAACGATGTTGATCCATTCATAAGCTTTCCTGGGCAACTTGCGTCATCCAATATAAGATAAGCTACCAAGCTATTAGAATCAAATTTAAATTTTATGAAATTTTACTTCTTTATTTGGATTTAAGTTAGATGCTGTGAGGCTGTTTATTCTGTAAACTATCCGAGAAAAACAATAACTAAAAGACGAAATACGCTATCAAGAAATGAATACTTGAAATACTTCATCTAACAATTTATATTTAAATGTAATTTTGTTACTGTATGTCGAAGGATTTAATGGGTAGTAAAGCAGTTCCCTCATACAGACACTTGAAAAACTGAGCGTAAAATAAAATCTAAACAATAAACAGGCCTTGAATTTTTATTTTATTTTAATATTACTTTGTTTTATAATCCTAATTTATTCATATATATATATATATATATATATATATATATATATATATATATATATGTATACATATATATATATACATATATATATGTATACATATATATATACTTATATATATATACATATATATATATATATATATATATATATATATATATATATATATATATATATATATACATATATGTATACATATATATATATATATATATATATATATATATATATATATATATATATATATATATATATATATATATACTCACCAGTTGATCAGGTGATTATTTAATTTTTGCTTTGTACTTTTAACCCAGTGATAGGGCTATAAACGGAAAATAACTCTTGGGAGATAATATTTGTGGAGAAAGTGCGACTTACACAAAAGGACGAAAGTTTGCGGAGACCCTCTGGATTTCAAAAAACACATAAAATTTGAAGGTTTGTGTCATTTTCAAGACTAATTTACGAGCTTACTTTGGGTCAGAGGGACATTCTCTTCGTGATATATTTTTCATATACCCAGGAATAATAACAATAATAATAATAATAATAATAATAATAATAATTATTATTATTATTATTATTATTATTATTATTATTATTATTATTATAATGAAATTAAACCATTTCTACATAAATATAACTGCTTGGCTAATGGCAATTTTAGGAGAGGTAGATATTAATATTATCTAAAAATAGTTTCAGTATCGCAGCTTAGGAGTTAATTAAACAAAAGAATTAGTTACATTATTTACATTGTTCGGACTGTTGTCCTTATCTTTATTGCCATGTTTATGATCAGGACAATAAAGATGAGAACAACAGACTGAACAATGTAAATAATTACAATACCTCATCTCAGAAATATTAAACCAAAGAACGTATAAAACATACTATTAGTAAATCCATACAACGGACTTAAAGTTCTGGGCTTTAGTGTATATAGCCGGAAATGCAGTCATTTAAATGGCTGCACTGATAAAGAACGTGATGATTCTGAGAGACTTTACCGTTCTATATTTTTGTAAATTTCTCTTCATGTATATTAAACGTTCGTTTTTAGATACGATTGTAAAATGTATCTCAGTTCCGTAACTTTGGAAGAAACTGTCTGCATTGTTTCTTAAATATTAATAAAATTTTATTTAAGTTTTGAAACTAAACGAAGAAGATTTAAGTGCCGATATACACCCCTGTTGTAAAGATATGTTTTTATTAACAATACGTTATGTTGTATAGCGTATATACTCGCTTACCATGCGACCTTTAAAGACCTAATATTGAAGCTAATTTGACGACATTAGTTTGCTCAACGGCATAACGAGGGTCAGCAGTACATATGCTAATTTTATATTTTGTGTATGATGTGACTCCCTTAAAATTAGCTTGAAAATTAGGTCTTCAAAAGTCGCATGATACGCGAGTATATATGGTAAATGCCTATAACGATGGTGGACTTGAAGCTGAAAGTAAAAACGTGCACTGATAGAATGCATAAGAAACATCAACCAGGCAATATTCTCTTTAACATTCATACATGACGCGTGTATTTATTTCAAGAAGATAAATCAAGATTAATATTTAGAGTGTAAGAAAGAATAACATCTACAATTCGATCTTCAAATATCACAAATGGTGTTTTTTTTTAGAAATTAAATGTCAGTCTCTTCAATGTAGAACGAATGGGCGCGCCGAACGTAGTACATAAAACTTCAATTCAAATATGTCTACTTGGGAATAGATAGATAATTAACAGATAGATAGACAGATAGATATATAGATAGATAGATAGATAGAATAATCTTCATATATATATATATATATATATATATATATATATATATATATATATATATATATATATATATATGTAAGCAAATATGTGGATGTAGATCCGACGGTATGATGAAAAATATGGAAAAGACAAAACAAAATCCGAATATACAAGTTTACTATTTTAATGAAAAAAGGAACGCTGACTTTAGAATTTCAGTTGTTCTCTTTCTGATTAGTCTTGTGTCTATCGTCTCTTCCTGTTGACTTAAATATCGTCTAATCCTAAGTATGTTTCTAATAACCATGTCCTGAAGATGGTCTACTAGACCGAAACGTCTGACGTCGACAGTAAAACGACATTAAAACAGTAAACTTGCATATTCGTATTTTGTTTTGTCTTTTCCATATTTTTCATCATATATATATATATATATATATATAGTTAAACCTAGAGAGCCAGACAAACCTACCAAGGTTTCACCTAAGCGGATCGCTAGCCTTCCCTGTCGATCCGCTTAGGTGAAAACTTGGTAGGTTTGTCTGGCTCTCTAGGTTTAACTAGGTCTGCTCTACTTATTGTATTGAGCACTTTATTTAGTTAGTTGCGTACTCGTATCGGTTTTTTTTCTTTGGGCTTTGGACCTGCATGCTGAACGATTGTTTCCGACAGGCGTCCATGTTCTCGGCTCTTTCTTTTTTTCATACCTTTTTTTCCTTCGATATTGATTTGATTTTTTTCAAATCAAGAAACCGAAGGTTTTCCGAGACGAGTGTAGTTACTTATACTTATAAGATTACTACTAATAATAATATTATATATATATATATATATATATATATATATATATATATATATATATATATATATATATATATATATATATATATATATACATATATATATATATATATATATATATATATATATATATATATATATATATAATAGCAACATCTCTTCCTGGTTTTTCTGATTTAATGTAAGCCTTCAAAAGCGTGTCTTTTAACTGGCCTTGAATATTGACCGTAAAACTTCTATGCAAAATCTACAACTCTCTTCATCTCTAATTCCGTGTAATTGGGAGTTTTATGTCCTAGTTTATGTTTCGTTTTAATTTTTCTAATTTTATTGCTTTTTTTATAGATATTCTTACAAAATCATAAAAAAAATTATATGATACGTTATGTTTTTTTTCTGCGTAGTGTGAACTCACTCTAAGAGTGTGTGTCTTTCAACCTGAACAAGGAATTACAACGCGAGGGAATCGAATATACAATGACAAGACAAGGGGC
Organism: Acanthosepion esculentum; assembly: GCA_964036315.1. NCBI lineage: Eukaryota > Metazoa > Mollusca > Cephalopoda > Sepiida > Sepiidae > Acanthosepion > Acanthosepion esculentum. Next base: position 137,225,855 of record OZ038482.1, read on the forward strand.
TGGCAGGGTTCTGGCAAGGGCTTGCTTCGAAGACAAATGGATGCGTTGGGTGGGGAATAGTTTTTCTTTGTATTTTCATTTTCTAATTTCGCCGACATCTGAGTATTTCCTCCTATGTACGATAAGGTAAATATATAAATACACAATTGAACTGATGTTTACTGAGAATTGTTTTGTACAGCGGAAGACAAAAAGATGCAGACTACTAGTGAATGATTTGCAGTAAGTTTTCAACTGGTAAGTATATGATTGTGTTCAAACCTTAACAATCAAGATTTTTTTTATCGGCGAGATCACCGTCTTCCTACCGTTTTGAGAAAAATGCAATTTAATTCTTTTTTTTAAAAGGAAATGTATATAATATAGATTATCTACAGTAAATGATTCGATTTTATTCTAGACAAAATATAGACAATTGTAATTTGTACTAACATATTTCTGTGTGTGTTTACGGTTTAAAATTGCGTGCGTTGGCGCTTGTATTCGAGTGGGTGGATTGTGCGTGCAAGCTTTCAATATCTGCACACTTATATATAAGTAATTTGCTATTTTGTATGTATGTCAAGGATCGTTTCTCTCTCTGTTCTTCTAGTTCTATATCTGACTTTCTCTATCTATCAATTTACATATATATATATATATATATATAAAGAACAGTAAGATATAAAATCCGATGTTCTTATAGATATTTTTATTTTTACACAATAGAGCTCAATGTAAATTTACAGAGCATTAATATTATAAATTACCTGATTTAAAATATGTTTTTTTTCGCTACAAAGTGATAACCATGTTTCAAAAATGGAAGCTAAAACTTCGAATTTAATTTTGTTATTAAATTAAAGACATTAATTCCATTTCCTCGTCAAGCGAATTTTGGAGTAACTTATTTTTTTAAAATTTACAGTTTTAAAGGCACGGCAAAGATTCATAATTGAGGGTTTCCAAGGATACCGAGAAATCCATTCATCTAGACAAGGGGTGGTAGAGTGTTCAATTTTTTAATTTTCGTTGTATCAGTTAATAGTTACATTCGAGGTTATGTTTAGGGATGGGTAGGGATGAATTTTCCAACAAATTCTGACATCCGCTAAATATCGTCTGGGTTTTTTTATAAAAAATTTATTTTTAACGACAAAAATTATTACGGTATTTTTTCTGTTTGTATACTTAAAGATTTTGGGGGGCTGTTTAGGCTAGAATATGCTTTAACTACAATTCTAAAAAAATTTAATTATTCGAAGCTTTTAACTTCCATTTTTGAAACATGGTTATCACTGTGTAGCGAAAAAACCATATTTTAAATCAATTAATTTATAATATATATATATATATATATATATATATATATATATATATATATATATATATATGTGTGTGTGTGTGTGTGTGTGTGTGTGTACAGTAAAGATGAGAACGAGTAGGAGAATAATTCCAACAGTGGCACATTTAATTTAAAAGAGGGCTCAATACAGAGTAGAGCAATATTATTTATTTTAGTATATTAAAACAACATGTAAAATCGCTACACAAATGCAGTTGTGTTTCAACGCATACCATTGCCTCTCCTCAAATGATTGCAAATTATTGGCGATAAGCAATTAATTTACTTATTGCACATTAATTTACTAATAATTCAATACGTTTGAATTATTTATTAGTTTCTTAAAGAGACCTCTAATTTATCAACTGCAAAAATAAATTTACCTAGAAAATCCCAAAAGAAAAAGTTTCCATTAGATTAAATTACGTCTCTACACCTCCGCTTTTATTTCTTGATAAAGTTGGCCGTCTGACATTTATACAGATGCTTACAAAATGTCTTTAATGTAATGTCTGGCTGCAGTCGGCAAATTTTTCCCTACCTTGACCAATTTCTATGAAACATTTAATTTCTTTTCTTCCCTAAGTTTAAATCGAACGTAATTTCTATTTGATTGGTTGATCAGCGTAAAGCCCGCAAGCCTTATAACCTATTTTCTCTCGAAACCAATCACCAGTAATTTACAATCGCCTGAGGAGACGCATTGGTATGTGTCGAAATACGACTGCATTTGTGTAGCGATTTACCGTGTTTTAATATCCTAATATATATATATATATATATATATATATATATATATATATATATATATATATATATATATATATATATATATATAAAGAACAGTAAGATATATAATCCGGTGTCCTTATTGATATGTTTTATTTTTACAAAACAGTGCTCAATGTAAATTTACAGAGCATAAATATTATAAATTAACTGATTTAAAATATGTTTTTTCGCTATACAGTAATGACCATGTTTCAAAAATGGAAGCTAAACACTTCAAATTTTATTTTGTAATTAAATTAAAAATATTAGTTCTATTTGATCTACAAGCGAATATTGGACTAACTCATTTTAAAAAAATTACTGAGTTTTAAAGATTCATAATTAACTTTTTCCAAGGATACAGAGAAATCCAATCATTCAAACAAGGGGTGGTAGCGTGTTCATTTTTATTAACCTTTGTTGTATCAGTTATTAGTTACATTCGGATAAGGGGTTAAGTTTAGGGAGGGTAGGGATGTATTTTCAACGAATTCTGACATCCGTTAAATGCATTGGAAATAATAAATAACATAAATTTCCGTGAAAAGAAATGCTACTTCCAGAAACGCCTGGATAAAATAGTGAAAGACATTAACACAACAGATAAAAGTTTAGTAAAATCCGACAAAACGGAAAACTTCTACAAAATAACGACAAAAGACTACAACGATCTAATTAATAAGGATTTACATAAGAACGACAAAAAGGCAAATAATAATGACATCAACATGGTTGAGAATATTAATACTAGCAATAAAAAAAAATCACTGATAAACTGAAGATCAGTGATACAGTAGGTCAACTCTAAGAAAGAGAGTGCTATATAAACTGAAAGGACCACAAACCAGATTTCAAGGCTAATTGGACTACAAGGATAATAAACCCTACAAGACCTGATATCGGAAAAATTAGTAAAATGATCCTTGAAAGGGTAAATAAACAAATTAAAGAAAAATAGGTCTGAAACTTTGGATTAATACCAAAGACGTTACAAACTGGTTTCCTTATATAAAGGATAAAACAAACTGTACACTAATGCAGTTTGATATTGATATCAAATAACAGAAGAATAACGGATATAACAGAAGAAGAAAAGAACATTATTATAAATGCGAAGAAATCGGTACTGATACATAAAGGTGAGCAATGGATAAAAAATTCATATGACCACTTTGACATCACAATGGGATCACTAGACTCAGCTGAGTCTTCTGATCTCATAGGTCTTTTTATATTATACAATATTACAGCGCACCGTGATATTAATATAACTGACATTGGTTTATACAGAGACGATGAACTTATGGCTATAGAAAACTCTACTATCTTTAAAATCGATAAAATTAGAAAGATATTATATAAAGAATTTAAAAGCATGAACTTAAAAATTACGGTAAGCACTAAATTGAAAAAAGTTAACTTCCTTGTTATAGCATTAGATTTAATGAAAAATACATACACACCTTATAAAAAACCCAATACCAATTCTTTATATATACACCCTATATCAAATCACCACCATCTATAATAAAGCATATACCTTCATCTATCGGAAAAAGAATAAGTCCAATATCTGCAAATGACAAGATTTTCGATGAACATATTAATTTCTATAATAAAGCTCTAAAAGAGAGTGGCTACAAAAACCCAAAACTAACTTATATAAAAAATGAAAATGGAAATCATAGTAAAAACAGGAGTAGAAAAATAATTTGGTATACACCCCATACAACAAAATGGTAAAGAACAAATTGGACAATATTTCCTCGAATGGAACTAATATTTTTAATTTAATTACAAAATTAAATTTGAAGTTTTTAGCTTCCATTTTTGAAACATGGTCATTACTGTGTAGCGAAAAACCATATTTTAAATCAGTTAATTTTTAATATATATATATATATATATATATATATATATATATATAAACCTATTCCAAATATAATTTTAAATTATACTGTATGTGTTCATTGCATGAGGCTTACATTTAACTACTTTATTGAGGCTGAAATTTGATGTTTATTAATGCACGTACAACAGAGTGAAATGTTCTCAGACTATTTCTTCATAGAAAGAATGACAGGTAATTGGTTTGGTTTGTTTTGTATTACGGCATAAATCAACCTCAATGGTTTATGGCTGGTAATGTTTTTCTTCAAAAATCTATTTCTGGGAATATTTTTCCTTGAAGAAATCTATAGCTGCTCATATTTTTTGTATTTCATATACTGTTTGTATTGCTGGTATTTTTTTTAAGTATTGCTGATAATAATTTTTCCTTAAAAAAATTATTGCTGGTAATATTTTTTTTTTATTAAAAAGTATTTCTGATATTAAAACCTATTTTTACACAAGTTTGTGTGTTAACTATTTGACCATATCTGGGACCCTAACAGGTACTACCACCCCGGATCAGGATGGACCTGGGAACACCAGCAATTAAGAGGTGTCTCCACGCTCCTCAAAACCTCCTGATCAGAGGCCATGCTGTTGGACGTAGTTTATCGTCTTACCCAGGACGCGTATGTAGTTTATCCTCATACCCAGGACGAACAGGTAATTGTAAACAAATTGTAATATTAAGCATAAATAAGATCCTTTAAAAAACAGTATTTCTTTTAAAAAAAACAAAAAAAAAACGTTTCTATATCAGATTAAACTAGAAAAATATTAGTACTTATTAAATAAAGCTGTCCTCGCTCACAATGACGCACGCAAAGCAACTTCGGATTGCTAACTCATATGCCTGGATCATGCTAACCATTACGTCGACGATGGCCCCGCGCCATCCAACAAGTATGGTTTATTCTCTATGTAAAGAAAGCTACTGTTGGAATTATACAATAGACATTTCTTATCGCTTCTCATGTGGTTGATGCTCTCTGTCGTGAATACGGCATAACTTTTTATTTACTGTTTCTCGATTCCTTTGAAAGAAAAATGAGAATAATAAACTTTGATCTATCTTAGGTTTTCTTCCATTTATAACCTACAGAAGAATTTTTTTTAGACTAGTCATCCCTAGATGCGTGACCGCTTAGGAATACTAGATGCTGTAAACCCCTACCAACATGTACTGGGCCAGCGCTATTATATGTCTTATCCCTCCCCATGAACAGCAGGAAAAAAACAGATCTGGGTAAGCCTCACGACCAATAAAGTGCTTTCACGAGCTGATTAAATAGAATTAAGATGTGTGTTGAAAATACTTGGTTTGCCCAGCCAATTGTCTATGACACTATGTTATAATATAGTCAATAAGATTTCCCTGCAAACCACCGCTTGTAGCTTGTCGATATTTGGTGAACAATCATGTTCTATATTCAGTTTAGTTAAGCACAGTAAGATTACATAAGATGTAGATGCAATCTACCAGTGGCATAATGGTTAATGATGCAGAAATTGAAATCGGAAAAATATGTTTAAACTCTAAATCGATGCACTTGGAAAGAAAATGAACCAATCTCACTTCATGTACGTGCGAGATAATCGGGCTGACGGGCCTCTAACATTAGCTGGCAAACGCTCTAGAAGGAAAACACGAAATTCACACATGGAAAATGTTAACAAAATAAATCCAAACAGATATTCAATGAATGTCAACTTTGACCTCGTTCCTGTAAGCCTTGCAGCCAAAGGGACCTCCAAAACGTACTACACTGCTTACCATTGGTTCTTGTCGATTTGGATGAAAGTGAGGTTTAGTTATCTGCCGATGGCAAGGCCGAGTTACACTATCGGCATGCGTTATGGCGAATTCTGAATAACAATGCGGTTTCCTGCATTTGTTGAAATTTTATTAGCTCATTTCCAGTCATGCAATGTTTGTATTTTTTTCTTTTAAAACACTTCAAATGTTTCTCTATATAAATGCTTCATGGTTTTCGGTGCTTTAAATATTTTTCTTCACATAATTTATTGAAATTATCTATTTTTGTAATCATATTTTGTCTTTTCGTATATTCTGTAGAATGTTATAAATAAAGGAATTGACATGTTCTGTTTAATTAGATGCGCATGCGTAGATGTATAATCTGAAAGTAATATGACAGAAATAATTGGAAAAAAAAGAAAGAAAACAAATAACGAATCAAGTGGAAATAGTTTAACTCTATGTGAATGGAAGTACAAAGTCTGAAAAAATGTAACTGCAAAGGAACAATGTTTCTTCTACAAAATCAAAATATCAACAAAAAGATGATAAAATCCGTTAGTGTAAGTCACGTTCATCCGTCCTATTATAATTTGCTTGTTTCTCCTTTCGTTAGTTAGCAAGACCGTTACGCCTTGCCAATAAGTAAAATAATAATGAACTATTCCGTTTTGACCGCGTGGAAAGAGGGGAAAAGACACGACGTGGTTTCAGTATGAAAATGAAAGAAAGAAAGAAGCGAAGATAAAGGTGGAGACAGAGGGAGAGAAAAAGAGAGAGAAAGAATCAGATTAAGCAGATAAGAACAGATACTACACTTTGATTGTAACCAAAAAGGCGAGTAGCGATTGATTGTATTTCCTTTCCTCCCCAAACTGACAGGATTGAATACAAAGTCAGTTTCATGACGGAATACCGAACGTGTGCATCTATGCCAGAACCAAATATATCTCAGCCACCGCAACCGTCGGTAGCGCTGGCCTCGGTATTACTACCGTTCCACCCCCACCCACTTTACTCCAATGAAGGAGGTACTGCTGAGATCAGGGACCACTGAATAGCATTTTCCAGTTGCTCTCTTAGAGATAAAATGTATATCCGCCCGAAGGCAGACACTACACTTTGATCCCAGTCAAAAAACGAAGAAGGTATGAAGACCATGATGAAATAACAGACGGACAGTTTCGAACCACGGAAACCGAGTAAGGCAATCGCCAAATATCCACTTGCATAAATAAAATAACATCGTTTGCTGAATTATTTTAAAATTATTATTAAGATAAATGTTCGTAAGACGGGGATTTGGCTCGAAAGAAGAGAAGATACAAGTGTTTAATGTCCCCTGTCATACATCATAAATAATGGATTATTACGATTTGATCGAGGAGGAAAACAAGAGACAATAATTGTTTCAGTGAAAAAATGAAAGAAAGAATGAATGAAAGATAAAAAGAAAGAAAGAATTAATGAAAGAAAAAAAGAATGAAAGAATGAATTAAAGAAAAAAGAAAGAAAGAATTAATGAAAGAAAAAGAAAGAAAGAATGAATGAAAGAATGAAAGATAAAAGAAAGAAAGAATGAATGAAAGAAAAAAGAAAGAAAGAATTAATGAAAGAAAAAGAAAGAAAGAATGAATGAAAGAATGAAAGATAAAAGAAAGAAAGAATGAATGAAAGAAAAAAGAAAGAATGAAAGATGAAAGAAAAAAGAATGAATGAAAGAAAAAAGAAAGAAAGAAACTCGTATTAATTTGACACAAGATAATTTCTGCGCTAAAATCAATTAAATGGTGATTATTTTATTTTACTTATATCCTTTCTTCCAGTGCAACACAGTTTGTAATAGGAGACCGAGTAAAGAAAATGATTCAATTTTATTTGTTGATCCAAAAGGAGAATTATTAAAAGTGTGTGAAGGTGGATTCCAATGTGCGTAATTTGTTGTCTACTCACACTTAATTGTCCTCTCGTCCGTCTACACCAACGGAAATGACACGCGATAGAAAGTAAACTAAATACAAGGTAACCAAAAAAATTCTGTCCGTTTTTAAAGGAAAAAAAGAAAACGCTTCACAGTATGTGTAACTTATATTTAGTCTTCGAAGTAATCGCCATCGGCATCCAGCACCTTCTGCCAAAGTGTCTCCAGCTGTTCAATGCCCTTGCGGTAGAACTCGGGGGTGAGTTGACGCAAAGAAGTCCGTGAGGGTTTTGCGCAAGTCTGCTTCATTGGTGAAGGATTTCTCACGAAGATGATTATCCAGGGAGAGGAAGAGGTGGTAATCGGATGGCACAAGGTCAGGTGAATAAGGTGAATGGCATAAAGTCTCCCACCCAAGTTGCTGTATGGTATCCCTGACCACTCGGGCGATATGCGGCCTGGCGTTGTCATGGAGGTAAAGCACACCTTTTCGATTCACTAGTTCTGGCTCCTTCTGGCACAATGCCTGTTGCACACGTTTCAATTGCTGCGAGTATAGGTCTCCAGTGACCGTTTGGCCCGTTGGTAGCAGTTCATAATGAACCACTTGACGATCTGTCCACCAGACACAAAGCATAATCTTGCGTGGGTGCATAGGCGGTCTTGCGATGTGAGGGACAGCATCCTGAGGAGACAACCAATGTCTGGGACGCTTGGGAGTTTCGTACAGTACCCACTTTTCATCACTGGTAAGCACTCGATTGAATAAGAATGCGGTACGGTGGCGTGAAAGCAGCGATACGCAGGCTGCTACTCGTTGTCCCTTGTGGACCTCCAACAGCGTTTGCGGAACCCACTTGCTCAGTTTGTACGCCTTACCTAGGCGGTGCAGGTGAAGTTTAACTGTTTCATCGGAAACGTTGAACTGTCTTGCAAGTTCACCACACGTTAGACTACTGTCCTCTTCAATGGCCGCCTTCAGGACTCCGTCATTCAAGACCTGTGATCATTCAGTGTGAGGCTCATCATGGAGAGACAAATCTCCTGACTTGAATTTACGAAACCAACGTCTTGCAGTACGTTCATCCACAGCACTATCCCCAAACGCTTGACATATGCGGCGACTTGATGCAGCTTCTGATAAGCCCACTTTGAAGTCGTAAAGCAAACAGCCCCGAACGAGATCTCTAGACACTTCCATCCTTCTCACAGCTGTCCGGCTTATAACTGATGGCCGGGCACGGTGTGCGTGTTTTTTTATAACGTCTGATGTTCCTACTTCCGGCTGTCCGAATTTGAAAACAATTGCTACACTTCATTCAATGACTAATCAAAAACGGACAGAACTTTTTTGGTTACCTTGTACTTTAAACTTTTTCCAGCTGTAGAAAAGGATGCGGTGAGATGAGAAGTATCTAACATAATACGTAAAAAGTTAGTGCAGCTACAATTAGTTTTTAATATTTAAGATATAGGCATATTTATAATTTTATTAACAATATATCCTATTATTTTTTAAAGTTATAATTATTATTCCGAATAAAACTGTTAAATAATTTGCTTTGGAGGAGTCAGATTTTATTATTATATGTAATTTTAATATGCAAAAGCAGTTTAGCTAAGAATATAAGCTATAGGGACATATATTCTTTTTCTATTAAAAATGTCATGGAAATATGTATTTGATTGACATATCGAAGAGCTTTGAATAAATTATTAATGTATTATTTTATATACGAATATGTGTTCGTTAACTTTCTATAAAGCCATCTTTTTTTCAACGAGTTATTTTGTTGGTATTTCCGAATTTAACATTCCTTGCAGCTGTTTTTATTAGTTCGCAGACATCGTCCTAGATTGAATATAGTTTTCCTTTTATATATCTCTCTTTTTTAATGAGAGACCTAACATTCTATATTGAATATCAGAAGAGGTTTTTTCTGATTGTTTTTTTTTTTATTAATTTGATGTCTCCGAAACTTTTTTGGTATGATGGACAGTACTCAGCTTTTCCGAATATTAAGGAATCTTTCTTTCAGGCATTCTTTTTTTAGCGTAAAACTTTTTGATTGTGTCTTGTTCCATTAGAATATGTACTATCTAAAAACTAAAAATATTTTCTGCGTTTATTTTGACACTATCATTTAGTTTGAAGAGATCTATAACTGGGACAGCCTACAATACTAGATGAAAATATATTTTGATATTTCCATTATGTTTAGTGACATTTTCTTGAAGGACTCAACCTATAGGCAAGCGATCAGGCCCAACCAATGTAGCTGTATATTCATGATTGAAATTACAATTGAATTCTCAGATTTCATGTACTTCTTGACGCAATTTACATTTTCTTTATTTGAGAGTACTCTTCCTCAGAGGTACACGAGGTTGAAACGGGAAAATTTTATATATTTGAGAAGACGCTGCGTTTATGTTATATTTATTTTCGTCTGTTAGCCTGAATTTTCGCGAAATTTTATTCTTTAATAAATCACGAATATTCGGACAGCTCATATTTAATAAATATACTGTTTAATAAATAAACGGAGCGTCTACTCTGATGAGAGAATCCCCTAAAAAAGAACTAAATTTTTAAAAAATTAAAAGAAATTATATTTACAGTGTGCGATGGGTAAATTGGCGCCATTTTATATTTTTAATTTCGCGCATGCGCGTTGTTTATATTTGATTTTGTTTACGGCTCAGTAGAGTTAGGTCAATTGGGCACCGTCTTTGAGATAAAGAGCACCATGACGCAATTTGGAAACGGCATGCTGTACTGCTTGGCATTCGCGCCGGTAGCTCCAATACGAATATTTCAATGGGTTTGGGTGTCAATCTGAGGACAGTACAGAGGATCGGGAAAGAGATGCTGAGTCTAATGGTCATTACAGAGGTACGGCAGATTGGAAAATTCACCCTGATCGTTCTGATGAGAAAAGAACTCCCGAATTTTCTATCAAGGGCCTCAGACTAAACACGGAGCCCTATATCAAGTGTTTTGAAAAACTAATGCTATCTCGGGTTGGCTGCTGGAAGACCCTCCCTCTGGCAGCAGAAGTCGGCAACATGCCACACAAACAGGGGAACCCAGTCATGGCTGTCAGACAATTTTACGACCATCTCACACCTTACATCTGGTCACCTAAATATCCAGACTGCAACCCCCCATGATTATTATGTGTGGGGTGCAATTGAGAGAAAGACCGACAAAACCCATTGTAACACCAAAGATGAACTGAATCCAAGTATTAGGGAAGCTTTCACCATCTTAACAAGGAGACCATCCAGAAGAGATGCAGGAGTATAAATGTGTACGTTGGCTTGGGACTGTAGTAAGTCTGTTAAGAAAGGTGATATTGGGAAAAAAACCTGGGCGTAGATTAATATTAATATCCCAAGCCAACTTGCACAACAAATATATCAAGAAATCAAATAAAAATAGTTGAATCCGTCAACACAACAATAAAATCAATATTTATATACGTGAAAATATTCTCTTCAAACATAAAGTAATTGACATCATTTTTTAGTTAACCATATGAATATAAAATAGCGTTTCTAATTCCTTCTATATATTTATTATGTAAAAATTACATAATTATGGCACAAGTCCAAAAAAGTGGAGGGGTTAAGGCTGGTCCACACTAACTATCTTACACCTAGCTAATCAGATTCACGACCCATTCACTCATTACAATTTACCCATTCACCACAAGAACTCGTCCATCACCAATCAATCCTCCATGCACCATAATACCACATCCTCTAAAAACGCGTCCTAAGCCATAAAAATTTAATGATAGTAAAATATATATATAAATCTGTGATGAAAAAATGAGAGGTGGGGGAGATGAACCCAGTAACAAACTGAAATATTAACACAAATTAAACCTAACTGATGTTGGTAGGGCTCGTCCAACCCTCAAAAATAGAGAGACCGCTGGATTCTGCCCATGGGACAAAATCAAGAAGCTCTCTCGCTAAGGGAGTGGGAAAAGGATAAAAAATCATACGTGCATGGGAAAATATAAAGCTGACCCAGACGAGATAAAAAGGGGCCAAAACAAACTGGGGAGGTTGGGAATCTCAACCTGGATCATAACCAAAGATGTGGCCGGGAACAGGCCGGGAACAACACTTACTCACATTAACTAGGTACACAAAGCTTGTCTAACCTAACCAGGGGAGGCCTCCACAGGAAACCGCCCCGATGTGACATAGGTTAACCTAAAAGAGATAATCAAGGCTAGCCCCGTTCAAACGAACCAATCTTGCCTCTTTCACCCACCTTTCGCTAAAGATTGTCGAATGCAATTGTTTTCGATCAGTTCTAATCTTCATCTTGAGCTGATGCTCAAAGAATCGGATAAGATCCTGATGAGAAAGACGATTAGCGTTGCTAATTTCTTCTAGTTGCCAACGACGTTTGTTTCTTTTTTATAGATACTCGGTTGGATAAATCTTCAGTTTTCCTATTGTTTTTTCTTTAATAAAATACTTATATTCGAATTGTTGTCATATGGAAGACATATGCCAAGTACTTTCAACAATTTCAAATTGTCATCTTCAGGGCGCAATTTACCCATACATAGGCAAACACTAAGACGAAATATATGTAAACCGAAAGATATTGTTTTTTTTAATTATGCTATTTATTGACACTTGAATATTTTTTTGGGAGCGTGCGATGCCGCAACACGAATGTTTTTTGTTTAAATCGATCAAGTGAGAAATTTGTTCGAATTTTTAAAAGTCATAAATCCACGAAATTTTCTTGTTATATGCATTTATCTATTAAAGGGAAATGGGTTTAGTATAATCCAATTAGTAGAGTAAAATTGTCTTAGTAGTTTCCACAGAATTTAAGATTATTTCTGTACTGTGAATCTAATGTCCTACATATATTATAGTGTGCAGCTTGTATTTTTAATCATAAAGAAACAATTTATACAAAGAATTAAATAGCAATGCTAACGTGATTAATGGCGAAATCACATATATCAATATAAGCTTCTGTCTTCTCTTCACGACCTCTCATTTTAAAATGACTACTGCTTCTGATGATATTATTTTCATGGATTGGATACACAATTCAAACCATACTTGGAGATCTTAGGGTTGAGTCTAAAAACTGAAGCACACGTTTTAGATTTCTGACGTGCATAGATACAAGTAAGTGAAATAGTTTTTGAAGTGAAATATATGACTTAGAATGAATAAGAGGCAGATAGTTTTCGGCTAGTAATGAAATCCGTAAAATTATATCTCTTTCCAAAGTCATTGATGACGTCAAAATAAATACAGGAAACTTATAATTTTTGGATAAGACGTATTCTGAGGGTACAGTACACAGCCAATAAAGCAATGAGATAATTATTGTATTTAACCCATAAAAACGCTTATATGGATTTTTTCTTCGATGGCGACGAAAGGCAGCAAAACAATAAGTAATCTTAAATCCCAGCGACGCTCATGGCTAAAACTACCAAGTCTTGATCTGCACGGTTTGTTTGTAACAATAACAACAACAGTATTAAAATTCTGTGGAGTCATCCACCATAAGGCATATACGTCTTTGTCGGGAATTTACGGCGCACTGGACCCTATTCTCTTCATAGCTCTTTGCTCCGGCGAAACAGCAGCTCTTTACCTCACTCGATCCAGGTCAATAGCTTCCCAGTTCACAACATTGGTAGAAAATTTCATCATGGACCTTTTACACTGGTCCTTGAAGCGAAGCTTAGGTCGCCCAACGTTACGCGTGCCCTCAAACAGTTCCCCATTCATTACCGGTTTGGGAATTCTGGAGTTATCTATGCGCGCACCGTGTCCAAGTGACATGAGACGTCGAGGACTTCTGTATCCGGGTCCCTATCTTGCCACTTAATATTTAAAATATTTCTTAAACAATTCATGTGAAAACTATTTAACTTTGATTCCTGATCAGCATATAAAGTCCAAATCTCAACTTTCGTTAAAGAGTGTTGAGAGGACGCAAGTTTGCTAAATTAGAGTCTTGGTTTTTATCTTAAATTCATCACTTTCCCATGCTCTTTTCATAAGTTTCTTGAATACTGCTGTGGCCTTTCCTATTCCACTTGTCAATTCCTCATCTAAAGATAGGGTCAATGTTATGGTCGATCCAAAGTAAATAAACGTATCTACACTTTTCAGAGATTCACCACCAAGTTTTGTCTCTGGTGGTGAGTTTGTCACTTGTCCCATTACCTCAATTTTCTTGACACTGATTTTTAACCCAAAGAAATTGAATACTGGAAAGCATGGCGCGTGAATGGAGTTCCACAAGCGAAAAGTGTGAGGAAAGAAATTGTTAAGGTAGAACTTACTGCTAGAGCAAGTCAGCTCAACTGTAAATTGATGAGATGTTGACAACAGTCTAGTACAGAACGTAAATTTAAAACAAAAGCCTAGTTACTCTAGCGAAGAGCTTATCCGAACAATTAACATGGAAGTATTTATAGAAAAACACAGACAGACACCTTATGGCGGTGGGAGAGTGACTGACGCCGAGGCGCCAGATCAGCGCGGATCGTGCGCCGCTATCGCCGCATCATCAGCGAAAAGTGATTCTCTAATCAACACTTCAGTAGTCAGTCGTTTTGACTTCAGTCTTTTCAGATTGAAAACAGAGACCATTGAACCTGGTTTAAAGGTAAACTCCATGATTATTGCCATCGGAAGTCTGTTGCAAGAAGGCAGCATAATAAATTTAAAAGTAAGTGAGTGCCAGGACTCAAGCCTCTTTAATGCCACTCCTCATCTTCAATGACTCTGATGTATTTCCATCGAATTGAATCCATGCATTCATGTCCTCATGAAAAGAAATGGCCAAACTACAAAAGAATAAGTGGACAAACAATTTTTCCAGTACCTTATAGAGAGATTTCTGGTCCACAATGTCAAACGCCTTCGTCAAATAAATAAAAGCGATGTACAGCGCATTTTGTCTTGTATCTGGCGCAGTATAAATACTACACCAGTCGTTGATCGACCGCGGCCCTAAATCCCGTCTGTGTCTGGCAGGAGGCGTTCAACCAACCTTTGCAGGCATTTCAGAAGGACCCTATCGAAGATCTTACCCACCATGGAAATAAGATATATCACCCTGCAATTATTTCAGTCCTCCTTGTCACATTTATTTTTGTATAGGTTAACGATTTGGGTGTCCCTGATTTTGTGCGGTATTTTACATTATCGCCAGCACTGAAGTATCAATACGTGCATCTGCGAGAGAAGAACATCCTTATTTTCCTTAAAGATTTTAACAGGAATATCATCCTCGCCCGGTGACCCCCGCCATTTGACAGGGTAGTTATTGCTTCAGACATCTCTCTTTCGTTAGATTCCTCATCCAGTTGTGCAAATACGCCGAAAGAGGGTAAGACCGCTTCCATGTCTGCATGTTCAGAAAGGTCTTGAGCATATTGCTTGCATTACTGTTTCACCCATCTTTCGGGCTGCTTTCTCCTGTCTTCTATGAGTTCGCCATTCGCAGATTTCAGCTTCACCAATCTAGAGCAACTTTCATTAGAGAGTGCATTGTGTGTGGATGCTACTTGGATTTCTTTGCAAAGATTTATCCAATATTAATTTGCACTCCTGATTTCATCGTGTTGCAAGATGGATTTGATCCTTTCAGTCTTGACTTGGATGTTTCTTATCGGTTAAAAGATCTTTCTTTTTTTATTTCATAAAGTGACAAGTGGTTGTAGGCATACTCAGGCACCCAATCTATTTCAGCGGTTTTTAGGTCGACTTAACGGATTCGTAAATAGCGGGTTCCACCGCCTGCCAACTCGCATCTACAGATACTCGCAGTTGAAAATCATTTTTGTTTTTTATTTCATTTTTAAAAGTTTCCTTTTTTGAATAAGTTTTACAGTTGTTGGCATCTATTTTAGGATTTATAGCTGCTTTAGAATCATGCTTCGACTTGGCCTTGACACTGAACTCACAACACGGCCGTTTATATTCATCTTACCGATTCCATAATAGCCTAAGGCTTGAGCCCAATGAATCCGCTGATTGCTGACACATTCGTTGAAATCTCCATAAAAGAAAAGTGCTTCGTCAGTATTCATGAGCCTAACAGAGTCTGCCAGATCCTCATAAAAAGAATCTTTAACATCTGGAGAGGCACCAAATGTAGGACCATACGCACTGACAAGGTTAACATTACCCTTTGTGGTTTGGAGATAGAGCGACGTAATTAACTCTGAAATTCCTGTAGGGGCGCTGATAGACTGCCCAAGACTATTTCGGATAGCAAAGCTAATGCCATAAAGTCTGTGCTGGTCGGCATTTAGGGTGCTCCAGAAAAAGTATAATATTCCTCTTTAAGAGATTCACTACCCGTTATACGGGTCTCTTGCAGAGCAACTACGAAAATATAGGCCCCTATAAATGACAGCTGTTTTATGAATATGGACGTTTGACAGATCCATATTATCAAGATTTGTCTGCATGCACCCGATGTTCGAAGTTCCAGTCCGTAAAGGCAGCGACTTTTCGTTTTTTCTTCTTCTTCTTCTTAAGGCCAAGTTTAGCGTCAAGACTTTCAATTTTCGATTTTAGCTCCATGACCCCAACTGTAGCAATCCTGACTTGGCGGTTTTATATCTATTGTCCAATGTCTGCCAAGATTAAGTGGGCTTAACCGACCAATGTGATTGAATAACCGTCCCAGTGTCGATTGTGACCCCTACCGCTCCGAGTGCACCTAAATTAGGAGAAGCATATAAACGATAACTGCCCACTTTCACAGTGACCGAAGAAGTGGTCTCACCGTCTTTGTCTCGTGTCAGTCAGATCGCCGTTTCAGCTGATCCTGGGCTTCCGTTTTAGAAGCAAGGGCCTCGCCCAAACAACACTCACTTCCTCACCACTCACCTGCGAAGGAAAGACAATAAATTCTCAGTATCCATGGAGTCACAGCGGATGCCGAATATTTGCCAAGTTTGAACAATGGCCTCCGAAGGATCCCCCCCCTGATTTGTGTGAGGTTTACTCCTCCAGCCTTTCTCAATTTAATGAGACCGCAAGGCAAAGGGAATGGCACTTCGGCTGCTTATTTTCTTTGTTATATTCGCAGCTGACCTTTTGTATTTGAAGGTGCATTTCTTTTTGATATTAATGTAATGATCCCCGGTCTATCTATAAATGTAACGAATCAAAAATGTAAATGCATCTGTAAAAGATGTAAGTGGGAATAGAAAATCACATTCTGAAAAGAGTGAAAAAAAAATCAAAACGATTGAAGAAAAAGTTTTCAAAAGTCGAAACAGTTGGAAAATCAACAAATGACATGAATAAAAAAATGTAAATGTCGAAATATCAGGGAAGGTGCTTCCGTAGGGTAAAACTAAATGGCGGTAATTTAAAAAGGTTTGATTTGTATATATTTCATTATTTGCATACATATCTCTATGGTCTATGGATTTTGTATGGATTTAGAAATGAAATTCTGACGCATTTTGTTTGAAAATAAAACGTGTCACCAATCAAACAGGTAAGTATCGTTGTTTTAAATATAGGTTTTTAGAAGGATTCCTTTTTTGATATAACGAGATATCAATATAGCAATATTGGTTGCTTGATAATAATTTATTGTAGTTAATATGAGTTTCTGCACAACCTTTTTATTAATCTCTGTTTCCAACCCAATAGAATC
Source organism: Acanthosepion esculentum (assembly GCA_964036315.1). Taxonomy (NCBI): domain Eukaryota; kingdom Metazoa; phylum Mollusca; class Cephalopoda; order Sepiida; family Sepiidae; genus Acanthosepion; species Acanthosepion esculentum. The sequence continues at coordinate 137,243,217 of OZ038482.1, forward strand.
TCATATAGTTTTGGTCTTTATTTCACCCTCTCATACATTCTTTTCTCTTCTCTCTCTCTCTCTCTATATATATATCTATATATATATATATATATATATATATATATGTATGTATATCAAGTATGTGGTGCAGTTCAATTTACATGACATGATTCATTCATACAAAAATCAGATATTGAAGTTAATGATATAAATGGCGAGAATATATCTTTGCAAACAAATTTAATAAATGACATTAACCCCGAAATGGTAAATGAATGTTATGATCCCTGTTTACAAATTCCAGTTGCATAAGGTCTTTTTTTATTTTTTTACATGTAAATTGATCAGCACCACATACTTGATATTAAAATAACTGATCCAACGTGTAACTTTCGGATAATAACAGTGACATTCCTCTATTTATTGAACAATTTAGTTCATGCCACATTGACTGAAAAAACCTACCAGTACAAAAGAATTCTCCTATTACCATATTAGTACAAAAACGCACAATCTTAAAATTTAAAAATTCAACCTCAGCGTTGCGACCGCACGCTTCAAAATTTCTTACAATTAACAATAACACATTTCTTAAAACATCTTTCGGATTACATCTATTCTTTCGTTATCCTGTTATTACCTGGATGTAAAAAATAAATATATTTTCATACCTGATGATATATGTAGGAACAGATGAAAGCATGTAAAAGCTTGATAACTCAACTGTCATGGTTTCAATTCTCGGTATTAGATGCACACTGCTGATGAGTCCCAAATATAGGACGAAACGGCCATCCAGTGCATTTTTATATTCTGTTTAGGTTTCTTTCAAACTCAATGAATTAAATGTTTTCTTGCCCAATGTTCCAGTGTATTATTTGTACCATTTTGAAGGGAACACTGGCATTTCAAATACCTGTGCACCAGTCAAAGATATTGACAGATGATTTGTCAGTTTAACAACGTGTGCAGCAACCATGCTTGTAATTGAGAAAGTTCTCCACGTGGCGTGTGTTCCATTCGGTCAGTTGTCATTTGTTTTCTTCCATTCAATATTAATCGTCTGTTTAGTGGTTCCATCAAATTCATAATATTAAAAGAATCCACTGATGATTTCATTAAATCAAAACTGTCATAATCCATTAAACATGAAAAGCATAAAATTTGACGATAGAATTTCTATGAATAAAACATTCTCTCTGCAAAATGCTGGAAAGATTTGCATCAGGCTAGTAGTTTACTTGTGGATTTAACCACAAAACTATCGGACGTAATCGATATTTTCATGCGAATTAACCTTTAAGTCCAAATCTATGAATTGCCTTTCGATTTATGCCAATACAACGTAGCGCGGTTTTTACTGTTTGTAACTAAAAGCTATTTGCTCGCAATCAGCCGTAGACACCGACTGAGACATACAGATAGAAACAGATCTAGATAAATAAATAGAATCAGATTTAGAGAGACAGATAGATAGAATTTAGGGAGATAGATCTGAACAGACTGAGATAGATAGATCTGAAGATAATAAGATAGACAGATAAATCTGCATAGGCTGATATATATATATATATATATTTCTAAAAAAACATATTTCGATTCACATCTAATCTTCCGTGACCCATTATTACCTGGATGTACTAAAAAAACAAATCAATTTCCATGCGTGATGATGTTTGTATGAACAGATGAAAGTACTAGCAAAAAAGACCTTATACAACTTGAATTTATTAAAAACAGGGATCATAACATTCATCGAGAGGTTCGTGGGTTAATGTAATTTTAATAAATTTGTTTGCGAAGATGTTTTTCACCGTTTACATCATTAACCTCACTAATCTGCATTTTGTATGAATGATTCATGTAATATATATATATATATATATATATATATATATATATATATATATATATGTATATATATATATATATATAGATAGAGATAGATAGATAGATAGATAGATAGATAGATAGATAGATAGATAGATAGATAGACCTGAACAAACTTAGATCGACAGATATGAACAGACCGAGATAGATAGATAGATAGATAGATAGATAGATAGATAGATAGATAGATAGATAGATAGATAGATAGATCTGAACAAACTTAGATCGACAGATATGAACAGACCGAGACAGATAGATAGATAGATAGATAGATAGATAGATAGATAGATAGATAGATAGATAGATAGATAGATAGATAGATGAACATGCCGATTCCTATACAAACATTCATACAAATGACCAGTCTTTGGCATTCCTCTACGTAGAGGCATTTTCTTAAACGACTCTTGAATAGAGTTTAATTAATTCAACAGATTGAAAATATCAGGTGTTGTTATTTGTTGTCGATCTAATTGGATTTGTTTATATTTAAAAATACACATTCATATGTTGATTTTATCACTCCCGCATGGCAATACTTATAGATATGTGTGTGTATAAAGCCACCACATATATGTCTGGATGTAATCTAAATGTATACACGTCTGAGTTTTCCTCAGTGCCTGCTTGAAGAAACCCATAAGTGTTTTGGAACACAAGTGCATTTGAATTAAAGACATCATTTCGAATGATAGACATGAATTTATAGCTAATTGATAAAACCTGAGAGACACTTAGATCTATATTAAAGAATGCACCACTATTTCCTTTTCGATTTATACTTTTGTTGCAAGCTATTCTTACACACACACATATATATATATATATATATATATATATATATGTGTGTGTGTGTGTGTGTGTGTGTGTAAGAGTGTGAACCTGTGTCAGTGCGTGTGCGCGCATGTGTGTTTGCAAATGTGATATAAACTCAGTGTGTACTTGTAAATACATTCCTTTTGTATGTCAAACATTACATCAATTCTTACATTTATATATTGTTATATTTCAATAAATTCTCTTTCTCTCTTTGTTTCTCTCTCTGACACACACACACAGACACACGCACACACAAACTACATGTGGACATTTTATTCAACTCTACGTCGGTAAATGTGAAAACGAGTAAGCCAGTGCATATGTGACGTCATTTTTAGCGTGACAATTCACAAGAAGGAAAATAGTTAAATGTGAAGATTAACACTATCAAATAATGATAATATGGCTAACGATATACCTAGCATTCATCAGAAGGTGCAGGAGTGACTGAGAAAGAAAGAAAGAAAGAAAGAAAGAAAGAAAGAAAGAAAGAAAGAAAGAAAGAAAGGAAAGGAAAGGAAAGGAAACAGAAAAAGGAAATAGAAAAAGAGAAAAAGAAATGAAAATGTAAGAGAAACAGAGAAGAGGAAAAGAAAGAAAGAAAAAGGGATAAGAAATAAATCGGAAAGAGAAGGAATAAAAAAGGAAATAGGCACAAACAAAGAAAGAAAGAAAAAAGAGGAACATAAAAAAGAAATAGACAAACAGGAAAGAGAGTAAAAGAGAAACAAGAAAGAAAGAAAGTAAGAAACAAAGAAAGTGTCGTAGTTGTTCCATTGTTTTGGGCTTGTGCCAGATGAAGATATATTTAGAGAGAGAAAAAGGAAACAAAGAAGGAATGATAGAAAGAAAGAAACAAACAAAGATCATAGTAGAAACGAAGTTAGTCTCCACTAATTTTCTACTCTACGGAAAATGAAATTCACTGTTACCTCTTTTTTTAACCTAGTGTAAGAATATGTTATACTTAATAAATAATTATTACATGTAAAATAGAAAGGAAAAAGCTATAGAATGAGAGGGAACAATGAGAAGAAGGGGAAATATTTAAATACGACTTGTAAATTTTGGTCGAAATAAAAAGGTGGCATAACAAGAATGAAAGAGTATAGGAAAGAAAACAGGAAGAAATTAAATAAAGGAAACATCTAATCGTGCTGGGTGAAAGCGAAAGTGAAAGTGAAACCATGAAGAGAACGAAAATGGCTACAAACGAAAAATGAAATTAATAAAGATTACCAAGAGGGAATTATGAAGGAAAGTAATTAAAAATATGTAAACAAAAGAACGACAATAAAAATCCGGATGTGTGGAAAGAATAAGAGAGAGAGAGAGAGAGAGAGAGAGAGAGAGAGAGAGAGAGAGAGAATGCGTTAAAGATTCTAACAACGGCTAAGAAAATAATTCGAATTAATGTCTATTTTAAAGAATTAAAAAGCAAGGAATATTTGTTACAAAGACAAGGCGATTGCTGATGCGCACTTTCAAAAATATATTCCAGTGTCCATAAAACCTCATGTTTACATCGATAAAGACAAGATATTAAGTAATAAGCGTCTGTCGGCCAAATAAAAGACGGTTATAAGAATTATTTATATTGTAATTTGTTTGAAGAAATTAAAACAATGACATCTTTAGCGTCTTCTCTTTTTGCGTTATTTTCTTTTTTCTTTATTTCATTTTCATTGAATGCTTTTTGATTCTCTGTTTGAAAAAAACACCTGCTTCGTCTAAATAATAACGGAAGAGACAATATAAGTAAAGAACATTTCTTTTAATTCACTCCTCATAACAAAGATGAACCAAGGAAATAAGCAGATGTAGATATATATTAAATATAACAATGTTTGGCACAAAGATGAACGAGGAAAAATCTTGTTTGAAAGATTTGCGTGGAACCAGCCTTCCAAGCGTCGAAGATAATTTCACCTTGAAAATCAGCAACTTCCATAAATAGATTCATGATGCTGACTCATATTTCATAATTCTTTTAATTATTGTATTTCAGATGTTGAATTTTTTTGGCTTTCCAAATACTGGTTGGCCGCTCGCATCTGAATATCCCTGTCTACTAGGGCGACTAACAAATCCCTGCTTCAGACCCCTCCTCAGTCACATTTATATTTGTTAAATAAACGCATAATAACCACATATGGTTTATACTACAACTACGCTGAGAGGAGCTTATTTATACTTTCTGGGAGAGATCGCATTATCATGTGTCATCAATACCACGAACAAGGCTAGCACGCTCAAAACCTCGGTCACGATGACTTGTGTTTTAGTGCTTTGCCAATTGTGTCTATGTGAATAAATATTACTATTTCTTCATTAATTCCACTGACGTTTAATCCAGGCAGTTTCCGGTTCCTCTCTTTGTCTCGCGTTCTAAAATTATTCTTCGTATTTTTGTTCTGATTTTTTATTTATACCGTTCCTCTTGGAAAAGACAACCGTCACCAAGGAAGTGTCTTTGACCAGAATGTCTCGTCAACAATGTTATCCCAAGTAAAAGCCGAACAATGCAACTTGTGACTGACTGGAGCCGATCATGTTCGGCATAAATCCATACAAACGGAATCAACCGAATTATTAGTGATAACCCATAATTAGCTAATGAAAAACAATAACTGATGCAAAAAAATCAATTATTGTTATTTCTTCTTGGGGAGAAAGAAGTGAAAATGTCCCTGGATAAATCAATCAGAAAATGATTTCATCGATGAAACAAAAAACACTTCAAGACAAAACAATCTTCATAATATTCGAAAGTTTTATTAGACTTTTAAAATAATTTTTATAAGCTTAAATGATGTGCGCCTGATGTAGTTAATAGTAATACGCCAAGGGGGAATGGCGTAGCGAGTTCGAATTCCGACCAAATCGTTTTGGCAAAAATGCACGGAAATCTTCCAGATAGGAAGGTCATGGCCAAACTTAAGTCAATGTTTATTTTCGTGTACCTGAGATTTTACGGTTATTTCTATAATCATGGCATACCTTTCATTTCCTGCGTCCGATTGAAAGATGCCATTTTAATTCACACGATGCCTTCGATAGACAAATGTCATTGCTAACATTTGGCGCATGGCGCGTATTATTAATTTAAGTCGTTATTCTTTTATGGCTGTCTCAAAAGGTATTCTCAAATACATGGCGCAGGGAGTCTAAAGACATACACACACACAAATGTGTATATATAGAGAGAGAGAGAGAAAGAAAGAAAGACAGTGCAATGAGTGAATTTTCACCATTTTATATTTATAATTTCGCGCATGCGCATTGTTTGTTTTTTCATTTTACCGATTACGCAGTATAGTGGGTCAGTTGGGCACCGTTTTTGAGAAAAAGAGCACCAAGACGCAATTCATTCCAGAAATTTTGAAACGGCATGCTGTACTGCTTGGAATTCGCACAGGAATCTCCAATACAAACGTTTCAGAGTTTTTGAGTGCAGAAGATTCAGAAAGATTGGATGAATCTAATGGTGATTATGAAGGGTACGGCTGCCCGGAAAAATCATTCTGGTCGTTCTGATTACAACTCACGAATTTGTTGATTAGGGACTCATACTCGAGACGGAGGCCTACATTAAGTGCCTTCAGGAGTTAGTGCAGCACTGGGTCAAGAGAGTAGCTGTTGGAAGACTCTATGTCTCTCAGCAGGACTCTGCATCATGCCACACAAACAGGAGAACCCAGTCATGGCTGTCAGACAAATTCTGCGAGCACATCACCCCTTATATTTGGCCACCTAACTGCCCACACAGCAACCGCTTTGATTAATATGTGTGGGGCACAGTTGAGCGAGAGACCAACAAATCTTCTTGTAACACCAAAGATGAAATGAAGTCACGTATTATGGCAGCATTGACCACCTTAAACAAGGAGACCGTCCAGAAGAGTTGCAGGAGTTTCCGAAGTATTCTGGTGGCCGTGGTTAAAGCCAATGCCGATTTTATTGAATAAATTTAGTCTTTAGTATATCAAGATATGTTTTGTGTAATTTTGATATATATATATATATATAGCTTATTCCCAAATTCTCGCTTGACAAGGAAGCGGGTCCAGACGCCTTAACTCTTCATAACTTAAAAAATTATGTTAGGGGTCTCGGCTCTCGCTTTTGAAACATGAGAACTCTTATGTAGCGGAGGAATCATATTTTTAAAAACTAAAAATATTATTATATTATATATATATATATATATATATATATATATATATATATATATATGAATATAAAAATGAACATAGAAGTCAACACTTAGAGGCGACAGTCTGTTTCATGCTAGATGCAATCGTTAAGCCTGACAATTGCATCTAGCATGAAACAGACTGTCGCCTCTTAGTGTTGACTTCTATGTTCACTTTTATATTTACACGCGCTCTATCTCTGATATTGCGCACTTCATGTGTGTGTGTGTGTGCGTGTGTGTGTGTGTGTGCGTGTGTTAAGATGAGATGTCAGTGTTATTTTAATTCTTACGTAATTTAGACGACAATTTATCCATTGCGCCCTGTACATACGTCTGTGTGCGTAACTCTGTGCGTATATACACATATATATGTGTATGTGTGTGCGTGTGTGTATGTGTGTGTGTGTATACAGAGAGTTTACAAAATCTAGAGTATTTTTCGTTCATAATATGTTTCTGAAATTTTATTAGAAAACGATCTCAAGCATTCCTACATATACACACTTTTTCTCTATTTTTTACCTCATCTGCCTCTATCCCTCTCTCTCGGTCTCTTCATCTGTCTCTCTCCCTCTCGCTCGGTCACTTCATCTGTCTCTCTCCCTCTCTCTCGGTCTCTTCATCTGTCTCTCTCCCTCTCTCTCGGTCTCTTCATCTGTCTCTCTCCCTCTCTCTCGGTCTCTTCATCTGTCTCTCTCCCTCTCTCTCGGTCACTTCATCTGTCTCTCTCCCTCTCTCTCGGTCACTTCATCTGTCTCTCTCCCTCTCTCTCCCTCTCTTCATCTGTCTCTCTCCCTCTCTCTCCCTCTCTTCATCTGTCTCTCTCCCTCTCTCTCCCTCTCTTCATCTGTCTCTCTCCCTCTCTCTCGGTCACTTCATCTGTCTCTCTCCCTCTCTCTCGGTCTCTTCATCTGTCTCTCTCCCTCTCTCTCGGTCACTTCATCTCCCCCTCTCTCGGTCTCTTCATCTGCCTCTCTATCAATTTATCTTCCTCATTCTCTTTCTATTTCTATTTTTACCTTTCTTTATAGTTGCCTAGATATTCAGAAACTTCTGGACAGATATCCTTGATTCGATCTGTGTGAGTGTGTATGTGCGTGATTGTGTGTATGTGTGTATATGTGTGCTTCTCTTTTGCTTAGAGAATGTCGACATGTATTTGTTACTTTCTTTGTGTTACTCTCTATCGTTTGGACGAACGGAGAAGGGAAATTAAAGGTCAGGGGTAAGGCTAAATCCAGGAAAGAAATCAAGTTCACGGAAATAGCGCTTACGATGGATTTTATTTGATCAGAGACAAAACGTTTGAGTCGAACAGAAAAGACATGAAGGATTTGTCTGCATTCGGTCGGTTTTATTTTTGTTTCTCCCGTGCTTAGTGTTTTATAGATAGATAATGTATAGACTAAGATAGATAGATAGATAGATAGATAGATAGATAGATAGATAGATAGATAGATAGATAGATAGATAGATAGATATGAACAGACAGAAAAAGATAGATAGATAGATATGAACAGACTGAGATAGATAGATAGATATGAACAGACTGAGATAGATAGATAGATAGATAGATAGATATGAACAGACTGAGATAGATAGATATGAACAGACTGAGATAGATAGATAGATAGATAGATAGATAGATAGATAGATAGATAGATAGATAGATAGATAGATAGATAGATCAAACCTATCCAGCATCCCGTAGACTTCATGCCTGTATCTAAACAATGGCATTTCAATGCTGACCAAAACAAAGTCGTTACAATATTTAAATTCAATAAGCTACTGTTTTCCTAAGAAAAACCCTGACAAAAGTGAGCCCTGAATTTTCAGATCCAAACAACCATTTTGCTCTCAAACGATTTTAATCAAACCCGCCTACATTATGACTGTCACATTTTCAATAATCATTTAACTTGTTATTTCACATATGTTATCGAGTTGTGTGTGTGACAATTTCACAAAAGTTAAATTTATTTTTCCAATGATTCATAAATAAAATAAATCAATTCGGCATTAACGAGACGAAACGTGATGAACAATCGGGCTCTTGAAATTTATTCCCTTTTCTTTCTTAAATTAGACTTGAAACAGCCTGCAATACTTGAATAGTACAAATAAATATTGAAATTTCAGTTGGAAGTAATGAAAACATAATTTCTACAACATTGCGTTTAAGGTAACAATCAAAATCTTAGACACTTTACCTGAATCACATTGTCTCCAGCCAATGGAGATTTTTCTCCTTGTGCAATAAATTATTTTCCCCTGATATCGGATCACCGAGGAGACATATCAGACTGTTACAACTTTACTCATCTGTCGGATTTTCATCATACTCTCATATATATTATATATATATACCTAGTAGGGAAGAATGAGATCATATATATATATATATATATATATATATATATATATATATATATATATATATATATATATATATATATATATGTGGGGGGGGTACTTAGGCAGCAATCCTTCTTTCCTGCATATTTCCTTAAAAACGACTGACAAGGCGCTTTTATTTAGTTTTTTATGCAATTTCTCATGCGATCTAATAATGTTTTTCTTTTCGGATGATAAATTATATACAAACTGTCCGAATGTTCTTTTTAACAGAGGGCTTTCGGCTATACATGTAGCCATTTTCAAGGATTACATTTTAACTGCTAGAATTAGAAATAGTTTGTTATATGTATGTTTTATAAAATGTTTCATTTCTTTTGTTTCAAAACACGGTCAAGATATTATGTCCATGTTCAAAGTAAATATTTTTAAGTGTTGGTTTGTTTGTTTTTATTAATATGGCTTCCATTATTTTTAGCCTTGTTTTGCATGTGGATAATGCTATTATATTAGTGTTGTCGACAAGTATGTTCCAAATAGTGTCCGGTAGGTCACCATGAATATTTAAATATTTATATATATAATATATATATATAACTGTGTGTGTGCGTGCGTGCGTCTGTGTGTATCGGGAGGATGAAAAATGAGACCAGAGAATTAGGTGAGAAGAATATGTATTTCAAAGAGATAAAAGGAAAAATCCTACTGAAAATTTAACGAGTTAAAGGGAAAGAAAAAATATACTTTAGACAATGTTAAAAAGTCATCACGAAAATTTTAAAGAAATATTAACTAAATTTTTGTTCCATATTAATATGTTACTATTAAAAATCTTTTCATAATATTAATAGTTTTTATTAATGTTATATTATTGTTTCAGACCCCGATTACTTGATATTGTCTTTATGTTTCAGAAGATAATTAAGAATTACTTGCAGTTACCCAAAACAATTTTAACACAAATGACTATTCAATAAGAAAACTTGCTATACTGAAACCAAAACGGATATTTAGACACGAAGAATTTTCATATCTCAATATGGAAAACAAGTTACGTCTCGTCAGTCGATTCGTAACTGGCACAAGGGGGTGTGGGGCTTTCATAAACCGACGACTGGAAAGCCAGTTCTGAAGAAGATTCTGAGCGCGCATCTATCAGTTATTCCAACGCCCCCCCCCCCCCGTTCATCCGTACTGCTTCTGCTCAACTGGAACTACCGTGATCAGCAAGTCATAAAATGGTCCACAAGAATCTGAGGCTTTATGCATATAAAATTTAATTCTTGCAAGAAATTCAGTTAAATGACAAACAGCAACGCAAAGAATTTTCTGTTACAATCCAGCAAAAAAATCAAAAATGAGTTTCTTAATCGCATTTACTTTAAAGTTGCGTCTAGAAAACTTAACAAGCAAGAATTTGGGTATGGAAAAATCATTAATATTGAAATTGAACGTGACAGCCTGATGGTCAGTGGGTGGTGCGGCATTTTGTGTAACAGTCCATTTTAGGTTTTTGGAAAAGACAATGACAGCTGATAATTAATTTGAGGTTCTAAAAGAATACGATGTGTCACAACTAGAAGGGCTCTATCCAAAAGTCATCCTTCAGCTATATGGAGCACCGCCTCATTGGAGAATAAATATTCAGATCGCTGGATGGGAAAACTTGGCTCATTTCTTTGGCCCCCTCGTTCCACACAGATGACATTTAGGGGATTTACTTGCTGTATCGTATACTGCACTGACTTCGATGGCCATAACCAAAGAATAACTGCTGCCATTGTCTATTTCTGAAGGTACATTAAGAACAAGGAAAGAAATTGAATCTCACTAAGATGTTCTTCTTTCACCCAATGGAATCCATGCAGAAACTTATTAATTATTTGTATATAAACTTCCCTATTTGCTTCATATTTTGCAAAAACTTTAGCAGTATCCAGGTTCCGTTGTAATTTTAATATTTTATATTTGTCTGATGACATTGCGGACACACTGTATATAAAAATATAGTTTTAAGGTATGCTATATTTATGGCTTGAAGTGCTCAATATCAGGGATAGAGCGTATGGAAATATAAAGGTGGACATTTAAGTCAATAACTAGCGGGCGACAGGCGGCTTCATGCTCATGACCAATCGTCAGGCCATTGATTCCGATGATTACGTTTAAGCATGAAACAGGCTGTCACCGCTGGAGTTTGATCTCAATGTCCACTATATATATATATATATATATATATATATATATATATATGCTAGTACTAATAAAATAGTGTTCGATGGATAATGACAGAGCTATAATTTATATTAACAATAAAAATGCATTTTTTCCTAATCGGTACCACAACTCTGATTGTCAGGTTTTAGTTAGCACCTGACGAATGTGTTGTACCGGAAACTCAGAGATCAGGGATAAAAAACATGAAAACTAATAATATTGATAATAAAACTAATAATATATTTCGTATATTAGTAGGCCTTTCGACCAAATGGAAGCATGATGAGAAAGATCTTTTAAAAATCGGAATTTTCGGACACGCCTGTGTCCTTTCTCAACGAGACGAGAAGAGATTTTATATTTTCTAATAAACCATCTACAACCCTAATCGTGGATCCTAATCCTGGACCAACAATATATGTAATAAATAAATATGTGGTATCTATTTCAAATACAAAGTGTTCATTACAATAACGTTTAATATATATATATATATATATATATATATATATATATATATATATATATATATATATATATATATATATATATATATGAGTCTGTGTGTGTTTTTAAAATGATGGAGCGCATTCTGTTAAAGGAACCTTTTTTGTTTAACACTCCTTCATAAAGATTCGTTAGAACAACAATGTATTCAAAACGGCGAAATTGAAAAAGGTAAACAGGTGGGGGGTGAGTAAATAAGGAAACACGACTAAAATAAATTTATTACTAAAAAAAAATCAGTGTAAAAAAGCTCCCAGTGAGTATAAAACAGGAAAAATAATTTACGACCCACCCATGAAACCAAGGTAACGAAGAAAGTTCTCCTTCTGTCTGCACAAAGTCGATCGATAAACCTTATATTTTCACGGAATCTTTAACAAATGCACTTAATAAAAATTTAATGGAGAGCAGTATTTCAGCGTAACAAGAATATTTTTATTGTAACTGGCCACCAGTCTACACAGGTTTGAAAGCGTTGAAAAGTAGTGTATACAAGCAGTCATTGAAACATCTGTTGCCGCACAACGAAAGTCGTTTGCTACAATTGTAACGCGTTGTTTATATATACTCGTTGATCTACGTAATCATTCAAGAAGCCTTGATAATTTCCAATGTGTACAATACATATGCACTTTGATGACAGACGTGTTTTTGCCAGACTAACAAGTAAAATGTATCGATTATTAACGGTAATTTTCTCTAACCACTGCCTTACCAACTGTGATCGCGTTAAACGCCCTAGGCTAGGAATTCATTACGAAGCGACCCTTAATGAGTAAACATATATCTATATTTATTTTCTATTTATATCTATTTTTCTTTTCTATTTATATAATTCAACAGGTTTTGTTAAATTCAACATAAAAATGTTTGGCTGTTTAATTTTTGGGAATAGCTTTCTATTTTTCGAATAAGGTGTCCATCCAATTTAAAACTTTGGATACACTCTATTAATGATATTTTTTGTTGGAATATTTTTCACCGTTGCAGATATTATTCTAGAAAGAATGGCATTAGTATGCCAGACAAGTGTGTTGTCAGCTACATCCTGAGACTTTGAGGAGATCCTGTATTTTAGCTTCCGATATATATGTATCATATAAATGACGTCATGTGTAGATTAGTTTCAAAGTGTTTGGCTGTATTAGAAAATGAAACAGTAATATCGGTCAGAATTCGACACTTTTCCTATTTCTGCCTACGGAGGGTTTTCGCGTCTACTCTACTAATCAACTTGGCTCAATTTCCACAATCGCAAAATAATGATTTCTATAAGTTTAGAATGTGATGATTATCACTCGAACCATATATATATAAATATGACATCATTGTAAATCAAGCAAGTCAATAAAGCCACTAGGACGTAAGAGGTTACTGAGTATTAGAGAATATGAGAAAAGCTATTATTTAGGAGAGAGGCTTATAAAAGAACAAACATTAAGAAGAGAGGAGTAAGGTTGATTGGAAAGCAAGAAGCAGGAAGAGAGTTCCACAAAGGAGAAGTGTGATAGAAGAAATTTTAGCATAAAACTTTCTGTTACATCTCTCACCATTTCAACTGTAAAATGCTGAGGCCTTGCTGCAATCTGCACTTAAATTCATAAAATTTAAGTACCATAGCCGAGAGTCCATCCGAACAATTACCATGAAAGTATTCATAGAAAAGGCACAGAAAATATATTTTTTACGACTGTGGTAAAGGACTGAAGCCAAGATGCTAGGGTAGGATCTATAACATAGCAGATTCTTCTTTGAAATTTATCAAGGCTCTTCAAATATATAGGACCAAAGCTAATGTGACAGTAATATTCAAAGCTAGGAAGGATGATAAACTTATACATATGTAAGATAAAACTATATATATATATATATATATATATATATATATATATATATATATATATATATATATATAACAAAATAAAACCCACGTGCAACTGCAGAATAAAAAACGAATGTCCCTTAAACGGTAATTGTTTACAAAACAACGTAATCTACCAAGCCACGACAAAATCAGCAGATAATGAAGAAAAAGTATACATAGGAGTAACCGAAGGACCATGGAAACAAAGAAATTATGTACACAAAATGTCTTTCACAAATAGTAAATATGCGAACAGCACAATGCTTTCTAAGTATATCTGGGAAATAAAAAACAAAACACACACCACACCAAAAATATCTTGGAAAATAAGGAAAAAATCATCAGCCTACAACAACCTATCAAAAACTTGCAAACTTTGCTTGGAGGAAAAAATAGCTATCATTACCTTCCCAGATCAAAATAAATTATTAAATAAAAGATCCGAGCTAATCTCAAAATGTAGACATGAAAACAAATCTTTACTACGTAACTTAAAATAGAAAAATAAATAAATATATAAACAAACAACAATAAAATAAGCAAAATAAACTACTCCAAACAAATCACAAAACCACACCTGTTAGAATATGCGAAATAAAATCAAAACAAAAGAACGGACGAAAGTCATAACTGTTATACAAATAAAAATAATAATAATAAGCAAAACAATTTGACCCAAATAAATAAGCGAACAAGCGATTTCCGGTAAATGGCGGCCATTATAGACTACCAACAATAAGCTATATAAACAAATTTTTACTACGTTAACCAAAAACACCGATCAAAATAAAAGAATAAATAAATAAATATATAAGATAAAAAATAAAAATAAAAATAATTAAAAAAAACAAACAAAAAAACAAGCAAAATAATTTGACATAAATAAATAAACAAATAAGCGACTTCCGGTAAAAGTAACCGCCAAAATATACTACCCATAATGCACCACTGACCCTTATATAAACAGCCGAGAAAAATAACAGCACTAGTCGCCTGACGATTGCACTAGCATGAAACAGACTGTCGCCTCTAAGTGCTGACTTCCATGTCCACTTTTATATATATATATATATATATATATATATATATATATATATATATATATATATGTAAGCAAATATGTGGATATAGATCCGACAGTATGAGGAAAAATATGGAAAAATAATAATGAACTCTATTTTAGGAATATGTTTTCACAACATCGCCCACGTGACGCCGACGTGATCGCATTTCAAAACGGAACGCTGATCTTAAAATTCAGTCATTTTGTTTTGATTATTGCTATGTCTATCGTCTTTTCATGTTGACTTGAATATCGTCTAATTTTAATTATGTTTTAATAACTATGTCCTGAAGAAGGTCTACTAGACCGAAACGTCTGACGTCATCATTGAAACAACATTAAAAACAGTAAACTTGCATATTCAGATTTTTTGTTTTTCCATATTTTTCCTTATATATACATACACACATACACACACACACACACACATATATATATATATATACATATATATATATATATATATATATATATATATATATATATATATATACATATGATACTTTATACATACCCTACAATTATGTCCTTCACTGAAAATCATAATAAAGGTAACTGCCTGTCGCAAAAAATAATTTAATTAATGATGTGTGACATACCAGAGATATATCGATAACGTAAATGGATTGATCTGTATTTACACCATAAATAGATTCGACAATCAGGTAGATAGCGGCTGGAATTACTGCGGATGTTATTGACAGAATAAGACTGTTATAAATTGTCTCATGAAGGCTTTTATTTTAATCCGAAGGGACAATATTCATTTCATTCTGGATATTCTTAAAACTTAACAACATCAATTGATTTTTCGTTAGCTTCGATCGTAATAGAAATATTGATAGACTGTTTTGCATTGGTATTTATGAGAAACAACTTTCTAAGGACAATTGCATTTTTCATAAACTTTTGTAACTTCATTACCCCAATGTTCTATAATTAGAAAATGCGAGATCACAGTTTTTTAATTCATTGAATCAAAATGTTTACACCTTTATTAGGTGCAAAAAATATGAAAAAGTTTTTAAAATAATTGTATCGTGAAAAAACATTAGCATAAAGAGATCGTCATGCGAAATACGTTCGCCGTCAGTTTAATATGGAAAGATAACAAAAATGTTAAATTCTGATATTTGTTGTTTTGGAAACTCTAACGCCACACGCCTTTTTCATTTCTACACAAGCAAGATGGTGTGTTTTAATATTAGTACTACATCATCTGTTCTTGAGGAATTGGTTTATCTTTTCACTTATTAAGATCTTCCAAGCAATTAAAATTATCATTAAATTAAAATATTCACCAACAATCTCGCAAACCTTCATTGCTAATACTGGAAACTTAATTTCATCTAAAATTCCCTTTAATTTCACAGCTTTCAGTGAGACGATTTGTTCATGAGAACGGAAATTATTATTATTATTATTATTATTATTATTATTATTATTATTATTATTATTATTATTATTTCCTTGGATTTCTGTTTCCTTTCGGGACCCAACCAGAGACAGAAGGACCGAAATGGTTTCATGGCATTTTCCACTGATTATAATTTGAAAACAAAAAACAACAACAAACAACTGAAGATCACACATTTTACAGATAATTCTCTGTAATATGTGAGCTGTACATATTAGTACAGCTATTTATCTTTCTTTAAAGCATAGTCTACCAGGAATACCTTCAATGAGTCAATTGGAACCATTTCCATTCAATCCGAGGGCTCCAAGTACAACTGAAGTTAATGTTGTCCTCGTATGCTACTTTTTTGAGATGTCCACTTCAAGATTCTTGCATATTGATAGTTTTTTGAAGATCTTCAAAGATACAATCTGCCGGGACTGCTATGTCAATAAGGAAGCACATTCTGTTCCTGTGGTCTTTGATCACAATGACTGAGTGATTAGCTTTGATTATTTTGTAAGTGTTTATTGTAAAATATCGTAAAATTGTTAAAACTCCTAACTCTGTCACCAGGTCTGGGTGATGTTCATACCAGTCACTTACAGTTTCTTTCCTATTATTATTATTTTCTTTTCTTTGATTTCTGTTGTGTACACATTTCTTTCCGGGTCTCGCCCAGAGTCCTAATGGCATCATGACATTTTCCACTGCAAAAAACAAATATATTTTCAGAGATAAAACCCTTCGTAAGGTTTGGGCTGTGCTAGTGATAATACTTTTTTTGTATTTCTGTAAGGCATGAGCTTCCAGGAATCCCTCCAGTTAGTCTCTGGAATCTTTTCCAATCAATCCGAGGGCTCCAACTACAACGGGTATTGTTGATGTTGCCATGTGCCACAATTTTGAGATTTCGATTTCAAGGTCCTTGTATTTTGATAGTAAAGATACATTGCAGCCCGCAGGGGCTGGCATGTCAATAAGGAAGCACTTTTTTATGTGCGATCTTTAATAACAATGTCTGAGTGGTTAGCTTTGATTGTTCTGTCGGTGTGTATTGTGCAGTCCCATAAAATTGTAATAAGTCCTGCCTTCGTAAGCGGGTCTGGGTGGTGTTCATACCAATTTCTTTCAGTTTCCTTCCCGTAGAAGTTGCAGATTTTCCAGTGCAGATATTGACCAACTCTCTCATGCCGGGTTTTATATTCAGTTGTTGTTGTTGTTGTTGTTGTTGTTGTTGTTGTTGTTATTATTATTATTATTATTTCTTCTGGTTCTAAGGCTCAGTCCAAACATCATGTGGAACTCGTATATGCGATCCATGGCTAAAGAAAAATGGTCGGGACCCAGTACCACAACAGTAATTGCCTAATTCCTCTTTCTTTCTTCTAAATTTACAAGAGCCTGATCGTGCCGAAAAAAGAGTACTGTTTCCATATATGGGCAGATTCTGTTCAGTGTTAATTTTCCAGTTTTTCTGTAGCCCAAATGTTTTCCAGATCACTACAACCATATTGTATTAAAGTTTAGGGTAAGCTTTATTCTTCCCATAAACCGTGTCTCTTAATCTGTAAAACCGTCTACCTTAGCTCTAGTAAAGGGTGAACCTTATTGTAAAAAAGATATTCATCAATTCCCAGATTATTCTTGCCATTCCAAAGAGACTTCCATTCCAGTCGTCAATCAATGCCATCTTTTCATTCTTTATCCATTTCTCTATTCTATCAGTCACCGTAACAAGTGCACCAGTCAAGACTAATACGACTGTGACTTTCTTTAACTTCCAACGTCTTGCGAGTTTAACCTTCAATGGTTCACATTTGTTTTCATTCTTTTCTTAATTTTGCTCTATCCTTGTATCAGACGGACTTGATTGATCAATAATTATCACTTCCTTTTCTGTTTTATCAGCCATCAATATTTTTCAGTTTGCTATGCTCCAGTATTGTTTTTGTGTATTATCTTTTTATACAAAAACAATCCAACAGAATCTTGCATATTTATTAATCAAAGACATTCACAGTTTGATGCCGATGCCATCATTTTTCTTACTCGCCATTTTTATAGTCAAACTTTTTCGAACATTTTTCTTCAGGCCTACTTCAAGTAAATGACATATTCGATAACGTCCACGGAACTTGGAACTGGAACTTTTATTCATTCCACAGGAGTGGACTCTTTTCATTCGTCTGTCCGGTGCTAGTGGATATAACTAATACCTGTTAATTATATCATTTCGTCTTACTTGTTGTGCAGATTGTGTCCCGGGGAACACTCAAGAGGGGTAAAAGCCTCATATCTTTTCTTTCCTGATCAAATGCTCTATTTCTACGATAGGTCTACTGAGTGTGTTATCAGTCCAGAGATTCTTTCAATAGACTTTTTCTCTAATCTATTTTCTCTTTATCTGTTATTCGGACTACTAACGTGAAATGTATTATCTTTCAATGTTAGAAAATTAATTATTTCTTAACTAATGGCAAAGTTTTGACGGATGTTTTCTCAGCTAAGATTTGCCTTGCTCAAAACAGCTAAGTCTCGAATAAAATGTGGCCTACAAGACGCTCTTCTTACCTACAATAATTTACAATCTATGGAAAAGGATTATTATCTACAATAAAGTCCACTTAGATAGTTTCTAAGCTTAGCTTAGCCTGGTGCAAGACTACATCTTCTGAGCAAGGTTTAGTGATTGAATCAATGAATTGTTGACAGTTTTAAGAACCAAAATATTCAGCAGAAATTAATTTAATTATAGGGTAGGAGACGTCTCTGTCTCTAGACAGGAATAATATCTATTGTCTTCATTATATTTTTTAATTTCAGAATAGTAAATACGGTAATGGAATTAGTTTAGATATCAGAGGGAAATAGGGACTCTGTAAAGTCTGCAAACAGATAAGATTTACGACTTTTGCTCAATCAGTAAATCTGAAAATCTCGATATGTTTACCATTGTGATACATTACGAGATGCTATATAGGCTGGACCCTTTAAGAATATAATATATCGAAATAACTGTCAAGGGGCTATAAAAGAGAAGTAAGATGCTAGCTGAAGACAGTTTAAATATATTAAATGGATCTTAGACATGTCAGATCGATGTATTTCATTCCGTTGTCGTTTTTTATACACAGCTTAATGACTTCTGTTATTCTTTATATAAATGAATAGGTAATCTCTTTTTTCAGGAACAAAACACCACGTTTTGTTTTTTTATTTATAAGTGATGCGCACAAGTTCTCTTGTACACACATACGCACATGCACATACACGGCTATATGTATATGCAAAATGGCACAATCTATGATTTCAGTATATTTCTGAATACATCAAGGAACTAAGCAATCAAATCATCGATTAAATTCTAAATACAAATTGATATTCTGTCTACACGAAAGTGAAGACTTCGTAATTATACCTGAGGGAGTTTTGTTATAGTTAGAAAGCTGATATTATAGGTATTAGTAATTCACAATCGGTGCTGCATACCATTACTATTTCATCAAGACGAAGCTGTGATTAGTAAAAAACGTAATAACCCAAATAGTCCTTTGCAGCCGTTGGTCCTGCAAATTAAGTAAGATCATGTGAATCATTCCGAGGAAGTATGTAGATATCTAAATATTTACCCTGGTCTCCACACTGAGCCGGGTTGTTATAGAAGGTCGGTTTTAATGTGGGATACCCGAACGCGTACACCCGGGCCTAGGACAAAAGTTGCGCAGCTCCAGCAACCATCAATTGCGCTGACATTGGTATGACTACCGATCCCCCGTCTTTAGTGCAATGTTCGGGTGCAGCTTCTGGCAGCTGTTACCCGGGACCGGTCACCGGGAACAGAGGCAGCAGTGCGTCGCACTCGAAGACAGAAACGCGACTGAGAGAAAATAAATCCTACCCGATATGTGCCAGGTAAAGATGTATCATTGTGCACAATCAACATCTAATATTATACCGTCTATTTAGTCCGAACTGAGAAAAACTGGCCTCACCGCAAATCTTTCGTGTTAACTCGACATCTGATCGTGGAGACTTCTTAGATATATTACTTTCTATCATTACACATGTCCTATTTGTCACCATTACGATCACTGAAGTTAAACAATATCAAGCCTGGTCAATACCTAAATGGTTGGCCGTTTAGGAATACCAGGTACTGTAAGCCTGGGTGTGCGGATGTTGTCATGCATAATAGCTCGAAATTGTTAAACAGAGAGCCGAGTTCTAAATCCGGTTGGGTTCTTTATATTCACTTACGCCCAATAACCCTGAGAATGGCAGAAATCCACCTCTTCTCCCTTCAGCTATGGATTAATTACTAAGACGTGTACCACTAAACCGTTATCATCTCGCAATTTTTTTACAATCTAAAAAATATTTTTTTCGTTTTAAATAACGTGTAATGGTTGATACGTTGTAGAAAAAGAACCAATCACTCCCCACTTTTCATTTTATTTAACAGTCTGCTTCGTTTTTTTTTTTTGGAAACTGTAATGACGAAATTAATCGTTTCTGTAAGTGAAATATTCAGCATTTATTAACCGGACACTTGGTGCTAATATCGGTTGAAATTTATAAATGATTTTTTTTTCACTTAATGCAAATCTTTAAGTAATTTAATGTCTCAAGTCCACTCATTGTTATAATATTTTCTAGTACGGATAAAGGTTTCCATCCAAGCCTTTTGTTTTTGGTAATGTGGAAATGTCACTGTTTGGTTACAGGATTATCGTCTCTTCTATTTACGTGTGCTATTTTATTTGGTGCTTCTTTTGGAATTGTTCAAGTCGTGTGATTTTCTTGTTTCGTGTAAAGAGGTTCATTTGTGATTCAGTAACGCCAAAATATATAGGATTGTATGAAATATCGTCTTATTTCAGATTTAAAAGCGTTAATCATTTGAAGACATTTCAATAATGTTGTTTATCTTAATAATATAAAGTATCCTGTATATAAGTTGGGATTTGTGAAAACTAGTTGTATGTTTATTTTTTTTATTTTGTTGTCAATGTTCACTATATACATTATTCGGACTATTGTCCTCATCTTTGTCGCAATGTTTATTACAACGTTTCGGCCGTTGTACCCTCCGGCCTACTTCAGGTGGTTGGAATGTCGAACTGAAGCCTTTATTTCGCTCACTGGGGGAGACTGTTCTAGTTCCACGTGCCATGATTAATGGATGTCAGTTATCTCCTGAAAGTTCTCCACTGCTTTAACCAGGTATTGAACTCACACTGTTTGGGTCCTGTCACCGGATCTAACTAATGGCTATATCCACTGTGCCATGTGTCCTTGATCATCATGGCGACAAAGATGAGGACGATAGTCCGAATAATGTAAATAGTGTACATAATACTTCATCTCCGAAATATAGACAGGTTGGCAATGTTTCCGGCTGTAAAAGCAAAACCTCAAAACAAGTGAAAATAATAAAGGAAAATATTTATCATGGTAAACTTGCTACTTGGAAATTTGTAGTGAATGTGAAAGTTATTTAGCAATTAATAAATTTAAAAAATAAATATCCATACGTCAGAAATGTTTAAATAAAACGTAAACATGATTTCGTATAGAAAACTTAAAGAAAACCTTGACAAGAAATATAAAACACGTATATCGAAAGAAAATTACATTTTAATATTATTTAGGCAGTAAGGTAAGTATCGCATATAATTAAAATTTAGAATTAAAACTATTAAGATGTTCAACCACTTGAATATTATTTTCTTTGAATTTTAACTTAGCTAGTAAAGTTAATGTTATAAAAGGTCATTTTTGATTAATCAAATTGAATCCTAGTATCATAGCTGAATCAATAATTCCTCTAGATGAATTAGGATTAATAAATCTATTCATTCTGATGATTTTACATTTAAAAGGATCAATTTTATATTGTATAGGCAAAGAATATATTTTATCTCTTTTGTGTCCATAAATGCGTTTTTGGAAAGGTTATTATTACATCGGCACAAATTCTATCACATTTACTACATGGGATTATATATATAATATAATTTGCGTCATATTTATTATTCTTATTTTACAACTTTTTCATCATATATATTGATTATAGGTAGGGTTGGAGCGGTTTTAATTCCAAGGTCTTTCGGTTTATTAGGATTTCTTTGAATAAATGGATTTGTGGGCTCAGATAATATCGAGAATCTTTATAAAATGTTCTTTTTATCGCCTGTATAGATAATCTCATATTCGAAGCTCACACAATTAAATTTCGCATGCAATTTTGTTTCCTCTAATGTGTCTTTATGATGTCTTCTTTTGACAACCAAATTGTCCATTTATACTGTCATGGCCCCTGTTTCCAGGGAGACAAGTGTTAATCTTTAGCTTCAAATCCGATAAGGGTTTTTCAACTTTTATGTTTCATATCGTTTTTACATTGTTCCAAGATAGCAAGATAAATTTTAGGTTGAAATAAACTTTTGTAAGCAGTTTTTCTTTTAATGAAGAGGCGTTTAAATATGCAAGGTTACTTTTGTCTTTCTCTATAGAGAATTAAAACACTAATCAAATAAACATACATTTATTGCGTTTGCTTAATAAATGAAAGTTTGAAATTAGATTATTTTTCAACATATTTAACCTGTAGCAATTTTAAACGAGATAACAGAATGCTTGTTATCTGCTTTATAATGTATTTAATTGTCCTAAATGAGTTTGTCGAACAAGCTTGCATGCTCTTTCTAAATATCATTTAAGGTAATATATAACATTAGATGTATGTTTCTCATAACTATTGTCGCAAGTGCACGAGTTCTATATGAGAAAATGAAAATAAAACTACAAATTGAGGCAATATTCTTGATTTGCAATCGGGCTGATTACTTATTTCACTTTCGAACATTTATCTAAAATGGTAATACATATAGGAAAAATCTGTTTTAGCTTGTTCATATCTGTCTTTATCAGTTTGTTCATATCTCTCTCAGATTGTTCATGTATATCTAACGATTGCAGTCTGATCTTATCTATCGATTAATCAATTAATTTATTTCAGTTTTTTATCTCTCGATCACTCAATTTTTCTATTCCTCTGTTTCTATCTATCTATCTATCTATCTATCTATCTATCTATCTATCTATCTGTTTCAGCTTGTCCCTAACTATATATCTCTCTATCTATATATCTGTTTACTTATTCTTAGCTGTCTATCTATCTACATAAACGGTTAAGATTCCGTTTCCATAATCAGCAGAGTTCATGCTGATAACCAATTAAAAATATTAGAGGCATTATACATGAGTTCGAGGCAGCCCTCCCTCCGTAAGAATAAGGAATGGCTGCTTGGGCTTAATGTAATAGGAGTGTGTTTATGCTTTTTCTTTGATGTTTCCCTGGCTGTTCTTAATTTATTGATTTCCTAAATGCTGGACATGCACTTCTCACCTTTGTCCTCGATTGGCTCCGAAGACCAAGGATCGGAAACCAGTTTAAATTCTTCTTTTTTCTTTATTTGTTCTTTTTTTTGTTTATTGTTGCTATTATTTCGATTCGCCACTTTACGGTAATCGATCTTAGTATATTTTCTCTTCTCCTCCCAGCATTTTTTATATTTATTGCTGTACTTGGTTAAGTACAGTTTTAATATGTATATTTTTATGACATTAACATAGTTTCCTCCCCAACATTCACCTATGTTTATATATATATATATATATATATATATATATATATATATATATATATATAAACATAGGTGAATGTTGGGGAGGAAACTATGTTAATATATATATATATATATATATGTGTGTGTGTGTGTGTGTGTGTGTATATATGCATATATATATATATATATAAATATATATATATATATATATATATATATATATATATATATATGAAGAAATATAGTGTCAAGGTGTGCTATATTTATGGGATAAAGTGCTCAATATCAGGTATAGAGCGTATGTAAATATAAATATAAAAGGGAACATTGAAGTCAACACTCAGAGGCGACAGGCTGTTTCATGCCGGACGCAATCACCCAAATTTCATATATATATATATATATATATATATGTGTGTGTGTGTGTGTGTGTGTGTGTGCGTGCGTGTAGGTCCACGTGTGTGTTCGTGTGTGAGAGAGAGAGTTTGGGCGAAAGAGTGATAAATGATTTGATATGACATTACCAGCAGAACAAAATATCTAAGTTTAAATACGGGAAAAACATTTGGGAAGTTTAAAGGTTTTATTTTCTTGTTGACATTGAGTTTATTTTACGTGCGCATTATCAAAATATAAAACAGTTATACTTTGATAATGCTCGTGTGTAAAAATAGCGAAACGACAACAAAATCTAACGACTTTAAACAACGAACACATTCCCAGATACGCGTGTTCCATCTTCTGAAAACAGCATCAATCAGCTCAGTGACAAATTTTATATTTCTATCAATCCTATATATATATATATATACATATATATATATATATATATATATATATATATATATATATATATATATATATATATATATGTATATATATATATATATATATATATATATATCAGTTTGTGTGTGCTGTTGGGGATATTGTGCATTTGATTTTGATGATAACGTGATAAGATCTCCACTGAAAAATGTGTGTCTTTCCCGCCGCCGAGTAAATTAAGTTTTCTATCCAATACAAATGCCTTCATTTCGAAAGTATCTTTACATGCTCGCAACCGCTAATTGACAATTTGACTCAACTCAATTTTCACATGACTATTTGTTCTTATCTATTTTATATTATCTTTTCTCGTATATAAACCACATTCTCACACCATTGCACGATGCTGTGTTTGGGAGAATAAGAGTCCTTAGCTTTATCCACTGTACCATATGTGCTTGACACATGGCACAGTGGATAAAGGGGTTAGTTAGATCCAGTGACAGGAACCAAAGAGTTGTGAGTTCAATACCTGGTTAAGGCGGTGGAGAACTTGGAGAGGGGAATTAACAGGAGATAACTGGTAACTGACATCCATAAGACATGGCACGTGGAACTAGAACAGTCTACTCCAGTGAGCGAAATAAAGGGTTCAGTTCGACATTCTAACCAGCTGAAGAAGGCCGGCGCGTATAACGGCCGAAACGTTGTGATAAATATGGCGATGAAGACAATAGTCCGAATGATGTAAATAGTGTACATAATACCTTATCTCAGAAATATAGACAGATACCTCATATTTTATGAGAAAAACAAAAAAAAATTATGATAAAATTTTACTTACGTTAAAATATCCTCCTTTAGCCTTGATTACTGCAGCATTCATTGGCATTCATTGCAAAAGTTCATCAAAGTATAAATTTAATTATTGATCCGATTCTTTTTTCATTTATTTTCACTCTTCTGTCAAGATCATCCCATGCTAACTCAGAGGGTGGCTTCAAACTTTTGAATTGTAGTATATATATATATATATATATATATATATATATATATATATATATATATATATATATATATATATATATATAGATAGATAGATAGATAGTGTGAGGCAAAAGTCGTGAACCATTGGGTTTAATTATTTAATTATGAAACATACCTTCACATTTAATCGACATTCTTACTGGATTATATGATCTCACAGCATTTGATATCTGTTGACTATCAGACGCCTCCAATAAATAATGAGTAACTTAAATATGAATGTCGTAAAATGACAGACGAATCTCCCGGATGTGTTAATGAATCGTAAACGTACAGAATTGAAATGTTTTTTGCAAAACAAGGAGGACATTTTGAACACCACATAACAAGTGTATAACTCGTAAATTTAATTTTCATGTATAATTATACTTTTAATAAATTCTCCCTATTGTGCGCAATTTTTGCCCCACCCTGTGTATATATATATGTGTGTGTGTGTGTGTGTGTGTGTGTGTGTGTGTGTGCGTGTGTGTGTGTGTGTGTGCAGGTATGCAGAAAAATAGGAAAGAACACGTTAGGTAAATAATCCGGAGTTCCTTAGTATGTTTGCTTTTATTTTTAAAAAGACAGTGCTCCATACAGAAGTAAAGCTTATATTATAATTTTTTTTAAAAATATGATTCGTTCGCTACATAAGAGTTCTCATGTAGCAAAGGATTTGGGAATAAGCTATCTTGTGCTTTGCGCGCGTTTATAAGTATGATCTCTTGCAATATTAGTTACTATGGAAACGGCTAGGGTCGGCTATATTGGTTAGGTGGTCTAAGAGTTAAGAATTTATTTTTATTTTTATTTTTTTATTAATTTTTTTTCTGGTCTGTAGATAAAAATTAATTCTTAACTCTTAGACCACCTAACCAATATAGCCGACCCTAGCCGTTTCCATAGTAACTAATGTTGCAAGAGACCATACATATAAACACGCGCTAACCACAAGATAGCTTATTCCCAAATTCTCGTTTGACGAGGAAGCGTGACCAGACACCTTAACTCAACATAATTTCAAAAATTATATTAAGGGTCTCGGCTCTCACTTTTGAAACATGAGAACTCTTATGTAGAAAAATAATCATATTTTTATAAAAAGATATTATATAATATTTTGTATATATACGTATATAATCTGGAGAAAACAACTGAAACGTTGCAAATTAAAACAATTTGAATGTTTTATTTTGTGAAAGTATTTATTTATATTTTTTATATATATATATATATATATATATATATATTTGATATTTCAGATCTGCCCCGATCTTTCATCAGAAATAAATGTATTCAGAAGTTTGTTGACAAGTAGCGTCCGAAATTCTGAATACATTTATTTCTGATGAAAGATCGGGGAAGATCTGAAATATCAAATATATATATTAAAAAAAATATATAAATAAATACTTTCACAAAAAAAACATTCAAACTTTTTTAATTTGCAACTTTTCAGTTGTTTTCTCCATATTATATACATATCAAGAAAGTATACGTGGCTTCTCATTATGATATATATATATATATATATATATATATATATATATATATATATAGAGAGAGAGAGAGAGAGAGAGAGAGAGATTTATATAGATAGATTTTATTACTTATCACAGTCTGTAACCGATTTTGATTGTTCATCATAAGGATAAAAAAACAACTTTAGCCAACATTAACGTCCTGGAGACATTCGAAAACTTTGCACCAATACATTTGGAGGGAGTGCACACGCAGAAACTTACTTTGCAGGTCTCTCAAGAAATTATGTCTTGTATTCTGCTGTAGCCACTCTAAGTGTCGATCTACCTTCTTTTATAGCTTTAAGTTCGTTT
>OZ038482.1:137275779-137285779 GCA_964036315.1 Acanthosepion esculentum
TACACTGCATAATGGATATCACCGGCACCATCTGCGAAAGCATTCGATTTCTGGAATAATAATTTGACTTGCTATTGCACATATACTCTAGACCAGTGTTTCTCAACCTTTTCTGAACCAAGTCCCACCAAATTGCTTTTAAATATCTGATGCCCCCCACGTAGTGAAATTATATAACAGATGGAGCTTCCTTGAATTAAACCCATTGATACTGCACTTATATTCTGATCTTTCCACGACCAGCTATGCTACCCTACAGGTTCTGTTAATGTATATGATAAGAAAAAGATTTGAAAACTTAAGTAGGTTTTCATTATTGATAAGCAGACAAAATAAAATTCACAGGTAAAAAAAGCAGAAAATTTTATTTCATTTTATTAAACTACAAGAAATTGAAGGTTTCATATGCGGTCTACCTAAATAAAAAAACATAGGATGCACTTCAAAAACATTAGTGAGAACTTTGTGCTTGATGTCTGCTGCAAAGAGATTTTATATTTGGTACAAATTTAGTTAGCTTCAGTCTTAAATCCCCTCGTTTGGTGATATCTAGTGAATTTCTTTTTTTTAGTAGCCAATCATTTACAGTACTAAAGCCACATTCTACTAAATATGACGATGGAAATGGTAATAATAATTTTCTTGCAAAGCCAGTTGAGTTTGGATATTTAACCTCCGTCTCATCCCAAAGCCATGCTGTCACTCCTTTCATATTGAATAAAGCTTTGACAGACTCATCATTCTGTAATTCCGCAAGTTCTTTTTACTACTGCACTGAAACATCACAGAGATTCACTAGCACTGGCTGCGTCACCCATAGTGGAAAATTAATCTCTTTTAAATCAGAAAATCTTTCTCGAAAATCAGTAGCTAAGATTCTCAGATGATCCAAAATAACAAGTACAGCAGCATCAGTTGGCTCATATATCTTCAACCAGTGAAATTGATCAACCTTTTTAAAAGAAAGTTGTTGTTGCCATAATTCAATGAGTGACATATAGCCAAATATCTTTGCTTTTACATGGATAAGTGATTTATTTCTTCCCTGAAGTTGTTTATTCAACATATTCAGTTTTTCGAAAATATCTCCAAGATAGCATAGGTACGCTTTTCCATCAGCAGTTAGCAAGTGCATCATTTCGGGTTTATCACTTAAAAAGTCACTAAGCTCTTCAAATAGTTCCATAAATCTTTTCAAACAATTTCCCTCAGAGAGCCACCTTACATCGGTGTGAAGAATAAGCTTCACATGATCGGCATTGTTATCTTCACAAAATTCTTTGAAAAGACGCTCACATTTGGCATTAGACTTGATAGCATTAATGCATTTTATAACTGATTTCAGTACCTCATTAAGCACAGGAGAGATCTTTTTTGACACTAAATTTTCCCTATATATAACGCAGCGCACAACAGATAATTCTGGATTCTCATCCTTCATCAATTTTAAGCAGCCATTTCTTTTTCCCATCATCACAGGGGCACCATCAGCTGCACACGATGTTATGTTTTTCATTGGTATATTATTGAAATCCAAGTAAGATTTTAGTTCACGATATATAACTGATGCGATTGTGGTAGTCTCCAACGATCTGCATAACATCTATTCAATAAATTCACCTTTGTTAATATATCTTACATAAGTCATCAATAAGGCCTCACTGTTTTTTCACAGTGGATTCGTCCATTTGCAGTGAAAATGTTTTTCATTTCAGCTTTTCAACAAGCTGTGCTTCGGCATCATCACTCATTTCATCTATTCTTCTTTTCACACTGTCATTACTGAGAGGCATGGCCTTGACATCATTTTCTTCTTTGCCCAAAACTGTTTTAAGAAATGCTGATATAGATGGTTTAATTAAGTCCTCGCCCACAATGTGATTTTTTCCATCTTTAGCAATGAGTAAAGAAATTTCATAACTTGCCTCAAGAGTACGACTGGCAGTAGCAGCTTGTGCAGTAAGCAAAGTCTTTATAGTTAATCTTTTTCAAACTTGTCTTTTAAAGCTTTGAAATAATTCAAATCCGAGTTTGCATGGAAGCTATGTTCAGCTTTTAAATGCGCCTCAAGACGGCCTCGTTTCATTGATTCATTGCTCAAGGATTGCTGACATAAGAGGCAAAAAGGTAATTTTTCATCATTGACAGCGGTTATAAAGCCAAATTTTAAGAATTCCTCCGAGTACTGGCGAACTTTTTTCTTGCTTGCACTACTCATTTTATGCATAAGGGTTACAACTGAAATTAAAAAATAACTTATAAAAAAAAATTTACTTTCAGAATTGACAGACAATTTAAATACGTAAACTGTGCTTTCTTTGTAAATGATTTTTTTTAGCAATCTTGTATTGACAAATTCAGTCTATTTTTGGAATTTTATGTAACATAAAGTCTGATTTAACAAAATGCAAAAAATAAACCTAAAATTGAACAAAAGCGAGCTAATTTTAATTTTAAAGCGTTTTCACTTACTTTTCATTCGTTGCAATGAAGGATTAATTAAAATATACGAAACTAATTGAAAAGGCCAGTTTACACAATATAAATGCTTTGGATACGAGCTTCAATACAAATAAATAAAATTGCTTTCTATTGAGGAAACTTGACATGTAGTATTCGTTCCATAACCACTTACTAATTTTTAGAATTCACTTAGAGCAGGGGTGGGCACACTTTTTTTGTAAGCGGGCCAAAATTCGTTTTTTATCGCGGTGCGCGGGCCGGATATCTTGAAAATGTGTATTGTACCGGGACCATGAAAAAACAAACGTTTAATAAGTTCATTGATTTTAATTATACATTATAAAAGTACTCAAGCAAGACTTTTAATTAGAGACGGCAGTCGGGAATTTCCATATTTTTTACACAGAAATTCATTTAACGAAATAATATTAAGTAAATATTTTACTATTTTAAACTTTATTTAAAGAAATTTGCGTTCAAATTGGTTCTCTCATTTATTTAAAATATTGCTATTTTTTATATAAAAATATTTAAATTTTTTTAAAGCATCGTTTTCATTAAAATGACGAAAAGTAAAAAAATTGTTTGAAAAAGTTCATAAAATAAACAAAAATAAAATATAGAAAAAATACAATTAATTGATATATTTCTGGTGTTTTAAGGCGCAAAAACATATTTAGAAAGTTTCCTTGTGTTTGAATGAAATAATGTCATTTTAATAAATGAATAATATTTTTTGTTAAAAAAAATTATGTTCAAAAATTATTTAAGAGGTGATCAAGGTAAATTTAAGTACATTTATGAATTTTTTCTAATTAAAGAATGTTTTTGAGAATTTTTTTAGGTTTTTTCCAAATATAATTAATTCGGCAAATTTCCAACATTTTCTCTCTTAGAGAATGAAAATGTTTGAGAAATATGGCATACTTTTCGGCGGGCAGGACAAAAACGAGTCGAGGGCCGGATCTGGCCCGCGGGCCGTGGTGTGCCCACCCCTGACTTAGAGGAATCAAATCGGTCACCGAATTTCCAGGCCCCACGTTAAAATTCCCACACCCGACCTGTGGGGCGTAGGCCCCACGTTGAGTAGCACTGCTCAAGACGATTAACGTCCTATACACAAACACAAACTTTGAGCGAAATTTGGTAACTGATGGAGCCCTAAACTATTATGAAAAGTGTTGCGCATTTGTTTAGTGGACGAATTCACTTTTCTGAATCTGTCGCTGTCAAGGTTGAAGTCGCACAAACGAGCAATGATGATGTGCATGAATTGAAAAGCTCCTGCAACCAAAGAGCAATGCAGCTCACCCCCAAAATGAATCTCTCATAGCACCACTGGTGACGTGATAAACAATAGATTGACGCGTGAATGGAATATTGTCGAAAAGCATGTATTTCTTTAGTCCTAATGCAGATAAACAATTCCCAACCTTCCGTGAGGACATTCTTGGGACTCTTGGACTTTATCAGTGCCGTGAATATTCAAAGTCTGCCGCTGCTGTTGTTACATCGAGTTTGGGGTGATTCTATTATACGGGCTTCAGATCATGGTTTGCTGATGTCGGAATGTTCATTTGACCAGAAGGTGCCAAAATTGAAATAAGCCAGTGCTTCTCCTTCAGCATGTATAGGCAATATCGGAGATATCCATACAGTCTGATGAAGACAAAACCCCCGCCCTCTGGGATAGTTTCAATTGAGAAAAATCGTCTGCATCAATGTGAAAACTACTTGCGCAATATCGTCTGCATCAATGTCGAAATCTATTTGCACGTGAAACTTTCACTGCATTAAAACTTATCGAACAATCCGACTAAAGCTGGGTCACACATAAATCATTGGCAAGCATATTCTCTGCTCATAAGTGGGAGGAGGGACAAACTTTAAAATTCCTAACGTTCCCTGTTCAGAAACGTGATTGTCCTTCAGAGTGACGCAGTCTTGTTTTCAGTCAAAAATCAAGACTTAAATGTTATTGAATGAATTCAAACACACACACACACACACACACACACACACACATATATATATATATATATATATATATATATATATATATATATATATATATATATGTGGTAAATTGTTATGCGTAAAATCCCTCTTGTGCTCAAATTTCAAGAACATCATTTCCTCACCTTCGTTTATTAGACATTGAATTGTGTCACTTGATGTCATCCATAGTTTTCCTATGCTATTCTCTTAACCTGATGAATATCTATGAGCGTTCATAAGTTTAAAATTTTGAAAAACCAATAACATTTTTACACATGTACATAAATACTTCCATAATACAGAATAAAATCCTTTCATTTGTGTTGACGAAGTCCCTCACAGGAAGGCTAAGATAAGTTTTTTTCTTTTGTCTCTACACACACACACACACACACACACACATATATATATATATATATATATATATATATATATATATATATATATATATATATATATTGCTATTACACGAATTTGACAATTTTTCTGTTACACTCGATCTATATATATATATATAAATATATATATATATATATATATATATATATATATATATATATATATATATATATATATGTATATATGTATATATGTAACAGGGGATAACATAGCAAGCAAAATAAAAGAATAAGAATTATGCGGGCAAGAATGAACAGGTATTCTCCTCTTAAACATTCCAAGCTGAATCAGAGAGAATCCTGAAGAGACAAAAGTCAGCTATCATCAGACACTCACCAAGTGCCTTGTTTTCATTAAATCACTGAAAATAGAATGTATTTGATATCAAATGGAAGTTGATTTGGCATCATATTTCTCCACGTCTTATCCATTC
Organism: Acanthosepion esculentum; assembly: GCA_964036315.1. Taxonomy (NCBI): domain Eukaryota; kingdom Metazoa; phylum Mollusca; class Cephalopoda; order Sepiida; family Sepiidae; genus Acanthosepion; species Acanthosepion esculentum. Next base: position 137,281,073 of record OZ038482.1, read on the forward strand.
CCGATAGTACTCTACAAATATATTTTACAAATAAATGTTTACAGAGGCGCCTACAATTAGGGCCTTTCAATTTTATTTGTTATCAGGTAAAAGTGGTACTTTTTTACAATTTCTGTAGTAATAGAATCTTTCGCCATGGCAGAGCCGTGGTAACATCGAATGACATCTGAGGTCACTGTTACATATTACATCCATAGATTCATTTTGAGTTTCCAGGTTTCAGCAGCCCATCGGGGTGTAAAAACATAAAAGATGCAAATGACGCTGGCTTTATCTTAATAAATTAACAGATGGGTTTGTTAATTAACATTTAAAATGTAATTAAATAAGTGAAATATTTCCTTGATGTTTACTTTTGGTTATAATTGCAAGAGGATAATCTAAATATATTTAAAAGAAAAATAATTAGTTTGAATCTGTTTTTAATTCTATTATTTTAAAATCCCAAATTAATCTCCCGTCAATTTCTGAACACCTGTTAAAATGTACGTTTAATTAAAACTCTACAATAAATAAAATAATTAAAATAAGTGATTTACAATAAATTAATAAAAATAATCGCTCACAGAAATAAAATTAGATTTTGTTTCTAGATTTTGCCAATATATTGTTGTTTTTCTTTTCAGTTTGAATTTCTGGGATGATGAGTTATCATTATTTGCGATTGGATTAATGCCTTCATCTTTGTTGTTATTATTCCAACGTTCAAGCTGTTGTGCTCTCCGGCCCTCGTTAGGTGATTGTTGATCTTGGTAATCTTCAAAAATGTTCAAATTGAACTCTTATTTAATCTATTCTTCCCGTTCCACTGAACATGTCTTGGGATAATCTAGTCTCAGACTTATTTGGTATTGCTCACTTATTTGTCCTGTTTCCATTGAGTCTGTATACCCGGCGCTGGGATTGAATTCATCACTAAATCAACTTAGAATTTGGTGTCTTGATCTTAATGTTCTCTCATTCTGTTTTACTTTTATATTTGGCCTTTTCTTTTCCGATATTTTAAATAAGTCACTTACGACCAGGCCTATATTTAACATGTGTTACCTTAAAAAAAAAAACGTTGCGTGGCCATGCAAGTAGAGAGCACAACATAAGAAAAAGTAGTATTACATTTGTCCTGAAAACACGGACTTTAAATTAAGCCAAAATAATCCGACTGCCTCAAAAATATCGGTCAGTCACAAAACACAAAAAAGATGATAACAACAATATAACATTTTTGTTTAGCTCTCGGCGGAATATGGAAATCGCCGTCAATTTCTCTTTTTTTACTTTTTTTTTTCATCTTTTTATCGAAGTTTTCAAATTTTATACCAATTCCCTATCGGCACAATAAACCATCCAAACGAGTCAATTCCAACAAAGTGGTATGAGAGTTAATAAAATTTCTTCATACACAGATCTAACATCTAGCGATTCCGGTTTCAAGTGTAAACTCGACAGCATGTCATATCTGCCAATTAACTAAAGAAGGGGTGGTGTGATCTTGGCGTATCAGTGACCCAACAAAATTCAAAAGTCGAAAGACGTTACCATAAATTTGTCGTGTGAAAAAACAAATATAGCATTTAAGATAGGTAAATAGCATTTACTTGCCAGGGAGGCCGACCAAAAATAGGATGTAACTCATATTCACACACATATATATATATATATATATATATATATATATATATATATATATATATATATATATATAAGAAAAACGCTTCTTTTTGGTGTGACTTTGGTCCCAATAAAAGCTACACATGATGTCAATGTAAACTATTTCACATTTTCACCATTACAAAAAAAAGAACAAGATAGAACCAAATTTGCCATCGACACTGACACCACATTGGTTCTTGAAAATAACTGAAATGGACGAATGTATATGAACAAATCACAACGAAAAGACAGTTCTTACTCACCATTTGTCCAGAAAAGAAAGCTCCTGTTAGAACATAGGAAACATTAAATAAAATGCTTAACCATAGTACCTTGTCTGTCGTTTTTAATGAAACATGCATATATATATATATATATATATATATGCAATTCATAATTAAAAGTAACCTTAAACTTAATAATGTAATTATATTGTATATATCTATATCTATATAATTTTTTAATATTTATATATATATAATGTTTTAATATTTATATATATATATATATATATATATATATATATATATATATATTTTTAATTTTTAATTTTTTTAAATTTTTTATTGTTCAATATATATATATGTGTGTGTGTGTGTTTGTGCGCGCGTGGCAATGATGTTTTCTTTGTAATTATATGAACATATACGCCTATATACATGTAAATATAAATACACTCAAATATCTGTATGTATGTATTTTCATTATATATTTCCTGTACTTTTATATATGTTAACACAGTGACGACATTAAACGTTGTCTTTCTGGTTTAATTACTAAGGCAAAACTTGTATACACCTTATCAAATATAATTACATTATATCGATCTAGATTTTGATTCTATTCACATAAATTCCAGTCCGGTTCGATTTCTGATGTTTTATTTCGTGTTCTATGAGAAAACCATTCCAGTTCCTCCTTACTAATGTACTGCTTCAACCTAAGAAACAGGAATATAATACTCATGCTGCAAAAATTGACCCCAAACGCTGGAAATGGAAGCAATGTTTTTTTAACAAACATCTTTATAAAGGGCTCCCGGTAGGAAATTGGCAAATTGCATTAAGCCTGTATATTCTTAACGGTATATGAACATTCATTTTTCAATTAGATAGATAGATAGATAGATAGATAGATAGATAGATAGATAGATAGATAGATAGATAGATAGATAGATAGATAGACAAGAGATTACGATAGATAGATAGATAGATAGATAGATAGATAGATAGATAGACAAGAGATTGCGATAGATAGATAGATAGATAGATAGATAGATAGATAGATAGATAGACAAGAGATTGCGATAGATAGATAGATAGATAGATAGATAGATAGATAGATAGATAGATAGATAGATAGATATGAACAGATTGATATAGATATGAACATACTGTGATAGTTAGATATATAGATATTAAGAGATTGAGATAGATAGATAGATAGATAGATAGATAGATAGATAGATAGATAGATAGATATGAGCAGACTGATATAGTTATGAACAGAATGTGATAGATAGATAGATAGATAGATAGATAGATAGATAGATAGATAGATATGGGAAGAATGATATAGATATGAACAGACTGTGATAGATAGATAGATAGATAGATAGATATGAACAGATTGATATAGATATGAACATACTGTGATAGATATATAGATTGAGATAGATTGAGATAGATAGATAGATAAATAGATAGACTTGATTTAAAGAGTCATAAATGTGTATCGCTATAATGCTAGCTTTTATAATGAGATTAGTTTGTGCATAATTAAATAGATTTGTTGTTCGAACAATAAATACCAGGAGATCAGGTGGTAGGGTGAGAGATAATTTGATTGATTCTTAATCATAGAAGAGATGTTTCTTTACAAAAGACTATATATTTGTAGTTGAAGATGAAAAAGGTAAATCTAAAAGTATCGAAAAGAAAAAGGTTTTAATTACATTTACCCAGCTATTAATTCTTTGTTATTTGTTATTGCTGATATTTCATTTCTTAAGCTTGCTTCCCCTCTTGCCATCTTGAACAAGTTTGTTTGAGTCGGACTCTCACCAAACAAGCAATAAAATATCATGTCGACACGCAGTTTTTATAACAATAAAATGAAACGAGAAATAAAAAAGATAACGAGGGAAATAAAATGCTATTCATCTTTCCAAAATAACTTATTAGAAAATCTTTATTTTTTTTAATCTTATATTTTATTTTTCCCATTTAAAATAAATATTAGATTTACTTATATAACTTTATCCGTTAGGTTAAATTCATTTTGTTTCTCTTCCATCTTCCCAAGGATTTCACTTTCCTCAAACCACTCCTCTGTTTGTTTTTTTAAACTTGTTGACTCTTGTCATAATTTTTGCGAATAGCATTTTGTTAGCGTTGTTTTATGTCAAAGCACTCACGCTCGATCTTTTTCATTTATACTCCTTGGATGCACGGTGGAGTAATGTATTGCGGCTTGGATTGAGGAATTGGAGAGCCGAGTTCGAATTCCAGTCGACTTCATTACATTCACTTAAGTGTTATTACCCTTCGTAAAGGAAATATTCTATGTTTCTCCCCCACCTATGGATAAATAGCAGAGCAAACTGGGTTCTATAGCCTTGGGTGCCAACCGGTCTTGGAGAAGGTTGAACTCCGCCAGGCTATCTGGCCCAAGACACGCCACTTCTACTGCAGCTATAGTACATGATATGTCCCCCCCCGACGACTCTAACCATTTACTGGCCTCATTACCATCATCTATGTCTTCTTGAACCTTCATCATTCCTCTTTGTCTTTGTTCCGTCATCCTTTTACACAAACTCATTACTCGCTATTGACACCTGCCATTCTTGCCTTCATTACGTCAGGTGTGTATTAAATTCACCAGTCTCTCTTTCCTCATTATGTATCCCAGATATTTCGACTCTTTCTCATTGTAAGTATATGTTTGCTTTTAGTTTCTGTTTTCCTTAACTCTTTCTCATTGTTCACTTGTTCTGCCCGACATGGTTATTCGATGTAAAAAATATGTCACTTCACGTTTAGTTCTCATCACTCA
>OZ038482.1:137290779-137310779 GCA_964036315.1 Acanthosepion esculentum
TCTTTTTATATAAATCTGTAATATTCGGGTTGATTTATTCTCACTAATAACAAAACGTTTCGAAAATTGTAGCCCAATTCTTTATGCGTGCGTCAATTTCTAGCATATATAAAAAATTTAAAACTGATTACGACAGTGCTAAAAGACAAAACCGTACCGTTCCGTGTGTTTTCCCATTTATAAACCAAATATCCAACGGATATGACAGTTATGCTTCGTGATTTGACAGCCAATTTGTATCGAATTTTGGAAAAAGTATCTCCAGCGCGCATTCTTCAACCGAGGACAGTCGGAAGCGAGCGAACGCCACCGGAAATGAGATTCCCAAAGTTATGGACGCTCTTTTTATTGCGGAAACATCGAAGTCTTTGGTGTAGATTTAGAAAAGTGTTGATTCTAGCGATTCTTATGTACATAAATAAGTATCTCGACGATTAAACAGACTTTGAGACCTGCGCTTATTCGTAATGGTGACAAAGAAAAAAATCATATTCGGATATAATCTTTTCTCATCTAACGACATTTGATGGTGGAAAGGTCAAGCAAATACGACACTCGAGAATTTATATCAGCGAAAAGAGCTTTTTTTTTCAATAGTTATTGATCGAATATGCGTAAGAGAATTCCGTATCCTGAAGCCTGAAACTATTTGGGCATTTAATTTTTTTTCCTCGTATTTGTAGGGATTGAAAACAGTTCAATATAGACTCTTTATCAAATAATAATTTCTCTTCTGAAAATGATTTATTTTGATTTTTGAAAATGTTTTCCTTGCATCAAAATCATCATACATAACATTTCGATTTTAATAAAACAAATTGATATTTTTACGATTAAGTTGTTAAATTAATATTTAATTTATTGAATTTGATATTTTAATATAAGCTGCATGATCGACACTGTATATTCGAGATGGTTAAAAATATGGAAATAAAGATAATGGCTCACTCTGTGTGTGTGTGTGTGTGTGTGTGTGTGTGTGTGTGTGTGTGTGTGTGTGTGTGTGTGTGTGTGTTATTTTTTAACAAGTTCCTTCTAGGAACAAAACTCATCACTATATAATTTCGTAGCGTTGCAGCTCAGAGCAGACACCAGGTTATTTTCAGGGTGCAATCAAACGCACGTGGTTTAAAAATAACACTTTGGCCAGAACGTTACCCACAAAATAAATGCACGAACCGATTGTAGCAGTAGGCATATCTTATTTCGGTTGTAACCTTCTGTTGTAGACGAGCGAGGCAGGGATGAATGGGAGGCGAGGTGGCAAACAAACGAGTGTGTCTTTCTTTTCGTATCGCAGCGAGTGGGTCTCTCGTTCCCTTCTATCCGCTCTGGGCGACTCTCTCTGTTTTCAGCGCTAGTGGCCACTGTCTTATAAAGGACGGCACTTTTTGTTTTGTCATATTTGTGTAGAAATGCACTTTCTCAAGATCTTCCTTGTCATAGTCGTCCAACATAGTTCTTGTGAGATTCAATTCACTTCGCTGATAATCATCAAGGCAATAACTTTCGAAACAAATTTCTGCGAAATCTTTCAGATGGTTTTATTTAACAAGATATAGGCGTGCAATGATATCGCTTGAATTTTATGTCTTTTCATTAGTTTACCTATAATATATATATATGTGTGTGTGTGTGTGTTTTTGTGTGTGTGTTTTTTATGTGTGTGTGTGTGTGTGACTGCGGGTTGTACGGAAGTAGGAAAAGTAGCCATAAATTAATGAAATATTTCTCTCTATATCAGGATAAGACTATGTATCGTGTTTAGTCTACTGAAATCCATATAGAAAAAGAAACATGTTACATAAATGCTTTTCATTTTCCCATTATATATATATGTGTGTGTGTGTGTGTTTTATGTGTGTGTGTTTTGTGTGTGTGAATGTGAGTGCGCGCGTTTTTGTGTGTGTAAGTAAGAGAGCGAGAGAGAGAAAAAAGATATATATTAAAAATTTCATATATATCTAAGGATATTTTTAACCTGTGGCTAGACACTATTGTTTAAAATTATACCAAAAGTTCTACTCATCATCTTTTAGAGTAATCTTAAAAATGCCTTTCAGTATTTAGATACAAGAGGCACCTGAATAAATTCGATAGTTTCTCAAGGCGAAACACCATGCCACTAACCAACATGATGAGAAGTGAAATTAGAATTAATCTTTACACGATAATGGTAGCACATAGGCAAATTTTATCTACGAATTACCACTTATGTCATTATCATACCAATATTTCATTATCATTTCTCCTGAAAATGTTTCTTTTTTTCACGTAGTTGACCTTAAAACAGGTAAAGACTCCACGAGTGAATACATCTCCAATGTAATTTTCACACCGCAGCAGCCGAATGGCTTCATTGACAGTTTTGACAGATGCAGGCTAGAAAGCAATTATTAAATACGATAAGGCAATTTTATAAACGCAGCAGATTATTTTTTATATTTATTCTAAAAATTCCGTTGTGGAAAATTTAATATATCATTGCAATGCGTGTATATATTCAAATTAGACATACAGCTGATGCACGTACTGAACTAAGACACATTACACATACAATCTTTCTTCAACCAGATGGAGATATTTTCGATTAGAGAAAACATGCCGAGAAGAAAAAACATCATTATTTTCATTTTATTTTTTCGTCACAGGCACTTAACCCTCCTCGAAGATTTACTGGCGAGATTCCTACATTCAATTTAAATTGCATGAAGACACATTTCTCTTTATCATTTTCGCGATTTTGTCTTGCATCACAATCACTGATCTGTAATGTTTCTGCTTGTTCAAACCAGGTTCTTGATGATTATCTCTGAATATTACGTGTCAGCATGTTTCTTCAATACTTCAGAACTTTCCCCCGGATTACAGCTGCTTTTAATCTTCATCGTGTGTTCCGATTCTTCCCCGGAGTTATAATTGTTCCAGATATACCAGAGAATTTTAGACAATTTCAATCTCGCCAAGAACTCTGCGCATTACTTTTAGCTTTCTATTCCATACCGTCTTCACTTCTTGATAGATAACTAGCTTTCTAGTATCTTTCAATTTTACTGTGATCGGCTAGAACAAGCCAAACCCACTATTTGACTTTTTCTGGTTTGCTGATTATTTGATACCTTTAACATGCAAGGTCCAGGAGATATTTATGGGACTATGATGTATGTTTCTGCGTATACATCTGGAATTTCTAGAGAAATCCTAGTTGTTGAAATAGTTTCCAGTAGTTAACACTTCCCACACAATTATACATCCATATGAACTCTTTCATGGGCAATTTGTTGTTTCCTTTGTCTTGGCTTATGTATAATTGTTTCTTATGGTGATTATTTAGGTTAACAATCAGAAAGACTGTGTTTCACTTTTCAGATGTCCTCTTCGCATCCATACCTATAGCGTTTCATTTATCTACTGAATTTGTCGTTGTTGTTTTGTTTTTGTTCTGTTTTGTTTTTTTACTTTGGCGTTTCCTCAATTCGATCTCTCTTTACATGGAAGATTTGGCTGGTATTTTCTATATCCTAGTTTGTAAATTTCTCAAATCACTTCATCGCAAACTCGACCCAACAGTTAATAGTAACAAGATATCTTTTTCTCTCTTTCCTTTTAATACAACATCTATAAACGTCATCTATTGAATGTTGGGCTACTGCATATTTCAAAACGTGTTTTCTGATTCAAATTTATCAAATCTTCTTTTTGATAAGTTTATGAAGAGTTGTGAATATCTAACTTTTCTAAGTATAAAAATCAACCGCCTATATCGAGAAGGTCCTACTAAAGAAAAAGTACATCCAGATATTGAAACGAACCGGTATATCCTTTCTCCATCAGAGAAACCCCACTTATAAACGAAGGCATATCGTTACTAATTTCTGGGATGCGGACTTATCATAATTTACATTTTCTACACATGGACTACTGCCCCCATCGTTTTTTGTTATCACAACCTTTACGCCGAGTCCAAGTACACACTGCTCGGCCAAGAGATTGCTGACGCAATTTCTATGAAAGCAAATTCACGGTCTACTGCTTTAGCTGTTGGCTTTGTGAGCTATAACTGAGCTGTAGTAAGAAAGAGCCAGTCGACAAATTCTTGGACCTGAACAGCGGAACGACAATTATTTACTCCTGTAGATTAAAAAGGGGGGTTTAATTTGAAAATCCCCTGGAGGTTTCTCGAATCGACAATCATCTGATGAATGCCCGGGCGCACAACGGGCGGAAATGTGTGATAACAAGAAAGATGGGGAAAATAGTCCTCGCGTAAATAATGCCGCAGAGATATCTTATAGATATAATATTTCTGGTGATAAAACATTTCTTTCTTACAGTAAATTATTCATGATTCGCCAATCTATCTACCGTATGGCTTAGTTTGCATAACATGGTATCGATTTCAAACACATTTTCAAAATTCTGCAATGAATTTGAATGTGTGGTTCGATGATTTTCTTTCTTTAATTCTTTCTTTCTTTCTTCCTTCCTTCCTTCCTTCAGCCTTTCGTATATCGCAAGTCTTTTCACTGTATCACTCTTTTCTCATTCTCCAGTTCTTCCCACGCGTTAAAAAGGATATTTGTGTTTGTCGAAAACTAATTCTCTAATCCAAAATAACAACAATGTAAAAGTAAATAAAAGCACAAATAAATCAAATTGATAAGTCCACCCCTGGGAAATAGTAAAAATCAATTGTTGGCTTCTATTAGGATGATCTAAGGTAAGAGGCGGTTGGTAGTGGGTGAGAAAAAAAAGGACCTTTTTGAGACAAAAGACAAAAAAAGAAAGCGCAAAAGAAGGACCGAATTCGATACTCTACATGATCTAATTGCTTCAAAATGTTGACAAGTACGTGTTCTCCGACAGATAAGGTCGTATGTTAATTCCAGTCGATTTCTTTTACACAAAGTAGGTGGGGATTTATACTTTGGGGGTTAAGATTATTTATTTATTACAATGTATATATTACACTACAATATTTCGTCTCTTCTTTTAAGCTTTTTTCTTATATCGATGTGTCAATAATTTCGATTTTTCTCTATTCTCACTTTTCTTCCTCCATCGTTTCTTTTCTTCCTCCTTCGCTTCTTCTGATCTTCCTCCGCTTCTTTTCTTCCTCCATCGCTTCTTTTCTTCTTCCTCCGATTCTTTGCTTCCTCCTTCGCTTCTTTTCCCCTGCCTTCGCTTCTTTTCTTCCTCCTCCGCTTCTTTTGTTCTTGCTTCGCTTCTTTTCTTCCTCTTCCGATTTTTCTTCTTCCTTCGGTTCTTTTCCTCTGCCTCCGTTTCTTTTCTTGGTCTCCCTGCTTATTTTCTTCCCCCTCCCCATTTTTCGTCTTCTTTCGCTTCTTTCTTCCTTCTTCGCTTCCTTGCTTCTCCCTTCGCTCCTTTTCTTCCTCTTCCGCTTCTTTCCTTTCTCTTTCTCTTCTTTTCTTCTTCCTTCGCGTTTTTTCTTCCTCCTTCCCTTCTTTTCTTCCTCCTTCGCTTCTTTTCTTCCTCCTTCGCTTCCTTTCTTCTCCCTTCGCTTCTTTTCTTCCTCCTTCGCTTCTTTTCCTCTTCCTCCGCTTCTTTTCTTCCTCCTTCCCTTCTTTTCTTCCTCTTCCGCTTCTTTTCTTCCTCCTTCGCTTCTTTTCCTCTTCCTCCGCTTCTTTTCTTCCTCCTTCCCTTCTTTTCTTCCTCCTCCGCTTCTTTTCTTCCTCCTCCGCTTCTTTTCCTCTTCCTCCGCTTCTTTTCTTCCTCCTTCCCTTCTTTTCTTCCTCCTCCGCTTCTTTTCTTCCTCCTCCGCTTCTTTTCTTCCTCCTCCGCTTCTTTTCTTCCTCCTTCGCTTCCTTTCTTCTCTCTTCGCTTCTTTTCTTCCTCCTTCGCTTCTTTTCCTCTTCCTTCGCTTATTTTCTTCTTCCTTCGCTTCTTTTCTTCCTCCTCCTCCTTTATGTTTCACTTTTCTTCATCTCGATCTTCGTCGATTTCATTTCTCTTTTCTCACATAAATTTCTGTGCATTTCTTTATTTACAATTTTTCTTCTATCTCACATTACAAAAACTGATTCAATTATTCGAAATCTATGATGGATGTCATTTCTACTTTCCTTCTTATATATTTTTCTTTCACCTTTAATTTTATTTTTCTATATTTTTCACTTTCTCTTATTTCTTTCCGTTATTATTCTTTTGTATTCTTCTTTCACCTTTTCTTTTTCTTTTCTTCTTCTCGAGCTGTTTTGTTAATCATCTCATCATTTCTTTTTCTTCTTTCCTTTTATTCATTTTATTTTCTATTTCTCTTTCTTGATTCTTTTATCTTTCTTCTCCAAGATTATCTTCTATTTCAACGATATAACCTTTCTCTTCCCTTTCATTCTTCTATATTTCATTTCTTCTTCGTTTTGTCACAAATTTAATTAAACATTTTAGGAGAAATCTCTCCACCTGATGTACGCATATTATCAAAAGCTTACCTGAGTGTGCACAGAAAAGTTCTTATCCCTTTCGATACACATTTATATTTACATGCTTGCAATCCTGAATGCGTGGGCGGAGCTAGAACGCATTAGATGTTAGGTAATTGATTCGTACGAGTGACGATCTATAAACCGCGTCAAATTACGTATCTCTGTATTACGTATATATATATATATATATATATATATATATATATATATATATATATATATATATATATGTGTGTGTGTGTGTGTGTTGTGGTAGGATCCACCTAATTTGCATAGTGGAGTACCGACTATATAAATATGGTTGGTACCGGGAAGACATGGGAGGCGAATCAAGAGATTCAACTAGAGACTCTGCCCGACTGCGACTTAGTCAACACATTCTCCAGGAACGGTCTTCCCAGGAATATACAAAAGACTATATGTAAATATTGTGTACACTTTCTTGTTTCAATCCATTTTGTTCTAAGTACATTTTGTGTTGCATTATTATTTTATGCATTAGTCAAGTTTCAACAATATATATATATATAATCATACTTTAAATAACCTTATATTCCTCAAATAAAATTTCGGAAAAGTATATATTATTTTTGGAAGACTCTTTTTAATAAAGAGGATTACATTCTGGTGACCGGTACCTAAAAATAGTGCTAAAATAAAAGAGAGGTAAGCAATTTCAAATCGAAAAATCCTTCCAATCAATTTAAATTAGTTTTAAAATACAGAAAAGTATTTTATTATTGGAAATACTAAATGTAATCTATTAGCTTGAAATTAAAGCTAAAATAAAAGCTTCAAGTCCTTCTTTATTTTTGTATAGATATATATATATATATATATATATATATATATATATATATATATATATATATATATTTATGTATAATTAAAATTAAAGCTAAAATAAAATAAAATTGAAATTAAAGCTAAAATAAAATCTTCAAGTCAATCTGTCGCGGTATCTTTTTATTTAAGCCTTTGAGGTGTTGACAGCTTGATGAGAGATTGATGTTTATCTAATATTCTTCTACGGGGGCTTTATGCGTAAAAACTATTTAATAATACAAGTTGATCGTCTTTTGTATATAATTGTTAATTACTCACTAATATTAAAAATTTAGAAAATGTTTTTCGTGATCTTATATTTTATTGAAATTTGGCTTTAAATTTACTATAATTATTTTTCTGATTTTGGACGACCATACCTACAAAAATTGGTACGTTTATACACATAAAAATACAATTCAAAATTATTTTTAAAATACTGTGATACCTCATAATGTAATATGCTTTTCGATTTATGATCAGTAAATATAGTTCTACTTAATAATAATATTTACTTAAACTGTACACCATAGAAACTTGACTTGAAATGATTTAAAATATTTACAAATTCTTCTATTAAAAACAACGGAAACAAATCTTGTAAAATTTCATTCTTCATCGAATTATTTTTTTCTTAAGTCTATACAGTTCTTAATATATCTTATTCATAAAGGCAATTACGAACTTTTCGAATTGAACGATGTCTTAGTTTTATTCTGCTATTATTTTATTTTACGATGCTGAATAGATTTTCTGTGAAACGGGTTCCGATTTTACAGAGAAAAATTGATGATTTAAATTCCCCAAGTAGTTCAGCTTTTCACTCACATAGTCTTTAAAATTATCTCGTTTAATTTCTCGAGTTGTCATAAAAGTAAGTCGGGGTGTACACGTTAAAAATATAACCAGATATGCTAAAAAACAATCTAAAGTAATTCCATTAATTCGTGAATAATTCCTGAAAGTTTCATTAAAACCAGACAATTATTTGATTTTTCAAGAATTTCCAAGTCAATGTTCCTTTCCCTACAAAACAAAATTATGCTAATCTGCTGACACAAGAAAAAGAAAATTTTTAAACAAACCTTCCATTATCCTTATTAAGGATTAAAATATAATTAAATTATTAAAAATACTTTTGTCTTTCCTCTTAACAATAACAAAGATTTTAACGATAAAAGCGAATTTTTATCAAATTTTTGGCATTTTTTTCATACTCTTTTTTCAGCGATTTTGCGAAGTTACCAATATAGATAGAAAAGAAATATAGTTTTGCAGTATGATAGACTTACTGGTAAAAAGTACTCAGTATCAGGGATAGAGCATACGTAAATATAACAGTGGACACTGTGATCAACACCAAGCGGTGACAGTCGGTATCATGTTTGATCTTCAGGCCATATCTGGAGATTGTCTTCAAGCATGAAACACATTTTGGCATCAGTATCCGCATATATATATATATATATATATATATATATATATATATATATATATATATATATATATATATATATATATTGTTTACGAAAAACTAGGTAATCCGTATGGGAATACCCAATGAGGATAGAATCCAGAGAGCTCAATGTAAATCAGAGATAATAATTTAACTATATATATATATATATATATATATATATATATATATATATATATATATATATATATATATAAATGTATTGTGTATATTTAGGCAGCAATCTTTCATTGATGAATGATTCATTAAATAATATAGACAAGTTTTGTCTATTTATTTTAAGTTTCTTTCATATTGTCTGATAAACTTAATAACATTATTATTGAAAGACGAAAGGAAATCACCATATTTATATATGTTTAAATCCAATCTAAGCTTTCGGCTTACATAAGCCATTATCAAAGATGACAATTACATTTCAATATATCAAACAATACACGGGCGAAACAATAGTGATAGTCTGTTTTTGTTGCATAAAAAATTTCAAAGCAACGACAAAACTCGAGTACATATATATATATATATATATATATATATATATATATATATATATATATATATACGCCAAGCGGCGGCAATATTTCATACTTAAACCTAATCGTCATGCCATGTGCGTTGTTTTGTTTCGACTATTTATATATATGCTGGACAAGCATTTCTACTCAATAGCTCCTAGAATAATTAAAACATAACAATTACCGCCCATCAAATAACCGTTAAAATAATACAATAGACCTATCCATAATGTACCACTGACCAGAATATATAAGTTACCGAGCCAAAATAAAAATGCACATGGCCTGTTGAATTGCGTTGAAGCATGGAACAGACTAAGCTTATCACCCCAAGCAAGGCTGGAGGCCACTAGCACGCAAGGGGTTACAAAAAGTTTGGAGGAAGAGCAGATAGGAGTGGTAAAGGAGAGGATGTGGAGAAAGATAGTGGATCGATCAAGGCAAGGGGGTTACAGAAGATTTGGAGCGAGAGCAGATAGGAATGAAAGGTGAAAGGATGTGGAGAAGGGAAGTGGATAGATCAAGGCAACTGGAGATGTCGATTGAAGTTACACTTAAATAGTTGGAGATTGTATTTGTCAGGGAAACAGGAATAGGGAAGGGAGTTCCACAGGCGAGATGTGCGAGACATGAAGCTATTGGAGTAGAAGAAATGTCTACATCTAACAGTTTCAACGGTGAAGGGGTGGGAACGGGATGCCAGCCTCGTAGGACGTTTCCTCGGGTTCGACCGCTAGGTCTCATCAGGTGAACTTGACTAGCCCTCGAAACCACGGAAGTGTGCGATAGTGTAGGTGTTTTACCTTTTACATATATATATATATATATATATATATATATATATATATATTCTTTGTAACATTTTTGTTTTGTATGTAAATACTAGTCACAAAATAAAATCTTTACATTTGACATGATAAATTCCGTCAGAGGACGAAACGCGTCGTTTAATATAAGTTCTCCTTACTCTTTATTCATATTGTTCATTTACAGATATACTCTATCTGAAAGTGATAGATAGATAGATAGATAGATAGATAGATAGATAGATAGATAGATATGAACAGACTGAAATAGATAGATAGATATGAACATACTAAAACAGATAGATATATAGATAGATAGATAGATAGATAGATATGAACAGACTGAGATAGATAGATAGATAGATAGATAGATAGATAGATAGATAGATAGATAGATAGATAGATAGATAGATAAGTGTGTAGTGGGTGCGTGTGCAATACAGAATAAACTGTCCTATAATAACAAGTAAATACATTGAACAGATACAAACACAACTCTTCTTCTTGTTGTTTCTTTTCTCTTTTTTCTTATTAAATCTTTTGTCTTGAACGGGAAAATCTGTCTTAATTAATGAAATAAACTCAGCACTGTTTTCCCAAAAGGAAAAAAAAAAGAATTAAATGGAAGGATAAAAGAAGAATAGAATTGTACGACAGACGAAAGCGAAAAAATTACATTTGGCGCAGACGAAGAGTGGAGCGATCAGTAAATCGGTACTTCAAGAATGGCACAGCACTTGCAAACGCTTGTCTACAACCTGTATGTTTCTTGAAGCATCCTTTCTGTTTGGTTGCTTCTATTCTTGCAAGAGAATTTCTTCATTTCAGTTACATCATATCTGTGTGCATTTATCATATTTCTCTCTTCTGATCATAGCTGCGTACTCACATATCTCATATCTTTGTTTCTGCATCTTATCTGTGTGCCATCGTCGTATCTATGTGCCATCACTAGAAATCATGTGGCACTCAGTCATATATCATTGCACTCCTAACCCAGTATTTTCATCGATTTAAATTTAGCAAGAGTTTGTTGACATTCAGTCATTGCGTGCAGTTTTAATTTCTTTTATTTTGTAAACATCTTTTATACCATTCCTATGTTTAAATCCAGATTTGTTGTCTTGTGCAATTTTATTTGTTTGCTGTTAAGATCCTGAGATCTCACCAGCCTTTCAATATTTTCATCAAAGACCTTCCTGATGACATTGGTTCTCAACTGAATATCTAATCTAATGACACAACCATTTATTCCTATCGGGTCGATAAGGATAAATTGGCATTTGATCTCAAGAATAATCTAATTTCTGAATAGGTGTCTATGGCGATGGTCTTCTGAAAAGAGGAAGAACATGACTAAGAACTGTGTGTACGCCATTCCATGTAGCTGTGGTGAGAAATATGAAGGGGGAACAGTCCGCTTCTTAAGGTAAGACTACAAGGACAACGTAAAGCCGTAACACTGGGAGGGATATAAAATCAGGCATAGCTGACCACATATGGAGGGAAAAGGGAGATCATCGCCTCTTGTGGCAGAGAAAACTTAAGAAATCAGCACATATGCTAGACAACGTTTGCCGGGTGTACGTGCTCGGGCTCCCCACATTAAACCGACCTTGTGTCACAAACTGACCTGGGGGGGTAAATACAAATTACTATAAGGTGTTGTTTCATCTACTCCTCCCTAGCTATTGTGATAATGGCCAAACCAGAAGGCCTCCACAGGCTTGCTTAAAAAATGTTCCTAGCTTATACAACGACCATCTTAGAGATCAGATTTAAATTCTGTTAGCTATCTCCGAATCAATAGTGAACACAGAATAGAGTGATGAAGGTTTGAAAATTTAAATCAATTCTAGCTTGACGCATCCAAAATATTAAAATTGGCCGATGTAAGAAATATTCTGAAATTCTGGACAAAATATTTAAATGCCTAAAGACACAAAAGAAAATATGACGCCAAATTAATTATGAAGCGATTTCCTCGTGTTTTGACTGATTCATATGTCGTACTAAAAAGTAAAATGAAACAAATTTACCTTGTATCTTTTCTCATGTTTGAGACAGGATGATGCAAATAGATATGTATATATATATACAAATACATAATATATGCAGTTTCTTGTTTCAGGCGTTTTAAAAGCAGCCTAGAATAAATCCAGCTGTTGTAATTTAAAATATTAAAGGATTTTGTTTTCTATTTTCTACCAGAGTTGATATAAGAAAAGATCATTGAATTATTCCGTAGATTTATGTTCTGGATTTTTCCAACATAATCTCCTTTACTGTCAGTTTTAGTTATCCAGCTATTTCATTGATCTCAGGGAATGAATATTATACAGTGTGAATTTACAATAAAAAATAGCTATTGGATGCGTCAATATATGGACTCATACAGACACACACCCACACACA
Source organism: Acanthosepion esculentum (assembly GCA_964036315.1). Classification (NCBI taxonomy): domain Eukaryota; kingdom Metazoa; phylum Mollusca; class Cephalopoda; order Sepiida; family Sepiidae; genus Acanthosepion; species Acanthosepion esculentum. The sequence continues at coordinate 137,303,264 of OZ038482.1, forward strand.
CAGTGTATAATAAATATTAATTAATCTAATCTTCTATTGAGACCTGTTTTAAATTAATGTTTTGAACGTTGAATTTTTACACACACACATATATATATATATATATATATATATATATATATATATATATATATATATATATATATATATATATATATATATATATATATATATATATATATATATATATATATATATATATATATATATATATATATATATATATATATATATATATATATATATATATATGCAGATCGAGAGAGACGGTGTAATGGTTAGCAAGCTTGTCTCGCTAGAACAATTACGATTGGTTAGTGATTTCGATCTTCAATGGGTGCCCCTTACTATATATATATATATATATATATATATATATATCAGAGAGAGGAAACAGAGAAGGAGAGAGAATTGAATGAGAAAATGGAAGAAACACATATATGATAGACTTCGGCGCTTGAAAGATTTTATTCTGATTGTAAATTTGGATATGATTTTTATTTTCTTACCCTTTGGCGTTTATTCTTATTTACTTTAGCTTTTTTCGTATACCATTGTTTTCGAATAAACAGTCCAATGGTTAAAATACAAGTAGTCGCCTATATTTTCCCACAGTAGATCGAGCTTCCTTTTTTTTAAACCTTTGTCTCACTGATAGTCAGATTTGTGGCGGGTGAAATATTTTAACCATGGAAACAAATGTGGCCCCCAACAAAGAACTCAAAATTTTAAGATAATATTTTTCTGTGTAGAATCATACAAATCAGCTTATATCCGGTAGCGATCCGCTATCCGCGATAGATATTTTCCCCACGGATGGTGAAATCTGCTGATAACAATGAATATAATCTAGGTATATATATTTTTTTCACCAGGCTATACACATTCTAGTTTAAAGACATAATTGAAATTTTAACGTTTTCTAACTCAAAATACTCCCCCCACACACACCAAAAGAAATTTAGTTGAATGGAAAACACTAATTAGTAAACTTCTTATATGATGACTAATTGTTTGGAGGATATTTATTTCAATTACTTTTTAATTTTTTCATACGTCTTATTTTTCTGTATTTTTATCAGATAGCTATTTTTCATTTTTCATACTGTTATTACAGAATTACTACGAATTTTAATTTAATCTAATATTAGTTTATATTAATTTAAACGTTAGATTTTAGTAGATAAACGTATTTGAATTGACACTGTTCTATAGGTAACGGTGAATTACTTCTACCGGTCTGTGTATTTGAGAGTCTTAATATAGAAAATATGCCTTGCCGCAGCCATATGTAGGGGGAATAATACAACCTCATCTGGTACGGATTACAATGTCCGGCCACAGAGAACTCCACAGCCAAACAATTAGCCCTTTAAGAAAGCTACATCGTCTCGTTCAAATCTTCTTGAAATGGCATATCTGCACGAAGATTCATATCATTATTTTCCTATATGAAATGGATAAGCAGGAATATATATATATATATATATATATATATATATATATATATATATATATATATATATATATATATATATATATATTCAATTTGTGACTGGTAAGGATAATTCCAAAGGAGAATATTAATGCAGAGAGAGCTCAATGTAAAATAGAGAACATTATAATAAAAATAAATCAAGAAGAAAACCTTAAAGATCCATATTTGATATAATTTATTTCGTTAATATATAAATATATTCATTTCTTCAGACCGAGTTTTATTAAGAACTTTCGGACTGAAAGACGAATATTTGTTTGTACGTCTTGAATATTGAGAGCAGTTTTTAAAAGCCCTCATGAAATAAAAATTATTACCTATGGGATTTTAAGTGTTCATACTATTTAATTAATAATAATAATAATTTTGGTTTGTCTCTTGACATAGAGGTCTCCCTGGATCTATATCCTCCTGTAAATTTCATCCGGATTACCATATTGTATTATTACTATATATATATATATATATATATATATATATATATATATATATATATATATATATATATATATATATATATATATATGGTGTCCCTAAATCATGTATACACTCTTTAAATATTAATAGTTCATAATACATATTTTTATATAGATGTAAATCTGCAAAACAGATAGATTGGAAGAAGAGGGACATTTGAATACCCCCCTAGATCACCAGATTTGACACCCTTGGATTTCTTTTTGTGGGGGTTTATAAAAGACAAAGTTTACAGCAGGAAACCTGAAGCAATTACTGAAATGAGAGTAGCAATTGAAGAAGAATGTGCTCAAATACCAGAGGAAATGATTCTGGACGTTTGTAGGTCTATTTCTTCAAGATATGAAAAGTGTATTGAACAGAACGGCAACCAGTTTGAGCACTTGATGTGAACTCATCATTATATTAACATTCTGTTATTGCCCCAAGTAGCTTTTATCTTATTAAAGTTAATTTTCTATGTTTTTTGTATATTTTTATTCTTTAAATGTGTATTCTTTCTCTTGTATTAATCTTATTTACAAGTCAAAATACATAGATTGAATAAGTTATAACGCTTTAAAGATTGTATACATTATTTTGGGACACCTTTATATATAATAGAGAGAGATAGAAAGAGGAAGAAAAGAAATAGCTGAACTGCTTTTTGCCAAATGACCATATTCATGGAAAATGGATAGTTCTAAAATAAGCGTTGATAGTACCGTCTTCAGTCCTGGTCGAATACTGATCTTTATGACTGTAAATTCGTCATCGGCTTTTATCTCGTATCCAAGAATTTAATTTCTTTTCTGATACCTTCCTTTATGATGTTGGCTTTGATAGCTAAGTAGACCAATTCTTGCATACAAGAGCCGATGACATTGAATGCATAGTAATGTTTTCTCTTCTCTTCTTCCTTTTCTCTTCTGACTGATTCGAGGTTTTTGGTTCCGATGGTGATAGACCATCGCCAGTTGATACGGTCTTGTGCTTGTCTTTCAAACGATTTCCGTTAAATAAAGCTGGAAATATCTAACTATCCCATTCCCGAAGCAGGCAGTAATTTACTTGCTTTAGCATTATACAGCAGAATTCCAGGGAATTATTAAAAAAATGGGCCAAAACATTAAAAACCCTCTCTCATGATCAGACATAGAAAAGCGCAAAGCAGGTGTAGAAATTAAACAGATTCACAAATTACTGAGTTTATTTAACAGGAAAACAAATCTAGCGAATGTAATTTTATTTGTCTATATTTCTTTGATGAGGTATTATATACATTATTTACATTATTCTGACTATTGTCCTCATCTTTGTCGCTATATTTATTACAACGTTCCGCCCCTTCAGTATCTGTCTATATTTCTGAGATGATGTATTATGTACACTATTTACTTTATTCGGACTATTGTCCTCATCTGTGTCGCCATGTTTATCACAATATTTCGGCCTTTCAGTATCTGTCTATATTTCTGAGATGAGGTATTATGTACACTATTTACTTTATTTGGACTATTGTCCTCATCTTTGATGCCATGTTTATCACAACGTTTCGGCCGTTGTACGCTCCACTGCCTTAACCGGGTATTGAACTCACACTCTTTGGGTCCTGTCACTGGATCTAACCAACGTGGAAACTTTCAGAGGGAAATTAACAGGAGATAACTGATAACGGACATCCATTAAACATGGCACGTGGAACTAGAACAGTCTACCCGAGTAAACGAAATAAAGGGTTCAGTTCGACATTCCAACCACCTGAAGAAGGCCAGAGCGTACAACAGCCGAAACGTTGTAATAAATACGGCGACAAAGATGAAGACAATAGTCTGAATAATGTAAATAATGTAATTTTCTTTCTATGTCTTTATTACAGCCACTGCAACAGGTTGTATTTGATTTCTAAGATATTTTAAATTTGTCAAAATAAAACTGAACCCCATCACGTACATGCCATTGGTCATCGAGAAAAATGCTATTTTACGTGATTATTACGTTATCCAAACAAAGTTGCTCTTCGTTCACTGTGTTGGAATTGGATAAACGACCATTTTAATATCATTATAACTTAAAAGGAACATTTGAGGATTTAAATACCGTTTGAACTTAAATTATCTTTAGCGCTTTTTGGCATTTAATTTTTATGTTTCATATAGAATATTAGAAAGAATGAAATTTTCAGTAATTACTGAAATCTAATATATGTATGCGCGCGTGTGTGTGTGTATGCGCGTGTGTGTGTATGCGTGTGTGTTTTATTCTCTCTTCTTTTTCTCTTTCTCTGTTCGATGACTTCGCCATAATGTCTTGTGTAAAGTGAGCTTTTATTTCTTCGCCACTTAGCTATGTGTTAAATAGCAGGAAAGAATGGGTACACTAGCCTTGATTGGCAGCCAGTCTAAGAGAAAGATAACCGATAATCAGTTTTCATTTTTTTTCGGTCTCACATTAAACTTTTGTATTTGTCTCGCTTAGGGGAGGCACGGTGGAGCAATGGATAGCGGCACGGGTTGAGGAAGCAGAGAGCCGAGTTCGAATTCCTGTTCAATCCATTACATGCATTTATATGCTAATACACTTGGGAAAAATATGAATCCTCTTCTTCTCCCTCCAGCTATGGGTAAATGGAGTCTATAGCCTCCTTGATGGCAACTGGTCTACCGCAGAAAGAAATGGCAACCTACTGTAGGAAAAAATCTGCCTCGTCAGTCATGTATCGAAAGATACATGATCGCCTAAGCGTGTATAACGCCTGGCACATAACTGACTGACATGTCTCTCTTTCTTCCCTGTTCCTTTTTTTATCTCTTCACTTTTCTCTTTCTTATCTCCTTTCTCTCCTTTTGTTTCATTTACATGCTTTTCTCTCTCACAATCGCCTTTCATTCAATCTCATTCACGTTTCTTTCTTTCTCATTCACGTACATTATTTATTCTCCATTCTCACGCTCTCTCCCCACTCTCTCGTGATTTTTACGGCCTTCCGGACTCTTAATCTGTTATATTTCTCTTCCTACTTTTCTTTCTTTCTTTCTTTCCTTCTTTCTTTCTTTCTTTCTTTCCTTCTTTCTTTCTTTCTTTCTTTCCTTCTTTCTTTCTTTCTTTCTTTCCTTCTTTCTTATACTCTCTTTTGCATAAACTTTTTCTAACTACCTTTCTATTATTTCTATCTATTTCACACTCTCTTGTACCCATCATTCATCGCACAACGCTGATCCACTTCATCCTCTTTCTTTCATTCAAGCATCCTTTCATATCTTACGCTAATATTCTTCGTCTTGCATTTCTCCTACCATCTCACCAATATTTCTGTGTTCGTTAATCAACATTTTCTAGAATGCTAAATCCTGATATCTTTCTTTTAACATGTTGCCCTTTGAAAACAGAAATGTTTTCAACCGTAGCTAACCATTATCTATTTATATAAAATACTGTTTAGTCAGACTTCTTACTGAAGTTCATTACAGGCTATTTTAATATGAGAAAATTGATTAAATTTACTAAGCCAGATTAATAAAGGCTATCAACAATAAAGCCTTTAGAAAAGAAGTCATTCATACAACAAAATATTGGTTTAAGAGGTTTGTCTTGAATTTTGTTTGCTATAAAAAGCTTTCTTAAAAATCTACAGGCAGTGTGGCTAATAATCAAAATCCTTGCACTTGATGGTTCAACTTACAAATATTCAGTTCAGCAATATATATATATATATATATATATATATATATATATATATATATATATATATATATATGTGTGTGTGTGTGTGTGTGTGTGTGTGTGTGTATATATATATATACATACACACACACACACACACACACACACATATATATATATATATATACAGATAGATAGAGCGCGCGCGGGGGCGTGTGTGTATGTATGTGTTTCCGTATGGACAGCAAAATAGGTAGAGACAGAGGAAAAGAGAAAGAGAGGAATTAAAAATGAATGAAGACAAAGAGTTCACCAACTTATTTTTTGTTCCTCAAGTGCTTTTCTTTCAAATCTTTGAAGAACGGCTCGCTGTATAAATTGTACGTCAGCGAATCTCTCCTAATCTGGGACTTTTTTTAAACAAAAGAATTCCGTAAGCAAAAGACCAATATTTGCCTTTCATTAATTCATAATCGAAAAAAGATTCTATCTTGAAATAACAAAGATCGATTAGGCTGGGGATAACAACAGAGTTTCATGACATTAACGATTTCCTGGTCGACATTAGAAGCAATCAATTAAATGAAGAAACTGGAGGAAAATACAATTCTCGCTCAGTCTTTTCCATATTGAACATGCAACACAACGCAATCCATAAACACAATTTCATATTCAAAGGAAGAATTGATTTAGATTCCTAATAAATGAATTTATTTCCAGCGTGCCTGTCTTAGAATGAACCTAATTAGTTAATATTGCAAACTGTTGATCGTGCGTGGGATTGGTTCCTAATAGGTGTCCCACAAACGTGTGACTGTGCCGACCACTGATAAGTTGAAATAAATTCATTGAGTGTCTAAACAACATTATTGCGAATGCATACAAAGGCGCAAATATAGTTTAATCATTCGGAATATTCAAAGTGTTATATTCACATTCAACATACCTTACGAATGTACAAATAGGGACTATATATATATATATATATATATATATATATATATATATATATATATATATGCGTGTGTGTGTGTGTATTATTATAGGATATTAAAACAAAGACATGTTAAAAATCGCTACACAATGGCAATTAAGACTAAAATGTGTTTCCTTAGGCATAAATTTGTAGTGATGAAACATAATTGCAGTTGTGCAGCAATTTTTAACATGTTTTTGTTTTAATATCCTAAAATAATTAATATTTAGCTTTACTCTATATTGAGCCCGCTTTAAAATTAAAAGTTACGGACAGTAGAATTATACTGCATTTGTTCTCATTTTACCTTGATATATATATATATATATATATATATATATATATATATATATATATATATATATATATATATATATATATATAGTCAGAAAGAGTTGACGTTAGGACAGCTACTAATGTTTCACCCAACCGAGGTCGTCTCACGATCGTGGTAGCGTGAAGCTTTAGTAGCGTTCCTAACTTCGTCGATTCCTAAGTCGTGACGCCCGGAAGCATAATTGCTGTTTTGATTTCATAAACATCCATCACTCTTTATTACTGTTTAGCTATTTGTTTCTCGTTTGGTTTTGTTTGGTTTTTGTTTTTCATAGTTTATATTTCGTTTTCCTTTTTTCTTATATCGGTTCTTTTATCCTTATTTTGTTTTATTGGTTGTTATCTTTTACTTTTTATTGAGGCTTTCTTTGCTCATCTCGCAAAAGGCTTTCTTTTGCTTCAACACTATTTGGTTTCTTTTTTATCTCCTTTATTACTCACCCATATCGAACATCAGACGGTGAACATTTCAAATCAAAATCCTGTTCGTTCTAAATCTACAGACATTAATACACGTACAATTCTGTCTCTCTCTCTCTCTGTCTATCTCTCTATCTATCTATCTCTCTATCTATCTATCTACATAT
>OZ038482.1:137313279-137330779 GCA_964036315.1 Acanthosepion esculentum
TCACAATGTGCAATATTTAATAACAAAAGTGATGAAAATATGAACAAAAAAACTAAACTAAATTAAATCGGCCCGACTATATAGCGAAAACATGTTTAATAAAAAAAATAATTAATTCCAGATTTTCAGACTTCTCTTTCCTTTATGCACATGCGTAGTTGTATTAGCAAAAACATATTAATCTTATGATATCCTAAAGAACAAAACATGCCACACGAAATATTTTTCTACTTTGTCATAATTTTTACCCTGAAACTTTTCTTGATATATAAATTTATATATTGTTTTCGCATACAGAATTGTCACTGTTGAAGCAACACTCGAGATGATAAATGGTATTTAAAACTATCCTTCTTCTCATAAATATATAATATTTAAATAAAACCACTTTTATAAATATGACTAGACTAGTAGCGTTCGATGACAACTTTGGCAATATATGAAAACAAAGATGCTATAGCTATAGGTAGAGCGTTTTTATAAAAAAATTCTTTATGACTCAACTAGAAAATAAAATATTCATTGAAATAATTAAATCAGACATCTATTATAAATACGTTGACGATAATTTCATTTCGATAAAATAAGTAAAAGATCTCAAAAACTATAACGAATTTTTGAATGAAATTCTGTTCTTACCTACATTAGAATTAAATATTAATAAAAAAAATAATCACTTTTTATCTCCCCATTGATTACAATATTCATTATTTTCTTTATTAAAAGACATATAACTCTAACTTCTGCTTTCCCAGTTACAAAAACCAAATGTTGTTTGCAAATTCACTTAACGTATTGGAGATTGTATCATTGAGAATAATTTATAAAAAATTAGGTAGGATATACGACTACAACCTTCTTCTATAAAGCACGTGATCATATGTCTGAAGAAATTTCAATTGTCAAAAATATGATCGAAAAACTTCCAGAAACATCGCCTAATTAATGATACAATAACAGTTATGAAAAAAATATTACACATCTTTGAAGATATTCATATTTACTCAAAATTACCAGGTAATTAAGAAAATCACTTATAACTTGAGACATAATTTAAAATGCATTTACATTTTCAGAATAAACAATGATACATTCTTTGCACCTTTATAAGTATTTAAATTTTTAAAAAATAACATGTTCACTTGCCATGGAAAATATTCGAAACTAAAAAATAATTAACATATATAAGATAGAAATACGAAATCATCAAAGGACTTCAATTCTTGGCAATGACTGAAGTCAAAGCAAAGATCGTGATACTTAATAAATAGACATGAACTTTGCACGTTTCCGTCATAATTTAAATAAAATAACTGAGATTCAGTTTCCAGCTCGAAATGGTAACCACGAATGTTTCAGTGACGCACATTAGCATTGTGTTAACTTTAAGACTCTTTCATGCTCATATATTTTTTCTTTGAAATCTCCAGATCTTGAGGTTTTTATATTCTAGTTGGTAAATTCCTGCTAAACTTTTAACCGTTTCTTTTAACTTTTTGAAGTGGAAAGAGTATATTGAATCAATTACTAAGTCTGCAGCTAAGAAATTTACTTCACTTTGTCGTGCTAGACATTTTCTTTTCGATAGATCTAAGTTTACCAATCCTCCTTGTTTTGAATATTTCTGCCACATCCAGTCTGATGCTCCTGTGATATATTTACAGATTTTGATAAAAAGTAAAATTAATACTTTTATGGTAATTCTTCTGATGGACTTTTCTCTGCGGTACGTAGACTTTGAATGTATTTAAGCGCAGTACCTATTAAGGTTTATTAATCACGGATTTTGTAAGTAGTATAATGTATCTCATTTTTAATATGATTTATACTTTCTTTTAAATGTATGTTCTGTAAGTTTTGTACGGTTTTCTTCTAGCAGTGTATATAATCTTTGATCTTAAAGGCGATATATTTACCCATTTAATAAACAATTATTCAAGCCATTAGCTGAGAAATTCATTTTAGAAACGATCTGGTTTTCCATAGGTCAACATGAACTTAATTATGAGAATTACAAGTAAATGTTGTGAATAAATTCCGCCTCTATCCATGACATTTATTGACCGCATCAGATTTCATGACTGAGTATCAATGCTATCAATGGAAAACAAATTGATATCCTGCAAAGCCCATTCAAACTTCGACGTTCTTCTACTAGGATATTCTTGTATATTCAGGACCAATAAGAGAAGTTGTAGGCTGTTTCAGTTTAGATCAGGCATAAGACGGGGATCAGCATTTTATATTATTTACTGCAACAATCAAAACACCAGGAATCGAACGTTTCTATATTACAACTTTTCAATATTACCTGTCATCGGTCTGCAACATATCATGTCGAAACTCATAATATCTATGAAGACTCATCGATCTGCAATATATAATATCCAAATCCATAGTATCTATGAAGACTGTCATCGAGATGCAATATTCATATGAGATTATTATTTCAATTCTTTCGGGATATTCTTACATATTTGTTATTTTATTTTGTAAGCACCTTTAAAATATAACACATGAATATGAATTTCAGTGCAGCACTAGATTGGCGTTAAATCATTTACAGTTGAAAACTATACATTATATGTTAACACCGTCTTCTCTCGAATTTCCTGCTTGTGCAAATCTCTTTCGGCTTCTTGTGTTCCAGTCAAATTTGATCTTCAAAAATTTTAATTCAATGTCAATCGCTCTCTTCTGTCTTCTTAATTTCTCTTTTATTGCTCTCTCTCTCTCCTTCTCTCTGTCATAATGATAATCTTTTTGTCATATTCTCTCACGCTCAGTAAACCCTTGCATCTTAGTGGCTTTATTATCTTGCTTGAGGTGAAATAATTAACAGAAATATCATTATTACGCCCATTTAAATATCGAAACAGGAACGTCCATAATTTTTACACGATCCCAGCTCAAAATTCATTAATGCACGGTATCAAATCTTTCTTGTCGGTTATCGGCATTTGATTCAATTCTTTATTCCTTTAGAAGTCGAAAAGAAAGTATTAAGAAAAATAAAATGTACATTTTTGTGTAAATAATATCCGTAAGGAATATACGATAATAAGTCTATTAAATAGAACAATGTTTTCACATCACCGTAAAAAGAAACATATTCAATGTGAAAAGTTTCGGAGAATACATATATATATATACATAATATTAGGAGCATTTGATAAACATAATTAAGTAATTCATCGAGACTGAAACCTCAACAGAATGCAGAAAGCACTGGACGGCCGTTTCGTCCTATATTTGGGACTCATCAGCAGTGCGCACCCACTACCGAGAATTGAAACCCTGACAGTTAGGTTGTCAAGCGAACACCATACCAACTGTTATACGGGCCTCGGTGACGACAAGGTAGCAAATCAGACTCACTATAGCGCCGCTCGCTCACAAATTCCGTGGTGGAACTCAACTGAGATTCTCTCTTACCATAAGACTGTGCCCCCGGAGCCACGACTACTATCAGCAAGCCGCGCCAACTGGAGCATTAGAAGCCGGTTCAAGCAATGATATATAAATGATAGAAATTATTAGGAGGATTTGATAAATATAATTAAGTAATTCAACGAGTCTGATATATATATCGAAATCTTTGGTAAGCACATATTCTTTATTAAATATCTCGAATGCACCTGTAATTAACTCTGTAAAAAGCAAGATATATATATGTGTGTTTCTGTCAATTTTCTATTTCTAATACATTTAATATTATCAACAACGGCCGCATAGTTAAATGATTTTTATTTCGTAATTATCCTTATTTATTTCCCTCTTGTCTTTTTCTCTTACACACATTAACCGATAATATTGTTTAAAATGACATTACGTTGACTAAAATATCAATTTATAATATATCGATTCTATAGAAATATTTCCTTTGTTTCATAATGCTAAGTCGCCATTGAATTTCTTTAAAGTTTGACCAACACTTGACAGTACGGATCATGAAATAATTGAACTACGTTCAAATTTCTTTACAATTCGTCATTTCTTCTAAGCCTTTTTGTAACCGACAGAGGAGCTCGTTAACCGGTACCGCAATTCCCTCATTGCACTAATCAATCTCTGATTCTTGAGTCGTTTCAAAATGTGAAATGTCAAGAGAAATGGACTATTTTGCCACCATTCGCACTGAACTTTACGTTATTTGTGAACTTGTATTCAAACTCATCCCGTGGGGGTGGAGGGCTATATGATCTTCCAATACTGCATGTCAATGCGTATTGTTTGTTCCTTCTATATGACTCAGAACAATATTTCCGCGTTACATAAAGTTATGGAAAGAGCAAAGGGGTGGAGCCATCCCAAGAAGTGCCAGAAGGAACAGTTATTATTATTTCGCCTTTTACCAAATTGTGAGATGTTTTGTTTTTTTTAGTTTCATTTTTCATATGACTGACTCCCTTTCGCTCACAAGTAGAAACACACTCATATATTCACACCAACACATAGGTACAATCCGGGTAAGCATTTTACACATTGATACATTTCATGTCATAACAATTGTGAAACCAAATAAAATATATTTTTTTACATTGCGGAATCCGTTACATTTTATTGTTTTCAAAGTTCAATTGCGTTAAATCAATTGAAAATGATGAGGAGGAAATGTTTAAATATTTCAAAGTAGCCTAAAAACAATTATAAGATATTTTCATTATATTTGCGCTAAAGACATTGTCAATAGGATAGATATTCTTTAAGGAGTTCTTGAAAAATATTCAATCAGATTGTAGCGAAAATTATTTCTCTCTCTTATGTAAAATATATTTAATAAATTGAATAATCTTCGTGCCTCGACAGTCTAATGGATAAGTTAAAGTTGATTCGAATGTGTTCACACATACACACACAACTGAGCGCACACATAATGCACTAAATTATAATAAGGCATGAAACCAACAAGTCCCCGTGTCTTTCAAGCAGCGTGTAAAAGAAAATAGAATAACGCCATCTAATCATAAATGTAATATTTCCATAAAAGAAATAACCCTGGTAAAATGAAAATTGAAAAAAAAAAACGTAATTTTAAAGCAACCAAATGTGATGGAAATTAATGAATGCCGAAGAAAGAGAAAAATAAAATAAAACCAAAAAGAATTCAAAAATGAAAAAAAGATATTTGCTCAAATTATTGTCAAAGCTGGCATCAAATATAAATCATCTAACAAAACGAATAAAATTATTTTCTTATATTTCAATCTTGTTTATCATTTTTCTCTCTTAATTAAATGTTTAAAGTCCATATTTTTTGATGGCTTATTTTTAAAACTAATTTCATCTTTTGTAATGCTGTACACAATCACTTCAATGGGTTTTGAGCATGCGCATTCCGACACACGGAAACTCCATTTTTATTGTTGTCAGTGCTACAATTGTGTGCGCGCATGCGTTCTCTCTCCCGATCGTGGCAAACGTATTGTTGCAGTTACAGTAAACGTGAGTGGAAAGAAAAGAGAAGACTGTCTAAAACATCTGCTCGACATAATTAGAGCCAGCTGTCATCTAACGAAAGGAAGATTGTTTCGAGCAGGTCTCAACAAAACGTTTGTTTGCTAGTGTTTCGGTAGTGGCTGGAAATGTTAGTGGCGCGTGCGAGGGAAAGAAAGAAAGAAAGAAAGAAAGAAAGAAAGAAAGAAAGAAAATAGGAAAATACAAAAGAAAAAAATATGAACTGAAAGAATTAAAACTATTAGAAAGAAAGAAAGAAAGATAGATAGATAGATAGATAGAAAGAAAGAAAGAAAGAAAGAAAGAAAGAAAGAAAGAATAGTAAAGAGTAGGGTAAAGTGCAGTATGAGACAAAAAAGGAAAAGAAATACTAAAAGCGAGTGTTGGATTAAAACTAAGAAAATAGATTAAAACGTTTAAAAATAGTAAATAAAATATGAACGGGTTGGCAGCATCAGAATGACGTGAATAAACACTAAAGAGAAAAACGCTAAGGACGAAAAAGCATAGCAGGGCGTAAAAGGGGAGATAATGCAGATATAGAGAAAGCTGAACATTAAACATGAAATAGTGACTAGTGATGAGATACTGAAAAACGATTAGGAAAAAGAGAAAAACCTGAGGAATGAATGCTGACAGAAAATAGACGAAGTGAAATTTAGGAATTTTTCAAGGCTTTTATAATTAGTTGTCATAGATGAAAGGAGTTTCCGATACGTCAAATCTGAAAGCAGCTCTTTTGCTTTTGAGCATTTCAGGGTCTAAAAAATATTTTTTTAAATCTTATGATAGAAATCCTTTATGGTTTCCCAGAATTTGCACTGGGACGTCACATTTCAGAACAGCTAAACAACTTCCATAAGAAATCGATCATTAACGGAAATATCAAGACATATGTTTTAATTAGTTCATTCTGTTTCCATATATATATATATATATATATATATATATATATATATATATATATATATATATATATATATAAAGTGAACATATAAGTCAACACTTAGAGGCGACAGTCTGTTTCATGCTAGATGCAATCGTCAGGCCACGAGTACTGTTATTATTCTCGGCTATTTATATATACGGGTCAGTGGTGCATTGTGGGTAGTCTATTTTGTCGGTTATTTTACCGAATGTCGTTTATTTGTTTATTTGTTTATTTATTTATTTGGGTCAAATTATTTTGCTTGTTTTTATTTATTTTATTTTTATTTTTTATCTCATATGTTTTTTTTTATCGGTGTTTTTATTAATGTAGGAAAAAATTGTTTATATAGCTTATTGTGGGTAGTCTATTTTGGCGGTTATTTTACCGGAAGTAGTTTATTTCTTTATTTATTTGGGTCAAATTATTTTGTTTCTTTTTATTTATTTTTATTTTTATTTTTTATCTTATATATTTTTTTATTTTTTATTTTTATTATGATCGGTGCTTTTATTAACATAATAGATTTGTTTATATAGCTTATTTAATAGTTTTGTTTTTGTATTTTTTCAATTTTGGGGCTGATTTATGTGGTTTGTTCTGACTATTATTTTGGCGGGAACAGTTTTTAATTTATTTGTTTGGATTGATTATCTTGATTTGTTTTTCTAAAAGGCTAGTTTATTGGTATCGGTTGTTAGTTTATTTATATATTTGAATGTATTTAGATCAATTTATTTTACTTGTTGTTATTTATTTGTTTCACTGTATATTTTCTCTTTTTGGTTTTCGATTTTTAAGTAACGTAGTATATTATTTTTTATTTTTTATTCACATATAGACAGAGACATATATATTGAAATATTTTCTAAAATGGAAAAGTCCGAGCTCGTTTAAAATTAAATTTATTGAAAATATAATTAAAACGTAAGGGGTGTAAATCTCAGCTCAGAAAGAGTTAATAAAATACGTTTTAATTATATTTTCAATAAATTTAATTTTAAATGAGCTCGGACTTTTCTTCTATTTTAGTAAATATTTCAATATATGTGTCCCCTTTATACTAATAAATAATGTGCCAACGCGTTACCTATGAATAAGTGTTGGCCGAAAGATATCTCAGATGCTCATGTCCATAATAAAAAAAATAGTTTGATTAATAAAATGGCGTCCCTGTTGTTTAAATCTATTCTGAGGTTCTATGGGTTCAAGTCTTTATTCCTATATATATATATATATATGTGTGTATATGTATATAATTTCGGGCTCCCACTTTATATTTATTAATTCAAAATCAGGAGTGATTAGCAGTAATGCTTTTCTCATTAGATTTAAAATCTTTGAGGCTCAGAAAACAAGATGAAGCATTTTAGTTATTACTGTATGGTGGATGATAGAGCTTCTTAAGCATAATGATGTTAAAACAAAAAGCTGATGCAAAAATACTTGGATGCCAGCAAACATTTTCACCTTTTAGCTCTTATCTGAAGTTAAAAAATATTTATTTTCACTAAAATTGATCTTTACTATTACAGAAAGTACAAAGCGTCAAAGTATGGCGTTAGTCATTAGTGTTTCTGCCTTTGGATCGAATCATTATTTCAATTCGATTGATTGGAAAAAGTTTCAAATTTCCTTACTGTTGTGTAGGATCCACCTAATCTGCATAGGTGACTATCAACTATATAAATAATGGTTGGTACCGGAAGACGAGGGAGAGGTGGAATCACGAGATCCAACTAGAGACACTGATCGACTGCAACTAGTCAACACATTCTCCAGGAACGTCTTCCCAGAAATATACAGAAATACTATATGTACTTATTGTGTACACTTTCTTGTTATAATACATTCTTGTTCTAAGTACATTTTGTGTTGCATTATTATTCCATGCAATAGGCGAGATTCAACAATGAGTCAAGACTCAACAATGGCGACGAAGTAGAACGAACCATACGCCAAGTTTCAACAATGGCAAAGAAGTAAAACGAACCATACGGAAAGAAGGAAGAATTAATAGTGAGAGTTTTCAACAATTGGGACAAGTCATTGAAGAACCCAGGCTGAAAAAAAAACTATTAATTCAAAGTCCAACGTTAACGTAACGACGAAGGATTCTGAACTTCTGGATATGTAGAACTCGTTAAAAGACGACTAAGCATAAAGGAACGTTCACTCAGAAAAATTGAAAGGTGTCGTAAACGAGTAACGGTAATTTTAAATTAAAAAATTATCTACAACGAGACACCCGCTAAAAAGAAAAATTGGCCGACTACAAAAACATGCATGGATTAAAAGGAGCACAAATACACCGTGTCGACTTTGAAAGGTAACGAACTTTAAAAAATTTGTTTTTTTTATTTGTTCAACAATATAGTGACGAATTACCTCTGATAAGAAAATCAGACGTTGTCATTGAAATACGCGAACAGAAGTCGAAAACGAAAAAAAAAAGTCCGACGCTCTCTGTACACGAAAAAAAAATACCGAAGTTGATTAGCACGGGCGTGAATTTAAAAGCAAGACATAAAATATAAAAGTCGTACGTTGTTCGATTTTTTTGGTCAGCTTATATGATATTCGTGGATACACAAATTAAAAGTATATTCCTTGTTGCATGAACACTATCAGCTAAAGATGGATGAACTATCCAAAGTCATATCTGAATTATTCAAATTTAACAGATAGCACAGCAAGAACAACTGATAGCAATGCAAAAATATCAAGAACGTCAAGATGAAAGACAACAAAGATATCAAGAAAAACAAGATAAAAGACTTTAGAAATTCAAAAGTTAACACTGGAGAAATTAAACAACTATCAGGCAAATGAGGGAAATTCTTCATATTCTAATAACACCATATTTAATTCGCTGGAAACTTTCAACTATGTGCCAGACGAAGAAAAAACGTTTGAAGCGTACTTTAAATGATATGAAGATATTTTCTACACAGACTGTGAAAACTGGTCGAATTCAAGAAAAGTCAGTCTATTACTAAGAAAGCTAGGTACAGTAGAACATAGCAAATTTGTAGATTTTATTCTACCGAGAAAAACAACTGAATTGGAATTCTCGGAAACAGTGAAATTGCTAAAAGAGCTGTTTGGAGCAAATATGTCGCTTTGGCATAAGCGATGGTTATGCATGAATGTCTCTAAATCCGACGATCAGGATTACTTAACATATGCATCTACAGTGAATAGACATTGTGACAATTTCAGATTGGCAGAAATTACGGTTGAAGAATTCAAGTGCTTATTTTTTGCTTAAGGACTGGTATCCAGTAAGATTGCCGAAATAAGACGTAGAGTTTTGTCTAAACTCGAATCTGAACAAGGCCTTACCCTGCAAAAGTTAGCAGAGGAGTGTCAACGGGCCGTAAGTTTAAAGAAAGAGTCGCAAAATATCGAAGAAGCTGGTATTGCTTATATTAAAAAAATAAAAAAGCAGTCAAAGTACCCATTAGAGAAAAATTGGAGTAAAAATTCGGCGTACTTTAAGAATAGACAAGAAAATAAAAAGAACGAAAATCAAAAGGTCCCACCATATAATTGCAGACATTGTAACGAAAGACATTGGGAGGTAAATTGCCCATATAGAAATAAGAAATGTTTCGTGTGCCAAAAGAATGGTCACAAAGGATCGTGTTGTAAAACGAAAAAATTCAAGAGCCGAATTAGACAAACAAATTCGAATATCAAATCAGATAGAGATTTGAGGAAATATGTGACGACTGAAATATTAAAAAAGAATATCAAATTTCAACTCGATTCGGGGTCAGATTTAACAATAATGAACGATAAAACATGGAAAATTTTAAAAAGGCCTACAATAATGAAGTCAACGAAACTCGCTCGAACGGTAACTGGAAAACAAATTAACTTCGAAGGCGAGGTTGTACTTCCAATGAAATTGAATGGGATCGTTAAAAAAATAAAAGTTTTCATTCTGAGAAACGGAGAAAACTTGTTGGGTACAGATTTTATTGAAACATTCGAATTGTGGGATAAACCGTTAAACTCATTCTGCAGAAAAGTAGAAAGTAATACGCAATCAAGACAGGACATTAAAGATGAATTAAAGAAAAAGTTTCCGGAAACCTTTACACCTGGTCTTGGAAGATGTAACAAATTTGAAGCTAAATTTGAATTAAAAGAAAATACTATGCCTATATTTAAAAAGAAACGAAACGTGCCTTTCGCAAGTGTAGAGAAAGTTAACGAAGAACTTGATAGGTTGGAAAAAATGGGAATTATTTCAAAAGTAGAATCTAATTCATGGGCTGCGCCGATTGTGTGCATAAAAAAGAAATCAAACCAAATCAGAGTCTGCGTTGATTTTTCGACAGGGTTGAACTCTGTAATGAAGGACTACTATTACCCGTTACCGAGTCCTGAGGAGATTTTTAACAAGCTAAATGGCGGAGTGATTTTTTCAAAAATCGACTTATCAGATGCCTATCTCCAAATTCCCGTCGAAGAAGAATGTTCGAAGTTACTAGGGCTAAACACGCATAGGGGTTTATTCAAGTACAACAGGCTTCCTTTTGGTATTAAAGTGGCACCAGCCATTTTTCAACAAGCCATGGACGTCATGTTGAATGACTTAGACTTTGCGTGTGCCTACTTAGATGATATTATAGTAAGGAGTGCAAACGTCGACGAACATCGAGAGCACCTCAATCAAGTATTTAAAAAGATTCAGGACTTTGGATTTAAAGTCAAAGAATCAAAGTGTGAATTTGGTTTGGAGGAAATTAAATATTTAGGTCACATAATCAACAAAAATGGCAGATTTCCAGATCCGGAAAGGTCCATTGCGATTAGAAACGTGCCGACGCCCACTAACGTGGCGACACTACAGAGTTTTCTGGGGCTCGCGAACTATTATCAAGCATTCGTTAAAGGAATGTACAATCTAAGAGCTCCGTTGAATGAACAACTGAAAAAAGACAAGGCATGGGAATGGACGGTAGAATGTCAAAAAGCCTTTGATGAAATTAAGAAAATGCTTACGTCCGACCTCATTTTAACCCATTACAATCCTAAACTGGATATTGTAGTGGCAAGTGATGCTAGTTCATACGGGGTAGGAGCATGTATTCAACACATAATGCCAGATGGTTCTAGAAAACCGATTGCGCATGCTTCGAGGGCAGTACTCCCAGGAGAGCGAAGTTATTCACAGATAGAAAAGGAGGCGCTGAGTATCATTTTTGCCATAAAAAAATTTCATAGGTACATCTACGGCAGACATTTCAGGTTAGAAACGGACCATAAACCTCTGATCACTATTTTTGGGTCAAAGAAAGGGTTACCCGTTTACACGGCAAATCGACTGTTAAGATGGGGAACCATTCTTCTCAATTATGATTTCCACATAAAGCACCTATCATCCAAAAATATAATTCATGCGGATACCTTATCAAGACTCATATCGAATAAAGATGAAGGATTCGAAGAAACAATCATTGCAAATATCAGAGCAGATTATGAGGTCAAAAGCATGGTAAACAACATTGTAAGAGAGCTACCGGTTACATCAAAGGAAATAAAAAAAGAATCTGAAAGCGATGATTTCATTTTAGGGAATAAAAAGTAAAATGGTAGCAAATGACCAAAAAGTTCAGGAGATCTATTCAATTTGTGACGAAATTTTATTATATGGTGAGAGAGTAGTAGTACCAAAAAAGTTGCAGAAAAGAATCCTACGGGACTTTCATATGGGTCACCCGGGGATTAATAGAACAAAAAGCTTAATGCGAAGCTTTGTATATTGGAAAGGAATGGATGTGGATATCGAAAACATGGTTCATCGATGTAAAGGGTGTGCGTTAGCAGCTAAGGCACCACCTATAGTACACAAACCATGGCCAAAGACGGATCATCCGTGGGAAAGATGACACATTGATTTCGCTGGTCCAGTAGAAGATTATTACTACTTAATAGTGGTAGATAGCTTTACAAAATGGCCGGAAGTACTACGCTGCAAAAAGCCTACGTCCAATACCACAACAACTTTTTTGCATGAACTATTTGCACGGTTCGGTGTGCCAGAGTGTATTGTGAGTGACAATGGTACACAATTCACTTCTGACGAATTTAAGGAATTTTGTGAGTTATATCAAGTTAACCACATAACGACGCCGCCGTATCATCCGAGATCCAATGGACTCACAGAAAGATTTGTAGATACGTTAAAGCGCGCTCTGAAGAAAGCCTCAGGAATTCCAACGGAAAAGGCGCTTCAGCAATTCCTACAAGTATACAGAATCACGCCTAACCAGAGAACACCATCAAACATGGCACCAGCAGAACTAATGTTCGCTAGGAAAGTTAAGTCAGTGTTTGACAAGCTTTTGCCAGGAAGAAATAGAATAAGGAACACTATGTATACAGCTAGAAAAAGATACACCCCCGGAGAGAAGGTCTTTTTCAAGTGCTATAGAAACAACATTGAGTTCTGGGAGCGAGGCATAGTGGACAAGAGAATGGTGACCTGATTTACATAATAAAAGGGCCGAAGAATACTCATAAAAGGCACCAGAACCAACTCAAAAAATGCTACGTGCTAGAGCATGAAGAGAGTATACCGGATGAGGAGGAAGATCCCATTGATGTAATGTATGATACTTTTCAAGTAGAACCTCCGCAGAGTGCTCATGAACCGAGAAGATCCGGTAGGAAACGAAAGTTCACGGACCCATTGGACGTGAATCCAAAACGGAAAAGATATTGAAAAAAAAAACAGATATACATATGAACTATGCAAAGGGGATCTACAAAGAAATAACCATAATCATCATCCCATATAGAAGCCAGTTTGAAATCCAAAAGGATTCCAAGGCTTGGGAGGGGGGTGTTGTGTAGGATCCACCTAATCTGCATAGGTGACTATCAACTATATAAATAAAGGTTGGTACCGGAAGACGAGGGAGAGGTGGAATCACGAAATCCAACTAGAGACTCTGATCGACTGCGACTAGTCAACACATTCTCCAGGAACGTCTTCCCAGAAATATACAGAAATACTATATGTACTTATTGTGTACACTTTCTTGTTATAATACATTCTTGTTCTAAGTACATTTTGTGTTGCATTATTATTCCATGCAATAGGCGAGATTCAACAATGAGTCAAGACTCAACACTTACTGAGTCTCCCATTTCTCTTGGCTGAAATCCTTAAGCCCTTGAAGATTGCATGCTTTTCTTTGAAGCATTTGTTTTTTTTTTCATTTTCAACCACAATGGCCCAATTATATTGAGTGCAGGGCACCACTGGCCAGTCTTGCAAAGGTTGAACATCTTCAGCCACAAAAAACCTTCTTGTTTCCCATGATGTGTGCCAAGGAGTACAGTCATTCTGAAGCAATTCTCCAACTTTGTTAGTCTGACCATATCACAGACATAATAATGCAGAGAATGGGAACTAAAACTGGGGATATTATTTTTAGGAACCCCATTAATATATTTTATTTCCTGTCGATTTGTAAATATTAAGTTTAAGCAGTTTAAATAAAGAGAGTTCTTGATTTTTGCAGTCTGCTCTTTTTCTACTAAAACTAAACATGCTTGTAAATAAATTTAGACTTTGCTTTCTATATGCTGTTAAGCCGCTTCATTGAGTCGCATCGCTTTGTTCCAATTAAATGCAACCTGCTCTAGATATGTAAGCTTAAATGCATGTAGATAACGTCATGGTTTATTTACGCTTCTGTCGAAATATTATCCAGGTATATTTGGCTTACTGAAATCTGATACGACGAAATATTAAAGAATCGAGAAGCAAATGCTGAAAAATGGATTGTTTGGAGGATGTAGGTGCTAACCGATATATGGGAAAATGTAAGAAATGTCATGACAGTTAAGTGCGTGGCTTCAACTGGTGTCTGGCGACTGCTGTCGTTGTTCTGTCGTGAGCAGAATCGGTTGTGTCGCTACGTGATTCCCCACCGCTGTCTTCAAACCAATTCGCCAACGTAGCATTGTTTCTGCCTCTTACTGAAAATCAGATCAACCATCTTTTCATCAGAATAAAAGGTTCTTTTGTAGTATTAAATATCACAACGCATGTCGTATGTATTGGCTACTTTTCTTGGCCCCGCTAAGGAAATATTTCTTGCCTACACTTCAATGACAGAGAGGGTGAATTGACTGAAAGAAATTCCCAGCATCTAGTATTTTTCAATCCACGTCTCTCCGAATCAAAAATTGTCACCGAAGATGTTTCTAGTGAGAAGCCCATTTTACCAGAAAATAAAATCTTGTTTCTTTTTCGTCAAATCACTCCCACATCATTCTTTATTTTTTCCTTTTTGCGGTACCTGTGCTCGATTCAATATATCGTATTTCAGAAATACAGTATATTTCCAACAACCTGTCTTGCTGGCTTTTAGATCTTTTTTCTCTCCCTGTTACTTAATTCAAATGAATTCTCCTCTATTGAATACGCACAATGTTACAGAAAGACAACAAAAGTTTGTTTTAACCGATTGTCATTTTATATAATTATGCTTCTCTTGTTGTCTCTAAATGTGCCCTATCAATGTTTTTTTCTAAAAAATATTCCTCTTGTAATTTTTAACTATAAATTGATGGGGGAATAAACGCTCAGAGGAGTACATCACAACACTGCAGTTATACGTTTAGACATAAGTGTTCGCTCTGAAAACGTAATTGGTGTTTCGAATTCGTTGCACTTTCAAAATTCGAACAACCAATCCCTAGCCTTTTTTGGCTGAAGGGTATTTCCTAGGAATTAACACTCGGACGGCTAATCGCCAACGTAACATTTGAATTCATAACGTTTTTTTCCGTCACACATGTCTCTTACCTTTTAAACATGGAATAAGTGTTGAACTGTCTCGAATAGTTAATTCAATTGAATAAATAGAGAAAAGACGAGCAAAAAATGAATTATTGTATAAAACATCAGTAATTCTCTGATTCTCTTATTTGGAGAAATTTATATGTTGGTTGCATCACCGAAAATTTCCCGCGGTGAAAATTTGAAAAGATAAATCTCCTCGGCGTTGGAAATAACAAGTATATTAAAGTGTCAATGAAGAAAACACAATGCTATATATAAGAGGAGACCGTTTTTAAATACAACTTGTAATACATGAGACGTTTTAAGGAAGAGTAAAGTAATTAAGTCAAGTAAAATGACACCAGGTGTCGCACTTGTACCACCAGACACACAGACGGTGAAATAAGTTCTATCTAAGAGAGAGAGAGAGAGAAAATTATTTACAATGATTTCTCAGCTTTCATAATGCAGTGTTTTTATTTTGAAGATCTTATTAGGTGTACACAATTTAATTAATGCAATCAAGTCGAAAATAATTAAAGATAAAGAGGGAAAACAGAAAATAAAAGCGGACAACAGAATGAGTTAACAGATTATCACTGCCCACGCGTTTGAACTCGACCAAGGAATGTCATTTTTCTGCACAATTAAAAAGAAGGCATATAAAAGCAAATACATTCACATCGATAATATATTGAGACAAGGATATTTCATAAATAACTCAATTCATTCTTAAAACATACATCGATCCTTAGATTTTTATTACTGATTGATCCTTCTGAGATTTCACGAAGAAAAGGAAATTGTTTCCCAGCGATTATAGCATATCGAAATCTAACAAGTGCAAATGATAGTTTTGATATTAGAGGTAGAAAAAAAACTGCATGAAATCCTAGAAAATGTGTGAGGGGAGAGGAGTAAACACCGGCAAGAGGAGATGCCCAAGATATAAACGACGTACTGCAGATCTCATAATCAAGCGAGTATAGAAATTCAAATATCTGAGACTTGCATTAACAGAGGAGGCAAAAATCTGACAATTCGAAGGCCTATAGGAAAAGCAAAGATGCCTTACAAATGCTAAACAAATTATTAAGAAAAAGGAAAATTTCAATTAAAACAAAGGAAGAAATATCCAACTGCTATGATATCAGCAGCAATGCTCCCAAAGGATATTTTCTAAATGTATGGCAATCAAGCCACTTATTGAAGGAGCATAGTGAGGATCACACTCACTACGGTAGTAACGGGTTTTCTGCTATTGACTGCTAAGCATTACTCTCTAAGATGACGCCCAAATAAATGTTCCTAAGTTTCACAAAAAGTGACATTATTATCGGATTTGATATTCGAACTGGCATTCTCCTCTCCTTCGTTAGAAATTTTAATCAAAACGTTGTGAATAGAAACACTAAGATGATTCGAATAAGAAATCATGGAATATTGAGAATTTCACATCTGGATAAATCCGTCACAAAGTGATATATATGGATATTACAATGAAGAGAAACTCCTTCTAGTGATTTTTGGTTAATTTTTTTCTCTCCGAAGCGACCACCAAAATATGTAGTCATAATCTGTTATGCGTACTGAAAGTGCATTCGGCGAGCCGATTTCAATTCCCAGCCTACTCAGTTGATTTACTGCCGCACAAATACCATGAATCTATCTATTCTTCTCCCAACTATGGGTTAAATAGTAGGTTTTACTGGGCTCTCTAGTTTGGTAACCAGTCTAAGAGAAGAAAACTCTGAATACCTAAATATGGCAAAAAGATTCTGTGGAAAGCCATGTTTGCCTGCATACACTTTGAGATGCGGCTATTAATATACAGAAGGTTCAAACTCGTGATAATAATTTACTGGGCTATGTCAGGAAGGAAATCATGTGTGCAAGACACCGATATAAAAGATTAAACACATTACAGTCTTATTCGGAGATGATAACTTGATAAGCACGTCTCCACGGCCAGTCTTACGAAATTTATTTTACCTGAAGTCGCCGCACGAACGTGGTGAATTGAAAACGTTAATGCATTTAAAAGGAAACTATTTTTGCTTAAAAAAAATACACTTTCAATATTTTCAAAATAATCAATTTATTTTCAGTAATTTTTTTTTAGATTTCAACTAATATTGATTATAAGCTGTAGATTTTTAAAAATAAATAGTAAAATATTTTTAATTTAAAAATATGATAAGAACTTTGAAAAATTACTGACATGTTATTTTTTTTAAATTTATGAAATATCGTCTAAGCGGAAAGAAATTCGATACAAATTGGTTCAACTTCTAATACTGAAA
>OZ038482.1:137335779-137363279 GCA_964036315.1 Acanthosepion esculentum
AAATTACTTCCGAAGGTAGGAACATCTATATGAATTTGACTGCAAAGATTGATCAGACGCACGAAAAGTACGTCTATTACTAAGAAAACTAGGCACATGCAAATATACCAAATTCGTATTTTATATCCTTCCATGAAAAACAAATGCGCTAACTTTCAAATAAGCCATAAAACTATTAACAGAACTTTTCAGTCATAATACCTCACTATTTCACAAAAGATGGAAATGTCTGAACCTTTTAAAAATAGGACAGCGAAGATTACATAACTTTCGCGTCTATTGTTAATAAATATTGTGATGGCTTCAAATTATCGGTACTCAGTGAGGACAATTTCAAATGCTTAATTTACGTCCAAGGCCTGGTCTCAACCAAAGACGCGGAAATGAGACGCAGGATCCTTTCAAAATTGGAGAGTGAACAAGATTTGACACTTCAAAAACTAGCCGAAGACTGCCAGAGATGCATCAGTGTGAAGAAAGACTCAAAAGACATAGAAGAAGCTGGCATAGCACACATACGTAAAGTACGAAGTCAAACCAACTTTCTCTCTTCAGAAACAAACCAAACCAATTTTTCCCCCTCAAGAACAGGTAAAACAAAATTTTCTAATTCTAAAAGTCAATACCAGAAAAAACTACCACCCAGGCCATGTTATCGCTGTGGTACTTGACATTGGTTTAAAGACTGTACATACCGTTTTAAAACTTGTCTAACAAGCAAAAAAATAGGACACAAAAGTTCTCATTGTTGGTCTAGAAGAGAAAGCAAAAGCAGAATAAGAATCACGAGGACTGACCAAGCTGATGAGACTAACATAAGAAAATACGTACAAGTTGAAATGCAAAACAGAAAAGTCAGGCTACAGCTGGATTCTGGCTCAGACTTAACTATTATAAACCTTCAAACATGGAGAAAACTGAATAAACCTGCCATGTTAAAAACGGATAAAATTGCTAGATCAGTTACGCGGAGAAAGATAAAATTCGAGGGTGAAGTAATTACAAATGTAACATTTAATGGAATGATGAAAAAGTCAAAAATGTACGTGTTGAGAAATACAGAAAACCTATTCGGAACGGACTGGATGCAAAAATTCGAACAGTGGGATCTTCCAATAAGTACGTACTGCAAAAATGTAAAAAGCTTATCAACCGAGACAGACAAATTAAAAGAGAAACTAAAAACGAGTTTTCCCGAAGTATTTTCAGCGGGTCTCGGAAGATGTAAGAAAATGGCAGCAAACATCGAGATAAAAGAAAACGTTCAACCTATCTTCAAGAAAAAAAAGGAGCGTACCGTTTGCGTCAATGGAAAAATTGATCAAGGATTAGCTAGACTTGAAAACACTGGTATATTGACAAAAAGAAATCAGGACAAATTCGAGTTTGTGCTGATTTTTCTACAGGTTTGAACACAGCAATAAAGGACTACCACTATCCTCTACCCAGTCCAGAAGAAATATTCACTGAATTAAATGGCGGAAATCTTTTTTCAAAAATTGATTTAAGTGAAGCGTACTTGCAAATTCCAGTAGGTGAAGAAAGTTTAAAACTACTGTGCATAAACACACACAAAGGATTGTACAAATACCAAACACTACCATTTGGGATTAAGGTCGCGCCGGCTATATTCCAACAGACAATGGATACGATGCTTGCCGGACTAGAATACACGATTGCGTACCTTGATGACGTATTGATAAACAGCGAAAGTGTTGAACAACATTGGCATCATAAACAAGAGGTGTTTAAGAGAATACAAAGCTATGGATTCAAAGTAAAAGAAAACAAGTACGATTTTTTCATGAAAGAAATTAAATATCTTGGCCATATCATAGATCAAGAAGGTAGACGACCAGACCCTGAAAGGGCAACAGCAATAAAAAAAATGCCATTTCCTAAGAACATAACAGAACTACAAAGTTTTCTAGGCTTAGTGAGTTACTACCAGGAATTCTTTCCTCAAATGCATAAACTTCGCGCTGCTAAAGAAAGAAAAACCTTTGGCAGAGGACAGATCAATGCCAAGAAGCATTTGAAAAAAATAATTAAAACGTTAACTTCAGATTTATTTTTAGCACACTACGATCCTAAACTAGAACTTTATACATATTTGTACATATTTCTGTTTGTAATATATCTGTGTTATTCCATACCCGTGTTCGAGTTATTCTTCAATGGTTCTACCTTGGACCATCACCGTGGTACAAGAAATTTGGACCATAACATATATATATATATATATATATATATATATATATATAGAGAGAGAGAGAGAGAGAGAGAGAGAGAGAGAGAGGGAGAGAGAGAGAGAGAGTACAATAAGATTCACCCTTTACAAGACTTGGGGCTACTTGATGTATAGGTATACGTTAAGTTGTAGTTTACATGGATATTAGAGAGAATTACGGTTTTCGACGCAGCTGTGGAGCCATAACGCGTGGTCTCTATTCTTATAAAAAAAAAAGAATAAAACAAATCAAAGAAAGAAAAATAAGATAAAAATATCTAATAGAGGAAATATTTTATTTTAAATTATTAAATGAAGCACCGTCATTATTCATGAACTTTTGAAACTTTAATATTTTATCAATGCTTACCGATCCTATTCAAAAACGGATAAGTACCGACTTTTAAAAAAAATCAAAATTCAATAAATGAGTTTTGCATAAACAGTCAATATGTAAACAGGTTAAAGTGTTTTATTTGTTCATATAATCAACAGCTCATATCTACTTTCATGTGCCGTTATTTCAGAACGGGAACGATCATGGATCTCCCCAACTTACAGCTCTAAAAAAAATAACTGTCGCATATTATCACTCAGTTACTATTGTGACATCTCTTTCGGTAAGTTATTCGTTTTTTTCTCTGTTCTACTTGGCTTAAGTATAAACTATGAGTGCCAAATTCTCCAGTCCGTTTTAACCTCGCTATGTGTGCCAGAGATTTCGACTGCTATTCTTCACTCCTCATTATAACTGACCTTTTTGCTCTTATGTTCCTTAAAACTCTCTCGTTGTTCACATATCCACATCCCTCTTCTGCATATTACTTCCCATATCTCAGTTGAGCGTTGCAACGTATTTGAAACTTCTCGGATACGTAAATGACTATGATAGGTTGTTTCATAACGAGGTAAAGGAAAAAATTAATGGACCAAATTTACATCTTCGATTTTCTGTTCAATCACAAAAAATCTAACAATGTCTGTAAGGAACAGTAACAGGCAATGAAAGTGGATTGTTTATGACAATGTGGAGTTAAGGAGATACTGGTAAAAAACGAAATGTGCTCTTGTTAACCATTCCAATTGCCGGTCAGCAGGCGAATGAATTAATGCCTGTTCAGATTGAAAGGGTATTGTGAATTCCGAGGCCCTTCCTTCCGCAAAATCCAACGTTCTATTCAGATAAATTCCCTTCCAAATTGGATCGATTAACTGCAGCAATCGATAAAATATTGGCTAAGCGAAATTCAGTCGTTTTTCATTCAAAGAAAGCCAGACCTAGCATCTCACACCCGGTAGAAATTGATAAAGCTTGAGGGGAATGTCCTACTGTACCCGAGACCTAACACCTGTTTTATCATCTTCAGATTTCCACTGATTTAAACCTCTAGAAAATTATATCGAATGACATTCAGAAGGTCGAGAGCCTGTGCAAATTATTTAGAACACGTTATTAAACAGAAAGACGCCACGTTATGGGAGGACGAATTTATGAAGCTGCCAATGATGATAGTGAAATTTAGATATTCAAAATGGTACACAGTCTATTTAAATATATATAAATATTGTCTTTAAAATTTACTAGAAAATATAAACTTTTGTTCCGAGTTTCATATTTATTCTAAATATGCTATCTTTGGATACTGTATCCAGCATTTACCTGGCAGTTGATAAGAACAGAGTCTTATCTACGCATCTTCTTTCTGAGAGGCAACAATCCGTTTACCTGGCTGTTGATAAGAACAAACACAGTCTTGTCTACGCATCTGCTTTCTCAGAAGCAACAATTCGTTTACTTGACCGCTGTTGAGAACAAACAGTCTTGCCTACGCATCTCCTTTCTGAAAAGCAACAATTCCTTTACCTGACCGCTGGTGAGAACAAACAGAGTCTTGTCTATGCATCTCCTTTCTGAGAGGCAACAATTCGTTTAACTGGCCTTTGATAAGAACAGAGTCTTGTCTACGCATCCCCTTTCCGAGAAGCAACAATTTAGTCTATTTTATTTTAGGCAATTTTTTTACTTCATTCTCTGCTCTACAGGACGTCAATTTGTCATATTTCTTGTTTGAATTATGTAGACTTTCCCTTTTTAAGCCATGTTTATAGAAATAACATCCCTTTCTCTCAAACAAACACATTAAAAGATATTATCGATTTGTCTCTGCAAACTCAACCGGTAAATTATATCACGAGAACCTAGTAAGAAAAAAATCTTTTATATTTCCGCCATGTCAGATTTTATAATGTTCACTTGATTACAAGACATTTCATTGAATAAAACAGAAAAAAATCTCCTCATAAAGTTTATACAATAATCAAAGAAAACATAAGAGGGAAATATTATATAATAATTGAAGAAAAAATAAATAATGATTTGAAATGAAAAATATTTCTAAAATTTAATTAACGTATTTCCTCAATTCCGTGAATTAATATGAAATTTATTTAAAATGAGAACATTTTCGCTCAATCCGTTTAAATAAAGAACTGCAAAAGATATTCATTTTTAAAGGTGATTTTTTATTTTATATTTATGTTATAAACGATTTAACGTTTGTTTAATAAGCGTTCTATTAAAATTCATAGCATCAACTGATAGCAAAATATCTTCAGTATATATATATACACATATATATATATATATATATATATATATATATATATATATATATATATATATATATATATATATATATATATAACAGAAAGACTGTGAACTTCACAAAGGTATTTGGCTTTATTTGACAAAACAGCGTCTAGAGAATTACAAAATATTATTTCATATATATATATATATATATATATATATATATATATAAAACAAAACTGGAAACTTCTATAAAATAACGACAAAAGACTTCAACGATCTAATAAATAAGGATTTACACAAGAACTACAAAAACCGAATAATAATGACCTCAACATGATTGAGAATAATTATTCTAGTAGTAAAAGAAATCACTGCTAAACTGAAGATCAGTGATAGAGTAGGTCAACTATATGAAAAAGAATGCTATATAAACTTAAAGGACCACAAACCAGATTTCGAGGCTAATCCGTCTACAAGGATAATAAATCCTACAAGACCTGATATCAGAAAAAGTATTAAAATGATCCTTGAAAAAGTAAATAAACAAATTAAAGAAAAACTAGGCCTGAAACTTTGGATTAATACCAAAGACGTGACAAACTGGTTTACTTATATAAAGGCAATAACTGTTCATGAATGCGTTGGACTTTGCTACCCAGTAAACGGATAAAACAGAAGAAGAAAAGGACATTATCATAAACGCGAAAAAATCGGTACTGATACATAAAGGTGAGCAATGAATAAAAAAATTCATATGACCACTTTGACATCACAATGGGATCACTAGACTCAGCTGAGTCTTCTGATCTCATGGGTCTTTTTTATATTATACAATCTTAAAGCGCACTGTGATATTAATATAACTGGCATTGGTTTATACAGAGACGATGAACTTGTGGTTATTAAAAACTCTAGTAACTTTAAGATAGATAGAATTAGAAAAATAGTATACAAAGAATTTAAAAGCATGAACTTAAAAATTACGGTTGGCACTAAATTAAAAAAGTTAACTTCCTTGATATAACATTAGATCTAAAGAAAATACATACACACCGTATAAAACACCCAATACCAATCCTTTATATATACACCTAAATCAAATACCCCCCATCTATAATTAAGCATATACTCTTATCTATCCGAAAAAGAATAATTCAACAAATTCAGCAAATGAAAAGATTTTCGATGAACATATACATTTCTATAATAAACCTCTAAAGGATAGTGGCTGCAAAAAACCTAAAATTAACTTATATAAAAAATGAGAATGGAAAGCATAGAAAAAACAGAAGTAGAAATATTATTTGGTATACACCCGATACAACCAAATGGTAAAGAACAAATTAGGACAAAATTCCTCACATTAATAGTCAAGCACTTTCCCAGACAAAGTAAATTATGTACTATTTTCAATAAAAATATATTAAAATTAAGTTACAGCTGTACTGAAAACTTAGAAAAATTTATTAAGAAACATAATGCTAATATCTTAAAAAAATACTTATACCAGAACCAAAACATTTTAGACAATAGAAAAATAAAAATAAAAACAGATGAAGATAAACAAAAATTATGTAACTGTAGAAACCTTCATAACTGCCCTCTACAAAATAAATGGCGCACAGAATCTTTAGTATGCCAATGCAATATCTCTTCTATTGAAAATCCTGAAAACATAAAAATCTATATAGGTTGCAAATGCCATGAATTCAAAAAACGTTTCAACCAACATCAAAAATCATTTATGTTAAATAAATATAGAAATCAAACATCTCTCTCAAAGAACTTCTGCCACCTAAAAGAATCCAATAAAACACCTACAGTAAAATGGAAGTTAATAAGAAAAGCTAGAATATGTAGGTCATTAAATGACACATGTCCTTTGTGCATACATGAGAAATTATATATTACTAAGTTTATAAAAAAATAAAAAATTACTGAATCAGAGAAATTTTTGAAAATCTTCCATAAATAATATTTAAAAATAAAATTAAAAAATGCGACCTGGTAATATACATACTTATATTTGATATGAAAATATAATTTTATATACTGTAAGTAACTCTATTACATATACTTGTTTAAAAAGAAATACAGTCTATTAAAATTAAAAGTGAAAATAGAAGGTAACCAAAAAAGTTCTGTCCGTTTTTAAAGGAAAAAAAGAAAACGCTTCACAGTATGTGTAACTTATATTTAGTCTTCGAAGTAATCGCCACCGGCATCCAGCACCTTCTGCCAACGTGTCTCCAGCTGTTCAATGCTCTTGCGGTAGAACTCGGTGGGGTTGACGCAAAGAAGTTCGTGAGGGCTTTGCGCAAGCCTGCTTCATTGGTGAAGGATTTCCCACGAAGATGATTATCCAGGGAGTGGAAGATGTGGTAATCGGATGGCGCAAAGTCAGGTGAATGAAGTGGTTGGCACAATGTCTCCCACCCAAGTTGCTGTATGGTATCCCTGACCACTTGCGCGACATGCGGCCTGGTGTTGTCATGGAGGAAAAGCAAACCTTTGCGATTCACCAGAGCTGGCTCTTTCTGGCGCAATGCTGTTGGACACGTTTCAATTGCTGCAAGTATAGGTTTCCAGTGACCGTTTGGCCCGTTGGTAGCAGTTCATAATGAACCACTTGACGACCTGTCCACCAGACACAAAGTATAATTTTGCTTGGATGCATAGGCTGTCTTGTGTGTGATGGACAGCATCCTGAGGAGACAACCAATGTCTGGAACGCTTGGGAGTTTCGTACAGAACCCACTTTTCATCACTGGTAAGCAATCGATTGAATAAGGATGCGGTACGGTGGCGAGACAGCAGCGATACGCAGGCTGCCACTCGTTGTCCCTTGTGGGCCTCGAACAGCGTTTGCGGAACCCACTTGCTCAGTTTTTACGTCTTACCAAGGCAGTGCAGGTGAAGTCTAACTGTTTCATCGGAAACTTTGAACTGTATTGCAAGTTCACCACACGTTAGACTACTGTCCTCTTTAATGGCCGCCTTCAGGACTCCGTCATTCAAGATCTGTGGTCGTCCACTGCGAGGCTCATCATGGAGAGACAAATCTCCCGACTTGAATTTTCGAAAGCAACGCCTTGCTGTACGTTCATCCACAGAACTATCCCCAAACGCTTGACATATGCGGCGACTTGATTCAGCTGCTGATAAGCCCATTTTGAAGTCGTAAAGCAAACAGCCCCGAACGAGATCTCTGGACACTTCCTTCCTTCTCACAGCTGTCCGGCTTATAACTGACGGCCGGGCACGGTGCGCGCGTTTTTTATAACGTCTGATGTTCTTACTTCCGGCTGTCCGAATTTGAAAACATTTGCTACACGCATTTCGTGTATATTTCAACTTCATTCAATGACTAATCAAAAAACGGAAAGAACTTTTTTGGTTACTTTGTATTTTAAAATTGTATTTAAATAAAACGTATTCTAATCTAAACATCTCTTTCAAAGTACTTCTGACACAAAAAGAATCCAATAAAACACCTACGGTAAAATAGAAATTAATAAGAAAAGCTAGAATATGTGGGCCATTAAATGACCCATGTCCTTTGTGCATACATGAGAAACTATATATTACTAGGTTTATAAAAAATACAAATTCACTGAATCAGAGAAATGAATAGCTATTTCTTGCCGTCATTGTCATATTGGTAATGTACATACTTATATTTGATATGAAAAAATAATTTTATATGCTGTAAGTAATTCTATTACATTTACTTGATTTAAAAAGAAATATAGTCTATAAAAATTAAAAGTGAAAATATTTTAAAATTGTAGTTAAATAAAACGTATTCTAATCTAAACATCCACAAAAAATGTGTAAGTATACAAATATAATAAATGCCGAAAGTATTTTTTGCCGTTAACAATAACTTTTTTAAAATACCTTGACGACATGCATTTAACGGATGTCAGAATTCGTTGATAAATACATCCCTACCCTCCCTAAAGTTAACCCCTTTTTTGAACATAACTAATAAATCATACAACAAAAGTTAATAAAAATGAACATGCTACCACCCCTTGTCTGAATGATTGGGTTCTCTGTATCCTTGGAAACAGTGAATTATGAATTTTTATGCACGGTTAAAACTCAGTAAATTTATGTTATAGTGGAACAACCTGGCACACCCCGACATGGATTGCTCAGTCTATAAAAGACTGACGAGAAGAAGGAAAGAAAAACGAAAGTGAGACCAGACAGAGAGATCGAGGGCAACCCTTACGAACCTCCGTGACTTATCTCCTATTTTCCTTAGTATTACGAACTCTTGCTCATTTGCACTTTACGTACAATAAACCATTGTTATGTGTTACCTGATTTCTTGTGTTATTGTAATCTTTCCACGCGGGATTACTTTGTTGTTTATATCGTATAATCCACGATATAACAGTGGCGACAAGGATTCGAAAAGAACTCACGACACGACATAACAGTGACGACGAGGATTCGAAAAGAACTCACGACAAAATATAACAGTGGGGCCACGAGGATTCGAAAAGAACTCACGACACAACATAACAGTGACTACGAGGATTCGAAACCAAATCACAAGACCATATAACAGCGGCGAACGTAAATTCAAAATAAACTCACAAGGTAATTTAACAGTATCGAACGAGGAGTGAAAAAAGACACCCCTCCAAAGATAACAGCGACGACCAAGTTTTTACCAGTCGCTGGACTAGTTTATCGACTAAAGGTACAGTGATTTTGATTTTGATTTTTGTTGTGCCTTAAAAAAGTAATATGGAAGAGTTCTTGGAATTTTCGAAAAGTATGTGTTCTGCTATGCAGCAGCAACAGACACATTGGGAAGAACAAAATAAATCGATTCAAAAACAAATCGAATTTTTGCAAGTACAACAATTCCCGTATCAACAACAACAACAGATACAACTACTGGAACGGCAGGAACAGCAGTTAGACTTACAAAAGCAAATTTTAAAGCAGCAAGAAGTCTTGGAGAAGATACTGACAAAACAAGTCAATCAAAAGGAAGGATCTAGATTTTTCTCTGCTGAAGGGATTACTAATTCACTTTCAGAATTCCATTAAAAACCTATGAAAGGTGTAACTTTTCCAGGAAAACACCAAGTACACTAATTTCGTTCTACCAAAGAAACCGGAGGATATATCGTTCAAAGAAACGATTGAAATATTGTCTAAAATATTTGGTGAACGTGATAGTTTATTTCTTACACGTTATAAATGTTTAAATATGGTTAAACAGGAAGAAGACGACTTTATTTCATACGCAGAAAAAGTGAATTCTCATTGTGAATTATTCAAGATCAAAGAAATTAAAGAAGACATGTTTAAGTGTTTAATTTTTGCTCAAGGGTTAACTGCAACAAAGGATAAAGAAATTTGTTCAAGAATACTGGCAATTATGGAACAACATACAGAAGTATCGTTACAGAAAGTTACGGAGGAATGTCAGAAATTACTCAATATAAAACGGGACAATATAAGTATAGAGGAGAACAATATTGCCCAAGTAAAAAGAGTTAAACAACGAGTCTACAAGGAAGTAAAATACCACTGCAAAGCATGTGGTGGAATAAACCATGCTACAAGTAAGTGTTATTTTAGAAATAAAATATGTTATGAATGCGGTCAAAAGGGTCATAAAGCTACTGTTTGCAAAAAGAAAAAACATCAGAAGTCCAAAAGGATAAATACAGTTGTATCTAAAATAGATACAAATAATGAAGGAAGAAAGTATGTAGACGTTAAAATAAATGGTCGAATTATAAGCTGTCTGCTTGATACGGAAGTGACATATCTATAATCGACGAAGATACATGGAAGAAAATTGGACAACCAAAAATACAAAACACTCGGAAAAGGGCCAGAGGTGTTTCTGGAAGAAAGCTAAAATTCAAAGGAGAATTTTACGCGAAAGTGTCATTTGACGATAAAACGTACAAGGCAAAAATCTACGTCATATCTGGAAGAAATTCAAATTTATTTGTTATTGACTGGAATTTGTTATTCGATTTATTGGAAAAACCAATTAACACGTTTTGTAGAAACTTAAATGTGTCGAATATAGAAAGTAGCAAACAGACAGAAAAATTCGTTGAAGATTTAAATGCTGAATTTAAGGAAGTATTTACTGACGGACTAGGTTGCTGTACTATGACTGAAGTAAAGTTTGAGTTAAAGGATAATGCAAATCCAGTGTTTAAGCAGAAAAGAAAGGTACCATTTTCGTCATTGGAAATGATAGACAAAGAATTACAAAGGCTAGAAGAGATTGGAGTAATTAAAAAGTAGATTACTCTGAGTGGGCGTCACCCACGGTGTACGTAAAAAAGAAAAATAAGAAAATAATAATAAAATGAATGTCTAAAGGACTACAGCTATCCTCTTCCTACGCATAAATAAATTTTCTCGAGGTTGAATGGAGGGAAATGTTCTCGAAAATTTATCTGTCCAAAGCTTATTTACAAGTCAAAGTCGAGGAAGAATGTACCAAGTATCTAACTATCAATACACATAGAGGGCTATATAACTTTGAACGGGTTGAAGGTAGCCCCAAGTGTGTTTCAACAAATTATGGATACGATGCTGGCTGGTCTTGAATTCGCAATGGCATACTTAGATGACATATTGATAAAGAGCCAACATTAGGAAGAGCACAAAAATCATGTTCGAGAAGTATTCAAGAGAATACAGACTTACGGATTTAAAGTGGGCCTTGACAAATGCGATTTCTGCATGAACAAAATTGAATATTTGGGTCAGATAATTGATCATAAAGGAAGAAAGCCTAACCCAAATAGAGCAGAAGCTATTAGAAATATGCCTATACCGGATAATGTAACAAAATTACAATCATTCCTGGGTTTAGCAAATTATTATAGTTTATATATTCCTAAAATGCACGAGTTGAGAGCTCCGTTAACGAGTTATTAAGGAAAGGTAAGAAATGGTGCTGGAGAAAAGAATGTGAAGAAGCATTTAAAAAAATAAAAAAGTGCTTATCATCGGATTTAGCATTTTCACATTACGATCCGAAAAAGGAATTAATTGTAGCATCAGATGCAAGCGAATATGGTGTAGGTGCGGAACTTTTACACAAATTCGAGGACGGATCAACGAAACCGATTGCACACGCATCAAGAACATTATAATCAGTTAATTTATAATATTAATGCTCTGTAAATTTATATTGAGCGCTATTTTGTAAAAAAAAAATATCAATAAGAAGAACGGATTATATATCTTACTGTTCTTTCTTTTTATACACAGACACACACACACACACATATATATATATATATATATATATATACATATATATATAAAAGTGAACATAGAAGTCAACACTTAGAGGCGACAGTCTGTTTCATGCTAGATGCAATCGTCAGGCCACTTTTTATATTTACACACTCTCTATCTCTGATATTGAGCACTTTATCCCATAATATAGCACACTTTAAGACTATATTTCTTCATATATATATATATATATATATATATATATATATATATATATATAAAAAGAAATATATATATATATATATATATATATATATATATATATATATATATATATATATATATATATATATATATATATATGTATGTATGTATGTATGTATAAAAAGAAAGAACAGTAAGATACATAATCCGGAGTCCTTGTTGATATTTTTATTTTTTTTATTTTTACAAAATAGTGCTCAATGTAAATTTACAGAGCATTAATATTATAAATTAACTGATTTAAAATGTTTTTTCGATATATATATATATATATATATATATATATATATATATATATATATATATATATATATATATATATATATATATACGAATACAAGGTTGGTACAGATGGAATAAAATTCCAGTAAACAAAAACACTATTTGACCTTATTAATAGTTCTGATCAACTTAATGTGAAGACAAATTCCAACCCCGTATATGTAGATCCCAAGTCTAATCACCCAACGTCCGTCATTAAGCATATACCTTCTTCCATTGAGTTTAGAATCAGTGCGAACTTTTCTAATGAAAGGTTTTCAATAGGCATGGTGAATTTTATAACTCTGCCCTGAGTAGTAATGTTTATAAAGGTACCCACATTAAATGCATAAATCCCATTAATATTGACCGTAATAATAAGCGAAGATCTTGGAAGATCATCTGGTTCACTCCAGCTTTTAACCTCATGTTTCAAACTAAGTTAGGACTAAACTTCTTAAATTTGATTAATATACATTTTCCTAAAACGAATAGGCTTAATAAAACCTTCAAAAAATACTCTTAAATTTAGTTACAGCTGTGCGGATAACCTCGGAAAAATAATTAAAAAGCAAAATCATAAGATATTTAACAGATATAAAAACTCAAAGGGCATGGCGAATACTAAATATCATATCAATACTAGTGGATGTAACTGTATGAATCCCAATGATTACCCATTACAAAGCAATTGCCAAAATAGTTCCCTGGTGTATCTTAGTACTATATCTTTACTTGAAAACCCGAATATTAAAAAGTTGTACATTGGTAGTACTAAAAATCAATTTAACTTGCTTTCTAGATAGCTAGAATATTGTATGTAAAGTTGAAATGCTATTCTAAGTAAATTTACTTTTGTCCTTAACTTTTAATTATTATCTACCTTTATTTGCTAAGATTTCAATACAAAGTGGATTATGTTGTCAATATTGAATAGTTGTAACTCTTATTGAATTAATCTTACGTAGACACTGAATTTAATATGGCGTTTTTGTAAGGATATTTGTACGTGATTATATTTCTTTCTACTCCTTTTCTATATGGGCGGACTTTTCTAAGTGTTTGTTTTTATGTTTGTGTTTATATGTTCTTTTTTTTAATGTCCACGTAAATATGTTTCGATATGAATGTTCGTATATATATATATATATATATATATTTCTTTTCTTTACTGATATTTTTATTGTTATTCGCTTGTGTATATTGTTTATATATGATTTAACATGCATTGGTGTGCCGTATATAAGTTGAATTCATTGGTAATCCTCTCACAAGCATCGACTTTAACTGATAAATTGATACTTGCATATGAATAGTAATAATAGTATAATAATAATATTATAATGAAATAATATGTATTTATATATATATTCATCTTTACTTTATGTTTTTATAGCCTAACATACGTCTTTTTATTTCATATTTCTTAATTTACTTGATAAATAGGATGTATTTAGTTATGTATGTGTTTTTATGTTTTGTATATGTATGTTTATATATGTATTTTATATATGTATGTGTATATGTACATATATATATATATATATATATACATATATATATATAGCATAATGATAATGATGTATATAATATAGAAAAAAATCTTTCTAAATATTTCAATAGTTAAACAAAAAATAATTTTAGATATAGTTAAAAAATTCTTTAAACAAGATCTAAAATATTACTACAGTTAGATTTACGTTAGAAATATTCAAACACAATAGCATTCCATTTCACGTGACGTCCGCGTCTCGCGACGGAGGCTACTTAATGTAAACAAACTTCTGAAAACAGTCATTTCTGATGAAAGATCTGGGCCGATCTGAAATATCAAATATATATATATATATATACATATATATATATATATATATATATATATATATATATATATATATATATATGTATATATATATGTATAAATATAAATAAATACTTTCACAAAAAACATTCAATTTTTTTAATTTGCAACTGTTTTTTACTATATATATATATATATATATATATATATATATATATATATATCTGTATGCAGTTATGTATATATATATATGCGTATGTTTATATATTTGTATATTGATTTTCCATGTTTGTGTAATTTTGACGGGTAGTTTGCGTTGTCTCTATAGTTATTTGGATGATTGAATCTTGATGAGTTTGTTTATTTGGCTTTCGTATATTTTCGTGCTTATATATTCAATCATATTTACGTGTTTGTTTATTATGACGTGATGTCTCTCTGTCTTGTCACCAATAAACCTTTCTCTCTTGTCCACTAAATCTCTAATAACAACCCCCTGTCAATATAACTTATTTTGTAGCCATACATTGCACCTCTTATGTCCGATCAAATTCGGACCAAAACATTTACATATTAATCAGAACAATACATGAAAATTAGACATATCTTCTCCGTTTTTTCTTTGAATAATTGGGTAAGTTTCTAACCTTGATGCATAGTTATTTTTAGAGTATTTATTGGTGGACAGATGAAATACCCAGGAAAAAAACTTAATTTAGCACCTAATATGTCATTCAAACGAGCTAATTGCTCAGCATATCTTTAAACAGAATCATGTTGTCCTAAGTTTTATCACTTCTACCAGTACAAAAGAATTCTCCTATTACCATATTAGTACAAAAACGCACAATCTTGAAATTTAAAAATTCAACCTCAGCGTTGCAACCGCACGCTCCAAAATTTCTTACAATTAACAATAACACATTTCTTAAAACATATTTTGGATTACATCTATTCTTTCGTTGTCCTGTTATTACCTGGATGTAAAAAACAAATATTTTTTCATACCTGATGATATATGTAGGAACAGATGAAAGCTTGTAAAAAAATAAAAAATACCTTATACAACTGGAATTTATAAACAGGGATCATTACATTCATTTACAGGTTCGGGGTTAATGTCAATTATTACATTTGTTTCCGGAGATGTATTCTCGCCATTTATATCATTAACTCCAATACATATATATATATATATTTCTTACATCAATGTCAAACTTAACCGATAAATTAGCACATAGCTATGAACAATAAAATACAGATTTTTCTTAGTTTAATTTCTGAATATTTTTGTAATAATATTAAACTTGAAGCTCATTTAAATTTAGAATTTGACATTTGTATTTTTTCGTTTTAATTATAAATTTAACTGTGAAATGAAAACTTTATTTGTTATAATGATTTCTAATTTAATCTAATCTTAACTTTAATGCACTAAGTACTTAGGGTATATTGTCACATTGTTTTGAATTGCCATATACTTTTATTCTGATTGGTCATCATAGGTTACGTAACAATGTTTCCACTACTGAGGTGGATTGGCTTTTGCAATTAATACCATCACTTCATAAGACACCAGTAGGGTTGAAACAAAATGGCAATTTTTGAAGTGATGTTATAAGATGCATATGTTAAAATTTTGAATAAATATTATTTGCTCTACTCAGTATTGTGCACTCTTTTAATAATACTGTTTTTGTTTATCGGAATTTTATTTCATATGTACCAACACTCCTCTCCTTTTATATATATATATATATATATATATATATATATATATATATATATATATATATATATGACGTCAGAGAGCAATATCAGTGTGATTATTGCGCAGACTATTATGTCTACGCTGTGCGAGTAAATAGCAGAGAGTTGATTAACGAATTATATTGATAACTGCCATATGCTTTGCCGAATTTTATTCAGAAAACGTAGACGTAATAATATTTCTTTTAAATCGGCGATAAAATGTTTGAATCTATTGATTTATGGCATTTTTAACGATTTCGTTTTTCGGAGATTTTCTCACGTCGATAAAAAACAAAAAGAATATATTCCTTGAAGGAAGGCACTTGAAGGATCGATATAACAAGATTTTCTGTGATATTATTAATGTTCATTTACTTTCCTTCTCTCTCTCTTTCTTTCTCTCTCTCTTTCTCTCTCTCTCTCTCTATCTCTCTCTCTCTTTCACTTTTCTCTCTATCTCTAACACACACGAACAAACACACATGTACACAAATGAGATCAGTGTACCAGGTTCGAGAACTAGTTGAGAAATGTTATATTATTTACACGGTTTCTCATTAGAAACGAAATAAAAATCCGTAGTGTTGTTACTGGCATGCCAGATAATTGAAAAGATAATAATGAATAAACCTGTCTTTCATAATTGTAGATTTCTTATCTAATCAGTTGTTATTTACTAAGTTAAGTACAGCCCCCCCTCCCCCCTGTGAGAAACAAACTCATTGCTAAGGTCCTTCAAGTTCATCTTTCTGACCATGATCTCACGATGGAAGTAGCTTACATATCTAGGACTTTGTTTGCTAAAGATATATATATATATTTCTGAGATGATGTATTGTAATTATTTACAATTTACATTGTTCGGAATGTTGTTCTCATTTTTATCGCCATATTCACGACGTTTCGAACGGAACCCTTTATTTCATCCACCAGTGAAGATTGTTCTCAAGGACACATAGCCCAGTGGATAAAAGCATTGGTTGAAGTAAGCCAGTTACTTTAGTTGTGAGTTCAATACCTGGCTACAGCACAAATGAACAATCACTATTCGCAAGAGGCATGACACGTGGAACTAGAAATATCTAAACAGTTAGGCCATATAATGAATTCAGTTCGAAATATCAATCACTCGAAGATTCTTGGATTTGGTAGTTGGTAGTTGGACACACTCACACAGTCAGACACATACAGATGCACACACACATACATATAATATATACATAAAGAGTTATAATAACCTAAATTAACTATGAATAAAGTTACACATTTTTAATATTCCATCGATTGATTGAAAACTTCCTAATTTCAAAGACTGCGAGAAGTATCCAAGTCCACCGTTTGTTAGCCAATGCAATCACCGTTTTTATATATATATATATATATATATATATATATATATATATATGATGGGGATTTATTAATGGCTTAATTTTTAATCCGATATTTTTATTCAAACCTTATCATACTGGACACTTCTTATTTGAAATAGACGCCCCTTTTTCTTTATTAACATTATGTAATAAAACACTCGACCAGCGCATTCGAGAAATCCAAAAATATGGGCTCTCCCCATTCTCATTCCCCTCATTATCATTCATTTTCACTCCCTGTAACCGCTCCTATCCACTCTGCCTTCTATTTGATAA
Source organism: Acanthosepion esculentum (assembly GCA_964036315.1). NCBI lineage: Eukaryota > Metazoa > Mollusca > Cephalopoda > Sepiida > Sepiidae > Acanthosepion > Acanthosepion esculentum. Next base: position 137,353,572 of record OZ038482.1, read on the forward strand.
TATAGCCTGTCTGGGGATTAAAAGATAAAAAAACAACAACGTTTCAAGTAATAAAAACGTCGGATTAAAAATTAATCCATTAATTCTTTAGTAATTGCATTGTTTACGTTTGGAACTCAGTAGATATGGACTGTCGGGAAAAATAATCTGATTGAAGTGAATGCTTTTCATTAAACAGGATAAAAATAGCCTTGATTATTGTGAAGTCCTTCGTGAAAAAATCGCTGAGCGATAAATCATCACGGATCAAACGGTAGTTGGATGTAATATATATTATTTACATTTGGACTATTGTGCTTATCTTTGTTGTTATCACAACGTTTTAAATTTTGTGCCTTCCGTTTCTCATGAAATGTATAATCAAAAATTAAATAATGTAAATTATGATAACTCTTCATCCCAGAAATTTAGATGGAAGATAATATATATATATATATATATATATATATATATATATATATATATATGAAGAAATATAGTCTTAAAATGTGCTATATTTATGGGATAAAGTGCTCAATATCAGAGATAGATGGTGTGTAAATAAAAAAGTGAACATAGAAGTCAACACTTAGAGGCGACAGTCTGTTTCATGCTAGATGCAGTCGTCAGGCCACGAGTGCTATTATTTTTGTCGGCTATTTATATATACGGGTCAGTGGTGCATTGTGGGTAGTCTATTTTGGCGGTTATTTTACCGGATGTCGTTTATTTGTTTATTTCTTTATTTGGGTAAAATTATTTTGCTTGTTTTTATTTATTTTTAATTTTTATCTTATATATTTCTTTATTTTTTTATTTTGATCAGTGTTTTTATTAACGTAGTAAATATTTGTTTATATAGCCTATTGTGGGTAGTCTATTTTAGCGGTTATTTTACCGGAAGTGGTTTATTTGTTTATTTATTTATTGGGGTCAAATTATTTTGCCTGTTTTTATTTTTTTTTAACTCATATATATATATATATATATATATATATATATTGATCGGTGTTTTTATTAATGTAATAAAATTTGTTTATATAGCTTATTTAATAGTTTTGTTTTTATTTGGGAAGATAATTAAAGCTATTTGTTGAATTTTGGGGTTGATTGTTGTGGTTTGTTCTAACTATTATTTTTGCGAGAACAGTTTTTAATTTATTTATTTGGCTTGATTATCTTTGTTTTTTTTCTAAACGGTTAGTTTATCGGTATCGGTAGTTAGTTTATTTATATATTCGGATGTATTTAGATCAATTTATTTTAACTGTTGTTATTTATTTGTTACACTGTATATTTTCCCTTTTTGGTTTTCGATTTTTAAGTAACGCAGTATATTATTTTTTATTCATTTGTTTATCGTTATATAACAGTTATAGCTATTTTTCGTCCGATTTTTTGTTTTGATTTTTATAGTCTAATATTTTGGTCAAAATAGTTTGCTAATTTATTTATTATTTACTTTATTGATTTTGTTTCTTATTTTTTATACTATTTCGTCCAACAGGTGTGATTTGGTAATTTGTTTGGATTAATTTATTTTGCTTAGTTGTATGGTTTGAACTGAGAACCACTGCCAATTCCTCAACTGATAAAGCAGGATTTTCTTCAAGGGCTGCTTCAAGAAGCTTTTCATAAAACTCAACTGGACGCCCGGTTCGATCTTCATCTTCAACGGTGAAATCTCCACCTCTGAATTTTGCAAACCATCTTCTGCATGTTCTTTCATTCACACATTCCTCTCCATAAACTGTGTGAATGTTTCTAGCCGCTTCGGCTGCTGAGTTTCCTTTCTTGAACTCATAAAGCATTATGTGCCTCAAATGATTCTTGGATACTTCCATGTTAGCAAGGTTTAATCAAACAAAATTTAATTTTATTGTTCTCTGAAATAAAATTTGATAAGTTTAAATGCATCTAAACATAAAAATAATGTTCAGCTCCATTAGACATTATAAAATACTCTTTAAATTTCGTTCATTTTAACAAAAAGTTAAAATTCGGGCAGAACTTATGGGATGACCTAATATGTAGATATTATAAAGGCTACGAGGTAGAATCCTATGATTAAACCTGATATTATTTTTTGATTGAGGTGCGAATAGAAATTAAATAGATCGCTCTTGTCAGTGGGCTGACAATTCATCTAACATCCAATTTCGTATTATTACCTATTAATAAGATGTCGAGGAAAGATAGAGTTTTTTTTTTATTATTTCAGTTAATGTTTGATCAGATTGTTATGTTTTGCGACGGATATATGTGCTGTAAATCTTCACAAGCATGTCGTAATGGATTTAACCATATTCTTTTTATATTTTAACATCTTTGTGGTCGTGTATGTTGGCTTGAGAAAGTAGTAATTGTGATCACAATTTATACAGTATTCGTTTATTAAAAAAAAAGAAAATATATATCTCTTGAATTTTAATCGCTTACTTTTAACTTAACAGACTTTGAAATACGGTCGTCCACATGCTTTGATTGACCTTTTAACGATCTGATAAATGTTCATGAACGGTCTCAGATTTAAGATTCTAGATTAACCAATGACATCCTTGGTCTTCTATATAAACACGTGTAACAAAATAAACCCCTCGAAGGACGAAACGCGTCAGCTAAGACTAGTTTTTCCTCCTGCCTTTTTATTCAAGTTGTTCCTTTACAGATACCCTCTATATGAAAATAAATTACATTTGGGTTTAAGTTGTTGAAAAATACTATCTATAAAAAATAAAAAGTAACCCGCTTCAAATCAAAACATACAGTCATGATGACGGTTGACGAAAACCGAAAGCGCCTAACAAAAAAACAAGAATTCGAGACTTTGTTTCAGCAACTTAGTCAGAAATATCAAGAAAATTGCAAGAAAAAACAGAAAGAAAGATTATTAAATGGAAAAGTTCCGTACACTTTAATATCACATGCCACAATATACATATATATATATATATATATATATATATATATAGTGTAGACCAAAATAAATTATAAATAAAAGAGCCGAGCTAATCTCAAAATGCAGACATGAAAACAAATTTTTTCTACGGAACTTAAAAATCGAAAACGGAAAAAATAAATAAATACATAAACAAAGAAAATGACTGTTCATCGTCATCCCTCAACAACTTGGAAAAGTTCCTAAACTTGGAAAATGGGTGCCTCATGAATTGTCTGAAAACAACCTGAGTTGACATCTGCTCTTCTCTACATTCTCGCCAAATTGTTTCACTTTTTTTGGATAGACTTGTGACTGGCGACGAAAAATGGATCTTTTATCGAAATGTTAAGCGTCGTAGACAGTGGCTTGGTAAAGGGGAAGGACCCCAGCCACAGCCGAAAAGGGAACTTCATGGGCAAAAGGTTCTTCTTTCAATCTGGTGGGATTGCCAAGGAATAATCCACTTTGAATTCTTACCACCTAATGCAACAATTAATGCTCAAATATACTGTCAGAAATTAGAGCGTTTGAACCAAGCTTTGTGAGAAAAAAGACCTGCTCTAGTGAATCGAAAACGGGTGATGTTTCATCAGGACAATTCACGACCACACACAGTAAGAATCACGTCACAAAAGATCGATGAACTTTGTTGGGAGAAAATTCCTCATCCACCTTATTCTCCCGATCTTGCTCCTTCAGACTACCATTTGTTTCGTTCCTTACAGAATCATTTGGAAGAAACAGCTTTTGTAACTCAGGAAGAGATTAAAACTGACATTTGTGAGTTCTTCGAATCAAAGCCAAAAGAATTTTACAGTAATGGAATTAGTAAGCTTGTTAATAGGTGGAAGGAAGTCATAGATAATCAGGGAAAATACATTGTTGATTGAATCTGTAATTAAATGTAACATTTGGTCGCTTGTTTTCTTTATTCAAAATTCGGACAGAACTTATAGGTGACCTGATAGTATTACCCAAGTGAAGGAAAGAAATAGATTAAGAAAATATTCAGACTTTTCCCGACGCACACAATTTCATCCTCAACGCTAGAAATCCAGCGTCAAAATAAACAAATGCAAAAAAAATAATCAACAGAACTTCTAAAAGGGACAACACAAAATTCATAATCAAACTCTCTCGCACTCAGAACCCAGCAAACTCTAGTATTCTTTCTAATAAACCTCTTTCTAATAAACTTCTTTCTAATAAACTTCTTTCTTGTACATAAATTAGTTATCAGTAATAATAGAATCTTTACCACCACATTCAAGACAATTGGAGATATACTTATGAAGAAAAATAAATCCAGCTCCATTTCAGGTCTTATCAAACAAATAGTTTACAATGTAAAAGAATGTATGTCAGAAAGACATCGCACGTATCTATGAACATAGAAGACATTTACGTTTAGACAACTATTCAAACTTCGCTCATAATACACGGGAAAAAACTGCTTATCAATTTGATCTTATTTATGTCACTCCAATTCTCTACTATGAAAATACGTTTTTAATAGGTTAGTAAAAGCATAACGTACTCGGACATCATTGTTTGTCTTCCACTTTTTACACTGGAACTATAACTGCAAGTTCGTTTTAGGGACAGAAATATTGATTAAAATGTTTTAAGCAAAATGTTTATTCCGCTGAGTATATTAGAGACGCTGATGACATTGGCACAATTGGTGAACCACATTTTCTCTCTAGAAACTGAACTAATTGTATAATTCAGTTTCTTATCCTCCTTTGGGTCTTGGCATATAAACGCTGTTATCCTTATTAGGCCTTCATATCAAAATATTGATGAAGAGGATTAATTTCTGCTTAATAGTTGCAGAATTACAATTATTAGCAATAAAAATAAAATAAAATAGAATTAGCCAAAATAATTTCTAATGTCAAATGATTCATTTTAATATAAATTATATCGATGTAAACGTTCAAATGAGGCAATTATTCGACTGATAAACTCACAAAAGGTTTGACTATAAATTTTATTGTGTATTGCCTGATTCATTTACCCTTCCGATTCGACATATTAACATACAATATGTATTTTCTTTATTAGTGAGTTCTCGAGATAGTGAATAGGTTTCAGCTCCGAAGAATTTATAAGCAAATATGAATTTCTAAACACAAAAGACGAAAAAGCATTATAAGGTAATATGCAACAGTTGTTATTTGCAGAAATTAACAAATGATGTTATTTAAGAGATATTTTCTTAGGATATATATATATATATATATATATATATATATATATATATATATATATATATATATATATATATATATGTAAGGTCCTAGGATTTAAAAATTGAAAATTTAATTTTCTTTAATTTTGCTAAAAGTAATAAATACATATATACAGACAGACAGATAGATAGATAGATAGATAGATAGATAGATAGATAGATAGATAGATAATTAAATAACGAACACAGGCCAAATATTACGAACTCACCATGATTCGTTTCGTAATTAACTTCATTAAAAAAATGTTAATTTAATAATGCAGAGTTGCTTGCTTCAGTTTTTAAATTCTCTCTTGGTTTGCTTTTATTGGGAAGACATCATATGTTCATTTCAAACATTGGTATGTAAGTGTCGATGTATCAATCTGTGCAGTTAGCGGATATTTGGGCGATATTATTTTTCACTCATAATTGCTATGACTAAAATAACATGATTCAATAGAAGAATAAATAATTTTTCACTAATAATACTGATTTATTTACTACTGACTTTGATCCGTCTTAATGAAACACTCATTATCTATATATATATATATATATATATACACACACAGACACAGAGAAAATGACAAAGCATATGGCGAAATATATTACTGTCTCTCTCTCTCTCTCTCTCTCTCTCTATATATATATATATATATATATATATATATATATATATATATATATATATATATATATATATATATATGTATATATAAGACCACAAAGAAAATTTCAAAACCAACCCTGCATGCAGTCTCATAAAACCAGCCAAAAGCGAACTAGGTAAAATAAGTAATACGATAGTAGAAAAAATTAATTCTGAACTCAGGAAGAAGTTAGGAGAAAACCAGTGGAAAAATACAAAAGCAACTATTGACTGGTTCTACAACATAAATAACAAACAAAATTGCCACTTCCTACAATTAGACATAAGAGAACGCATGTTAGATAAGGCCATCAACTTAGCTCAGGAACAAATAATAATAAGACCAAACGAAATCGACATCATTAAGCACTCCCGTAAATCATTACTATTCCACCATGAAGAAGCATGGATAAAGAAAGATGGGATATTTGACACTACAATGGGAAGCTTTGACGATGCAAGACATGGGAAATCGTAAGTATTTACTTACTACACGAACTAAGCAAAATAATAGATAGTAATGTCACGGGACTCTACAGGGACGACGGTCCCATAATCTTAAGCAACTGCAACAAACAAAACACAGACAAAACTAGAAAAGCAATAATAAAGATTTTCAAAAATAACGGATTCGACATAGATATAAAAACTAATCTAAATGGAGTAGATTTTTTAGATTTTACCTTCAACCTAATAAAAAGCACATACAAACCATACAGAAAACCCAATGATAAACCGCTCTATATACACACATCTTCCAACCACCCGCCTTCTATAATCAAACAGATACCAAAATCGATTAACCGCAGGTTTTCCGACAATTCCTCCAATGAATCTATATTTAACAAAGCTAAGAAAGACTACGAAACAGCCCTAAAAGATAGTGGATTCCCAGCAACACTCACATACTCATCACAGATCACAAAAAAGGCCAACAGGAAAAGAAATGTCATATGGTTCAACCCACCGTACAGCAAAAACGTAAAAAATATTCTGCAAATTTTTACACAAACACTTCCCGGATTCAAGCACCCTACACAAAATATTCAACAAAAACACAGTAAAAATCAGCTACAGTTGCACCGAGAACACGGCACAAATAATAAAAAAGCACAACAGGAAAATTATTAACAAACCACACGAACAAATTAAACCCACGTGCAACTGCAGAATAAAAAATGAATGTCCCTTAAACGGTAATTGTTTACAAAACAACGTAATTTACCAAGCCACGATAAAATCACCAGATAATGAAGAAAAAGTATACATAGGAGTAACTGAAGGACTCTGGAAACAAAGAAATTATGTACACAAAACATCTTTCACAAATAGTAAATATGCGAACAGCACAATGCTTTCTAAGTATATCTGGGAAATAAAAAACAAAACGCACACCACACCAAAAATATCTTGGAAAATAAGGAAAAAATCATCAGCCTACAACAACCTATCAAAAACTTGCAAACTTTGCTTGGAGGAAAAAATAACTATCATTACCTTCCCAGACCAAAATAAATTATTAAATAAATGATCTGACCTAATCTCAAAATGCAGACATGAAAACAAATTTTTACTACGTAACTTAAAAATCGAAAACTGAAAAAATAAATAAATACATAAAAAAACAAAATGACAATAAAATAAGCAAAATAAATTAATCCAAAAAAATTACCAAATCACACCTGTTAGAATAGACGAAATAGAATAAAAAATATGGAACAAAATCAATAAATAAAGTAAATAATAAACAACATATTAGACTATAAAAAATCAATACAAAAAATCGGACGAAAAATAGCTATAACTATTATATAATGATAAAAAATAAATTTAAAAAAATGAATAAAAATAATATACTACGTTACTTAAAAATCGAAAATCAAAACAGAGAAAATATACAAATATTAAAATATAAATAACGACAAGTATAATAAATTGATCTAAATACATCCAAATATATAAATAAACTAACAACCGATACCGATAAACTAGCCGTTTAGAAAAAACAAATAAAGATAATCAATCCAAATAAATAAATTAAAAACTGTTCCCGCCAAAAAATAATAGTCAGAACAAACCACAAAAATCAACCCCAAAATTCAACAAATAGCTTTATCTTCCCAAACAAAAACAAAACTGTTAAATAAGCTATATAAACAAATTTTTATTACGTTAATAAAAAACACCGATCAAAATAAAAATAAAAAATATATAAGATAAAAAATAAAAACAAGCAAAATAATTTGACCCAAATAAATAAATAAACGACTTTCAATAAAATAGCCGCCATAATAGACCAGCCACAATAAGCTATATGAACAAATTTGTACTACGTTAATAAAAACACCGATCAAAATAAATAAATAAATAAAAATAAAATAAATGTAAAGGATAAAAAACAAAAATAAAATTAAATAAAAACAAGCAAAATAATTTGACACAAATAAATAAATAAACAACTTCCGGTAAAACACCTGCAAATAAACAAATAAACGACTTCCGGTAAAACACCTGCCAAAAATGACTACCAACAATGCACCACTGACCCGTATATATAAATTGCCGAGAAAAATAACAGCACTCGTGGCCCGATGATTGCATCTAGCATGAAACAGACTGTCGCCTCTAAGTGTTGACTTCTATGTTCACTTTTATTTACACACGCTCTATATCTGATATTGAGCACTTTATCCCATAAATATAGCACACTTTAAGACAATATTTCTTCATATATATATATATATATATATATATATATATATATATATATATATATATATATATATATGCTGATTTGTTCTAGATTTACCCAAGCTGAGAAGTTATAAGCTCTGCCTACACTCCGTGCACAAATACACAAACACGAATAAACATTATTTGCCAGATTAATGGTCTGGCGTCTCATATCCAAGTATACCGGTTTAGTAGGGTTGAATGCCAATCAGTGTTGCGGACGCCTGCTCAGTCACATGTATGTTTGTTCCACACCCAAAGAACCCAACTGTGGTTTATACTATGACTTTGCCGAACAGACAATAGTCACAGTTTCTGGGAGAGCGCGCAATATCTGACATAATCAACAGTCTGAACAAGGACAGCACGCTCAAACGCTCGGTCACGATGACTGACTTCGTGCTAGCACAATCATCGATAGCTCCCAAACAGTTCCGAATTTCACAAGGATTGGAAATGGTTTTCAGTCACTTTCCAAAGGTGCCACACGCTGAGATCACTTCCCCAGGCCACATTATATCTACACAGCTGCTCACCACCACATATATATATATATATATATATATATATATATATATATATATATATGTGTGTGTGTGTGTGTGTGTGTGTGTGTGCGCGCGCGCTCGCGCTTAAACGATAGTTAGACATATATATATATATATGTTGCCGAAAGAATTTGAGAATATACGTTTCTCGAGCCATAAATGAATGACTATTAATCGTTTCTTCTTGTGGCTGCACCAAGGATTAACCTTTTCGTTTCTATTTTAACCCTTGCCTCATTCAATCTGGCGCAAGAAATGTCAACCGTTCTCCTGCCACTTATACACCAAGGCGGATAAAGAACTTCTTCAGTAGCCATTTGCACAAAAGGAATGAATCCCAAACTGATTACCGACATTCATCTGTACACGTCGAATACACGCCTTTCTCTGATGATCAAGGTTAACGTGAGCAATGTGTGCCATGTTATACCCTCCACCTGCTTCTTCCAGTCGGACCTCTGTGCTATTTTCACCACATCCATCGAAGTGTTAGACACGAATCTAGACGGTAGCTATACGTGTTTCAGTTCTAACCTCCCACATAGCTCCAAATACAAGAGATTGACTTTGAATCATCTCATTTCAACTAATTTTCATCTCATGTACTTACATGTCTAGGGCC
>OZ038482.1:137368279-137615779 GCA_964036315.1 Acanthosepion esculentum
ATGAGCGATCCAGCTCATGTATCGTCTGGGGTATCCGAAGTTATCCAATTCCGCTTATATATATATATATATATATATATATATATATATATATATATATATATATATATATATATATATATATATATCAAATATTCACATGATTCTGATTGATTCTTGCTACCGTTGACGGGGCGAAATATCTAATGCTGCCGTGGCCCTCAAAGATAAAATCCCTATCTTTATTGCGCTAACAATCATTCACAGTGCAAACGCCGTTAAATCATTTCGTGTTTTCTGCCGACCACACAATCCTATTCTTTGTTCTCTAGTTTTTTTTTTACAGAGTAAAACTTTTTTATTTGATATTTATACTAATGTGTCCAATAAAAAGTTGAAGTCACTCCAACTGAGTCAAGAAAACTTTACGTTTGTTGCGTCAGAAACTTTATCGATTGCTTCTTCTGCATTCTATAATCAAAATAAAAACAGAGAAACTTTACCTTTCTAGTTAAAGTGAGGCGAATATGAATTTTTTTTCCTTGAAAGTGATCTGTAATTTGTAGAATTTATAGTTTTGGTGTAGGATATACAACATAAAAGTAGGGCTTATCTATCAGCATTTGTCACTTGATGCAATGGGATCTTCGTAAATGTATAAGCCATCTTGAATGACATGTGTATATGCCATCTCCTGATTTTGATTAACATATTAAAAATTATCTGGCCTCATTATAAAATAAAAAATAGTAGGTCTATATATGTTGTAACTATAATAAATATAAAAGATTTTGTTTATATAACTCCAAACAGTCGTTTCAAAACATATTTTCAGCGTAGTTATTTATTTCATAAAATAGAAAGTTTCATAGAATGACAGAAACTTGAATTTAAGCAAAAATGAATAACATGAGGACGACTATCCTTATCATAATGACAATAATATGTTCAGGTCGCTGTGCTTTTTGGCCTTTGTAATCAATCCAGGCAACTTTTAAAGAATTTCGAACTGAACACTGAAGGTTAACCCGATCAACAATAATCTGATGAAGGGCAGCGCGCGCAACGGTTGAAACGTTGTGATAACAACAAAGCCGATGACAGTCGTCCGCATGTAAATACGGTAAAGGATCCTTATCTCTCTGGAATTCGAACGAAAATTAATATTAAATAAATACATAAAGAAATATAATGTAATCATGTTGTTTTCATCTCTGCTAAATAACATTTCAGAAACATTATATTTTTAAAATGCATTAACAGATGCGCAAAAGTTTTGTTAATTGTGGTGTCAAGTGGCGCGTTGAATCTTGACGAGGCGATATTTTATATTGTTGCTATTCAAGGTCTGAAAAATATTTTCGGAAACAAAACGTCGCTGTTTAAAAACAAAACGATTTCTGTGAATTATTGAAGAATGTTTCTATTACTTAAATTTTGGAAAAAATAAATTCTAAAAACCAATAAAAAAAATGGCGTTAACACTTCACTACATAGTGTAAATCGTTATATTAGATTAAACGGATCCTATCTCTCTGTCGCTTTGACATTTTGAGATTCATAAAGAGTTAAAGACAAATGAAAACCATTTCAATCAAAGTGAATGCTATGAATTTACTGTAATAAAGAATTATTAGGTAACAGTTATGCAGTGTTTCATTTTACATATAGATAGTCCAGAAGATTGGCCGTTTCCTTATAAGGAAATATTAGTCGTAAGGCAAAGGCACTGCCTCGTTTTCATTTTGCGTATCTTAACGTTGAGACGGATATGAAAATATTTTTGCATTAGGTTTGTAAGCACTGAAAGACTTCTTACATTTTTATCATGCTTATAAGCAAGAAAAATAAGTTGTTTTTTTTTTTGTTTAACGGCATATCAACTCCTTATGGGTTTAATTTATTTAATGTCAAAATTTATATTTCTTAAGAGCTTCGAATTAATAAAAACATGTTATTCTGTTTTCACAATTGAATACATGGTAGATGATACTCATTCTGTGTATATACATGTTTGTGAGGAGATGATTAGCAAAGGCGGTGATATGTGTGTTTTATGTTGTAGTTTTATTGAAGATATATTAGAAATACATTTAATTTCTTTAAGAAATTGTTTTTATAGTATATGGATTCATGTCCTGAAAGATTTCTTTCGTTTTTGTTGTTTGGCTGGTTGATTTTGTTTAGCGGCATATCAACACCTGTATGAGTTATTTAATACCGAAATCTAATTATTTTAGACACAATTTTATGGCTTCAGCTAAGGATAAAATTTATTATTGGTCATCTCTTTTATCAAATGAATTTTGTTGGTAATCCTACTTCTATCTATCTGCGAACATCTTTGTTTTCGGTGAATTTAATGCTCACCACGACACGTGGTTTAAATATTCTAAAGGTATGTTGCCAGTGTTCAGGCACTACATCTTTCCATTGCCGAATCCCTTACTCAAATTGTGGACTTCCTTAATCGTTTCCTTAGCAAAAACCGAGAAACAGGCTTCTCCTCTTAATATTGTTTCTTACCTCCTCTCCTCGCTCTTGCCTAGCTTCGCAACATTGCCCTCTTTGTAACTCGGGCAACACTGTGGTATCTATTGATATTTCGTTCGAGTTATCTACTAAACAGCATTCCCCTCCTTATAATATCTCTTTCATGTTGATTGGGACTCATTCCGTGACTTTATTCAGGACACCTCTTCGACTGACATCTTTAAATTCTCAATTGAGAATTGCGCCGCTATAGCACGCAGGAACAAATATTTGGGGCTATACACCAACGTGACAGTAATAACCGTAAACAAGTCGTCGAAGGAACAAAGTTTGCCGATAAAATATGGCACCGCATAGCATCTAGCAATTATGGCGTTCGTAATTACTGGTGGCACTTTAATAGGCTATTAAATAGGTATGACATGTCTAATCCTCCCCTTTTCAATCCATTTGAGATGTGAACATCCTCTGCTGATAAAGCTGAATGCTTCGTCTGTAAATTCGCCTTAAACTCTACTTTTGACTCATTTGGAGTACCCCAGCCTAATTTCCCACTTAGAAATGAGTCTCTGTTGAATGATATAACCCCTTCTATGGTTTCATCTATCATCTCTAATCTGGCTCCACACAAAGCATGTAGACCCAATGATATTCTTGTAATAGTCATTAAGAAGTCTGCTTCCGAACTGACTCCTGTTGTCTATAAATGTTTAATAAATTCGTCACTCCCTCCTGATTTCATGCCGGATGGAAGTCATCACCTGTTGTTCTAGTTTTTATGAACTCTGATTAACTGTCTCAGCCTTCCAATTGTCGGCCTATCAGCCATCTACATCTTTTTGTGAAGCTCCTAGAGGCTCTAATCAATGCCAAATTGGTTCATCGTCTCTCATCGCAAGGCCTTTTTTCCAACAAGCAATATGGCTTTCGTTTCTCCAGGTCAACTACTGATGTACTGACAATATTTTCGGAAAGAGTCTATAATGCTCTAAATAAAAACAGTGAAATCCGGGATGTAGCAGTGAACATCTTGAAAGCCTTTGACAGGGGAAGTTACGGTTATATTTGTCAACTGATCCGGTCTTTCCTCTCTGTTATGGTCCAGGTTAGGACCAAGGAAGAACAACACGAACACAAGAGTAGAAATAACGAAGATATATTACACGGAATAATAATACAAGATGTTGAAGGTGTTAGTATGACTGTCAGTCTGGTTTGGAGTGAACTACTATCGGCTCGACTCGATTCGTCTCTCTCTCTTGAGAGGCGTAGTATACATAGTGTTAGAAGAGTTCATTCTGTAGTTATAGGTAAGGACCCATAACACTCTCAAATTGTAAAATGAAAGTTATCCTGAACGGCCGCTTGTCTAGATACTTTTCTACTAACGCAGGTGTATCCCCCAAGACTCCATTTTAGGTCCTACTTTGTTTTCAATTTTCATTAATGGCCTTCTCGATGACATCATCCCTCAACTTGGAATCTACGATGATGACACAAGCATTTATTCACGCCTCAATAATAAGACTGATCTGTCCGGGAAGGTCAAAATGGCAGCCGGTAACCATAACGACTCCAAGCCAGTCGTTAGCTGGGGCAAAAGACGGCTTGTTAATTTTAACGCCTCCAAAACTAAATTTCTTTCCATTAATCATCTGATACACCTAGCTGCCTTCCATCAATATTGCTGATGCTATCCTCCCGGAAAGTGACCCGTTGTGACTTCTCGGGCTAAAGTTCTCGGCTGACATGAAGTGGAAAGACTATAGAATCCACTGCGAGATCATTTGCTAATAAAGTTTTTTTCAATATGTCGTGCAAGACTTTATTTTCTCTCCAGAATCTATCATCCAAATCTATAAGTCCAACATTCGTCCATGCTTAGAATATTGCTGCTATATATGGTCCGTTGCCCTTGCTATTTACCTTGAGACCCTTGATAAAATCCAAAGAAAAATCAGCAATATTATTGGTCCTGATCTGGCGGCTCGGCTTCACTCACTCTCCCACCGCCATAAGATTGTCTCTGTGTTTTTCTATAACTACTTTCATGTTAATTGTTCGGATAAACTCTTCGCTATGGTACCTAGATATTTTTAATTTACGTTCTGTATTCGACTGGTGTCAACATCTCATCAATTTACAGTTGAGCTGACTAGCTCTAGAAGTAAGTTCTCCCTTAAAAAATTATCACACTTCCCGCTTGTGGAACTCCCTTCACGCGCCCTACTTTTTTTTCTTGTTTTTTTTAAGCTTATCACCCCAAGCAAGGCTGGAAGCTACTAGCCCGCAAGGGGTTACAGAAGGTTTGGAGGAAGAGCAGGTAGGAGTGGTAAAGGAGAGGATGTGGAGAAAGATAATGGATCGAACAAGGCATGGGGGTTACAGAAGATTTGGAGCGAGATCAGATAGGAATGGAAGGTGAAAGGATGTGAAGGGAAGTGGATAGATCTAGGCAACTGGAGATGTCGATTGACGTTACACTTAAATAGTTGGAGATTATATTTCCAGTCAACTTTAATTTGCAAAAGGTTTTATGCAATGACAATGGTTATCTGCAGTTCACCTGAGTACTCTTTTCACTTACAACGGATTTTTTAATATTTCTGTTTCTCATTCTTCCACACCCTGTAATCCATTTATTCTTAGTGTCTTTACTGCCTTGCATGGGGTGATACCATTTTTTTTTTAAACTATGCATTTTTGGTAATTCTACTATAAATAAATATAGTTCGTAATGTTTTTATATATATAAATGTATTGCTGGTAGTTTTAATGTAAAAATTTATTTTTATATTTTCATAATGTTCTGTTTTTTTTTGGGGGGGGGGTGAGGAGGATTTTCTTTTTTTTTTTTTTTTTGACGTGTTAACTATTTGCTCGTAGCTGGATTCTACCAGGTGCTACCTTACCGGGTCAGGTTGGACCTGGGAAGCACAGCAATTAAAAGGTGCTTCTACGCACCCAAAACTTCAATTTATTGATCAGATGCCTCGCTGCCAGATGTAGTTTCTCGTCAGGACTAGGAAATTTAAGTCACTGTTATGTTCACTACTGACGCTGACACATGAAATGGATTAATATTTTTTAATGAATAGTAAAATTCAAAGCCACCAACGTGATACTCTGTTATATATTAGCACACTGTGTAAGAAAAAGATAGCACAAAGCAACATGGTTAAACTTAAAACGAAACTTTTCCTTAAGTCCTTCTCAATATGCGACCGCATGTCTATTGAATCTTACCGCAAAAATCAAGAAGTAATCAAATTTGCCATGACACAAAATCCGTCAAATCCAATTTTAAAACTTACTGCCAGGAACTAAGAAATGTGTTTTAGGTTCATAAAAGTACGCGGACCCGTATTTACAAACAGCAAAAATGAATTAGTAGACGTTTCAAAATGAAAAAGGTTTTATTTGAAGTTTTTTATATATACCAAAATTTTACGTTCGAGTTCCAACAACTCAAACTATTGAGATGAAAGCGCTGTACAGAATTTTTTCGAGATAGTAAACGAGACATAGATGAATCACCTTAGCATGATTTGATGAAAGATTTGTCACTGAAACACACACACACACACACACACACATATATATATACATATATATACATATATATATATATATATATATATATATATATATATATATATATATATATATATACACACATATATATATATATATATATATATATATATATATATATATATATATATATATATATATATATATATATATATGCATGTGCTTGCTGGGTGTGTCTGTTCGGTAATGATCAGAAACAACGTATTTATCAAAGCAAAGTTCGATGTTCTTGACTCATAACAGACTGGCGTTTGTAATTGTAATTATTATTTCCAAAAAAGCGTTGAAATCGATGAACAGGTATATTGTGTTTGAAGCTTCGCTTAATTGAATATTCCATATTGCAATTAGTAAAATTATATAACATCTATCATCTAAGTGTCAAATGTTACTTGTATTAATCCTATATATGTGCGTACAAAGGGTGTAGCAAAAGTAACGACCTTTTCTTTTCGAGCTGAGGTGGATAGGACGAAGTTGATCATTTGAGTAGCCATAACGATCACAAGACCTAACACCACCAAGCATCTTCTTGTTGGGTGAGGACTGAAAGACTTTTTTCCAGGCTCAAATCGAAAACAATTCCTGAATTAAAAGAAGCATTTTTTATAGATTTTCTGAGATTAATGTAGCAAAGTTTTGAATGTTTTTTAGAATGGGGATTCATTGTTTTATCGAATATGAAATGGGGTATTTTGAACAGATTAAATCGGACGTAAAAACACAAACTATATATTCTAACCAGATACTATACACCATTTCTGAACTCATTTTATAAACACCTTTGCACGAGCTACTCTGAAATTGTAACTAAGTTATATTTAATATAAACTAATTATAGTTATTGGATTTTGCTATAAAAATCAACTTCCAAATTTTACCCACAATTATCCTTTTACTTTCGTGTTTAGATGAAGAATCTTTTTTAGCTGTTTTCAAAATGTATTGAATCCCCAACTTTGCAACTTCAAATGTATTATCTGTCTATTTCTTTGAGATGAGGAATTATGATTACTTGCATTATTTACATTATTCTGACTGCTACCCTGGTCGTGTGTACGCTCAGGACCTGTTCTGGAGATTTGAATTTCGAACCGAACCCTTTATTTCGTCCCCTAGGTAAATAATGTAAATAAGGAAACTATTCAAATGTATTATGTCTGACCCATTAATACTTCTTTTAGCATCTAGTAGATGACGACAATACGAAGCGGTTAATGCAAGATTATATTTTCTTTATTTTTTCAAAAGCTCAAGTTTTATGCATGTCTAAAATCACTTAAAACACTTACAATCATTCTCATTCAAAATCTAATAAAGAACAAACGATCTTACTACGTTAAGAAAATAATTTTATACACGTAGATGCAAGCAACAACTTTCGATATTTCTATTAGAAACAAAAAATTTTCAGGGAAAATCAAGAATTTGTCGCAACATTTATAAATCTTACACTATTTACATTATTCGGACTATTGTCCTCATCTTTGTCGCCACATTTATTACAACGTTTCGGCCGTTGTACGCTCCGGCCTTCTTCAGGTGGTTGGAATGTCGAACTGAACCCTTTATTTCGCTCACTGGGGTAGACTGTTCTAGTTCCACGTGCCATGTCTAATGGATGTCAGTTATCAGTTAATAAGGAGTGCCAGAGAAAAGCGATCATAACAACAAAAATTGCGATATGAGCTCTGGTAAAAACATGCTATGATAACAGCAAAAATTGCAATATGAACACTGGTAAGAAAACGGTTTCTGAAGACATTAGTTTTATTAGGCACGTAGAACTAGAACAGTCTACTCCAGTGAGCGAAATGAAGGGTTCAGTTTGACATTCCAACCACCTGAAGAAGGCCGGAGCGTACAACGACCGAAACGTTGTAATAAATATGGCGACAAAGATGAGGACAATAGTCCGAATAATGTAAATCGTGTACATAACACGTCATCTCAGAAATATAGACAGATTTGTAAATCCTATTTTACCTTTGAATAAAAATCAATAAATAATTTAGTAATTTGGGGAAAATATCCAAGATATCTGCTTTTCTGGTTGCAAATATCAAATGAAAGTAAAGTCCTCATATTCAACCTGATGACAAAATATTACATTCATTGTAAAAAGTGAAAATTTTGCTGATGAATGAACCTGAAATAAAACCGGTTTCTACCGGAAATACTTGAATACCATCATTGCTAAAAATGAAAAACATTCACGCGGAAGGTGTAAACAATAGATGAATAAAAAAGTTGTCATTTACTCCAAGTGAAAATGAAATAAACTTTATATTCATTATTATTCAATATTATTGTCATTTATAATTGTATTCCTTTTATTTAAGTTGATTTGATTCGACATCAGCTTTCACTTCATTTGGGAACGCCCCAAAAGTCCAATGGCAAACTGGAGTTCCATTGCCATGTATTTCTTTATTTTTATTCCTTGAGCAAAAATAATATACCACTCCAAACCGGAAGAAGCCATGCAGTCTTCGGGTATTTGAGGAATTTCTGAATGCCCCCCCCACCCCGCATCGGCTTTTGGAGAGGATTTCCTGCAAACAAATAAAATAAATTAAAATGTCATTAATAATATAAGCCACGTGTTGTGGTTTTTTCGCAATATTATAATAAATAAAAATATTGTATCTTTATTCCTATTCTTCATATTATTGTAAATATTTTTATTCTTGCAATTACGATTATTAAAATTTTAGATTATATTAAGCATTATCGTCGCTGCTGTTACTACAACACGCTCCAAATTTATATGCAAATCAATAATATAAAAGAAAATGATTATAAACTAATGGTCGGAGAATTGTTAATTATATTACTATATTTCTGGTTTTTATTTTTTTTAAAGAATATTTTTTCAATCAAGTCAAATTCATCTGTTATTCTTTTTTCTCTCCATTACCTTTGTCCGTTATTAAAACACTTTGTGAAAACAGAAAATCTTTTCTTGGTAGATTTTCTGTTGTCACAATGTGTGATAGTCCGGGACGAAGGTGATGAAGAGAAAAAGAAAACTGTTTATAATCATACACCTTCGACGATTTTTCTCAATTTAATCCATTTCATAATATATTGTCATTGGTTAAGTATATTTCATGAGCAGATATAATCGATCGAAAAAAATCGTCGAAGTTGTATGTTTATAAACAGAAATTCGGACGCTTCTTTGTTACTGAAGGGTTAACAGAACATCAGAGCAAATGATGGTTCCCATTAAGGTTTGCCAGTTCGATTCCTGCCGACTTTATTGTTGTGTTGACGGATTCAACCATTTTCTTTTGATTTCTTGATACTGTTCTGTACGTTTGCATGGGAGAGTAGTAAGGTGAAATAGGGAAAAGGCCTGGGCGTAGATTAATATTTGGGTAATATTCAGTAGCCGCACTCTCGAGGATTTTCCTTCTCAGTGAGTTATTTTTTTTATGAGTGTAGCATTTTAAAAATCAAAATTGTGGTTGAATTTATTTCTATGTATGACTAGTGGATTAGCTAAGTTGCTTTTGTGAGGTCCCTCCCAAGCAAACGTACACAACAGTATCAAGAAATCAAAAGTAAATATTTGAATCAGTCAACACAACAATAAAAACAATATCTCCACACGTGATAGTACTTGACGTACTTTTCAGTTAACAGTATGAAAATAGCGTTCTCTAAATTATTCCAGTCGCTAAGGACATTTTGTTTTGTTATTATTAGTTACTTTGTTTAATAAATTAATTTCGTTTTTGCCTTCAAAAAGTCCACATCGGACCAAAAGCGTCGGTTACTATTACAGTTTTCCTATTGTCTTTTACCTACAGGTTAACTCTGAGAAATGTTCATATATATATATATATATATATATATATATATATATATATATATATATATATATATATATATATATATATAGGATGCGCGATTCATAAACTGTCGCACTTTTATATTTTTAATTTCCTGCATGCCCGTTGTCTGTTATTGATTTTTGTCGACTGCATAGTAGGTTTAGTAGGGCACCGCCCGTCTGTGAGAAAAAGAGTACCAGAATGCAATTCACTCCGCATGAGATTTGGAAAAGGCATGCTGTACTGCTTGTCATTCTTGCCGGAAGCTCCTGTGCGAACATTTTAGAGAGTTTGAAAACAGTGCAGAAGATTTGGAAAGAGATGTAGTATATATCCAGTCATCATCATGATTTTGGGAATGATCCCTTATGATGATGATCTTATACATCCATTTATCTTACACAGGTCCTCAGACTCAACACGGAGGTCTACATCAAGTACCTTTAGTAGGTAGTATTTCCCTGGGTCAAGAGTGTGGCGACTGGAAGACCCTATGTGTGCCATCAGGACTCTGCATCATGTCACACAAGTAGGAGGACCCAGTCAGACAATTTCTGGGACCACATCAACCCATACATCTAACCACATAACTCCTCAGACTGCAACACCCTTGATTATTATGTGTTGGCGCAGTTGAGCAAGAGACCAACAAAACTCCATGTAACACCGAAGATGAAGTGAAGGCAAGCATTATGGCATCATTCACCAACTTAAACAAGGCCGCCAACCAGAAGAGTTCCAGGAGATTCCGAAATCGTCTGGAGGCCGTGGTTGCAGAAAATGGCAATTTTATTGAATAAATTTACTCTTTGGTCTTTCAAGATATTTTTCTATCATTTTGATAAATAAATCTGTTAAAACGAGGTATCAGCGTTATTTTTGCCCAATTTAGACGACAATTTATCCATCCCATCCTGTATATACAGACTGTTTAAAAATTGATATCATTTGAGATTTAAATATCTGTGTAACACAGTCTAGACAAAAGAAACTAAAATGTCTTAACGCTGAGCAAAATAACATTTGAATGAGAAAAATCGAAGTTATTTATATTCCATGAACGATATAACAAGTTTTCAGAAATTGCTCAATATACGCAACGACTGTGACACGGTACACGTCAAATCGGCAGAGAATGTCCTGCCAAATAGGCTCTTTGTGCAATGTGCAAATCTGCATTTCATTTGGTGCATTTTGTAGTGAATTCTCTCTCAAATGCACGCTGTATAGTATTGTTCGAAACACAAAAAACGCCTTTTCATTTCAAGCGAAATGCATTCCTATACCTGAAAAGGCATAAAGACATGACACATGAAACATAGAATGTTCAATTGTTTCTGCACATGCTGTTAAAATCTGAGATCATTTGAAAGAAAATTGGTCAAGTTATTAGATTACGAAATGATATAAATATAACACATCCGTCAATTTCCGTGGTTTTTCGTTTATTTTAGCTATTATACAGAAAATGATTTCTTTCAGTTGAACCCTGGCTTTGGGAAGTAGCGGTTTGGTGACGTTTTTGATGACAACTCAGACACAGTCGTCCAGTTGGGTTAAAAACGGGAAATATATCCGGACATTGATTGTGGGATACAGAATAATGAAAATTCTCGAACAGATACACTTTGCTCATCTTTGAAATATGAGAGGCTGTACAGTCTTGCTCCAGCCACCAAATCTCATAGCATAACAACAATATGGATGTTCGCACTGCCTTAGGACTTGCAAGAAGACATCGGGTAACATAACATGGGCATAGATCCTTACAAAGCCAAGGATAATCACAAAGGACCTGTATTTTTGTGGCGTCTGCATAGATGCAGCTACTTTTCATCTTGATCATTTCATGGCGTCCAAGGAGATAGCTATCTCCGAATCGTGATGGTATGGCGTGATTTTTCAATTTCTTGGTCAAATTGGAAACATTCAATTCAATTTCGTCGATACGCCTAAAAGAAGGTAACATTAGATTAGGACATCTATTTATGCCCCATTACTTTGCCAACTTCACCCACCCACACAAATATATATATATATATATATATGGGGGTCCCACGTGCGCGTGCGTAAGTGTTCATGTGCGTCAGTGAGTGCACTCTTCTAATATTTGGTTCGACCCACTTTTGCTTTACAAACGCTTCAGTTCAGTTTGACAATGTTCTGTTGGTATAGCTGCAGAAACCGTTCTTGTCTCTCCCGTCACTTGGAATCTTATGAGCAACCTGAAAAGAATTTCCAAAACTGGCCAGTCCTTATAAAGAAAAACTACCAATTAACATCACATATCACTTGTATCTTCAAGAGACATTATCCACCTGAAGATAAGCAAAACATTGATAAAACTTACAAATATATCAGCGTTAATAATAGTCGTTTAAAAATTGCACTGCCATAACATATGCACTCAAATGCTTTTGCATGGAAACCCTTAATCGACCAATATCATGGTACCAATTTTCTGTACATAGGTATTATGACGATATGCTGAATTTCATTTCATGCATTCGTATGGGAAAGAAAGGTAATTTAATTGACTTTGAATGGGGCATGTTTGTTTGGTGCCAGGCTGGCATGTCTGTTAATTTCAGAAACTAATGATCAACTAGAAATTTTCATACACACATCCATATTTAGGTCGTACAGAGAATAGACAAAGATAATTCAATTAAGCTGCATTTCTCTGGGCGGAAAATCCACGTGGTTAAAATAGGTCGGGAGGGAAAGGTCAGACTGCTTCCGGTTGATAGATTCTCTGACACATTTGGAACATTAAGCTATTCCAACATTAGTATTAATCGTATTCTGCCAAAGGTCTACCAATATTACTTTCATCACTCCCTTTGCAGTGTCAGCTGCACACCTTAATATGAGTTCCATGGACATAATAAAAAGATGTGGCGGATCCCCCCCCCACCTCCATCATGATGCCGACGGGTTTTCTACTTGCTGGTGTAGTTACGGTGAGCTGCATAAACGGAAATATATCATTATAATTCCCCCAACCATACTAGGGATTTGAAAAATTCGAGGGATATTTGATTTTGAGGAAGATGAATTCGCGAGATGAAGCCAAATTACATGAAGCTCAGTTTTATCAGAAACAGGTATAGCCTGAATAGATAAATTGCTTTTTTCATTCGCCTAGCATGTCTTACAACTCCTGGTGTACGAATCAATATCCCGTTTTTTGGAATGCCGCCATGGAAAACCGTCGTTAATTCCAATAATTCTCGGTAATCATCTCGCTGAGGTTTCTGACTAGAAAGGTGGTATTCCAGAAATACAAGAATGGTAAGCGGAAATCATGTGACACTTCATTGCTACCAGTTATGGAAACCTTGTTGAGTTTCATCCAGGTTTCTCTAAATCTTTTGAAAGAACTCGATGTCTGGACCAGAAGTTACAACCATCAGTGAGTCGAAACAACCCCTCCAAAAATAAAGTAAGACAACTAAATCAAAATATAAAGTAACAACGCACAACTTTGTTTAAATACTTGTACTAATTAACAACATACTTTCGTACTACTTACACCCCTGAAGATGATCTTGAAAGAAGATCGAAAATACTTGGGAAATGAAAATAATAAAAAAAACAGCTATAGCACATTTCTCTCATCCTTTAATATCAATAGACAGAAGGTTATTAGTGAGTATGAACGGATTTTGTTAATAATTAGCAAACATAATGTTTGTAATTTCTTCAGTCATATATATATATATATATATATATATATATATATATATATATATATATATATATATATATAAATATAAAAGTGAACATAGAAGTCAACACTTAGAGGCGACAGTCTGTTTCATGCTAGATGCAATCATCGGGCCACCTGAGAATTCCATCTAGCATGAAACAGACTATCGCTTCTAAGTGCTGACTTCTATGTTCACTTTTATATTTACACACGCTCTATCTCTGATATTGAGCACTTTATCCCATAAATGTACCACACTTTAAGACTATATTTCTTCATATATATATATATATATATATATATATATATATATATATATATATAAAGAAATATAGTTTTTAGGCATGATACATTTGGGGGATAAGGTGATCAATATCACAGATAGAGCGTATGTAAATATAAAATATAAAAGTGGATATTGAAGTCAACACTCAGAGGTGACAGTCTGTTTCATGCTAAACGCAATCATCAGGCCTGTCGATTGCGTTTAGCATCATTACTTCACAAATAAGACCGAAAATTTAGTTGTGAAAATAATCATTCCTTAGATTACTGAAATAATCCTTTTTTAGGTTACTCAATCTGTCAAAGAGGCAATTAGGTAGGATAAATAAGAAAATCAAGTATTTGTGACGTTTTCCGTAGAACCGTTCAAATGAATCTGATGTCAGTAGAATAGTATAAACCTATCAAAAGCACCACCCATTCAAAATATATATGGGACATAATCATTTTAAAAAGAGAAAAACAAAGTCAACTCTGAAAGCAGAGTTTCGAGAAAAAGAACTGTGCGTTATAAAATAGGATCTGATGTTTGCTATTAATGCAGAAATGAGTAAATGAAAAAGAGCGAAATAATTCCATGGGCGGTGGGCAGTTGGAAGCATCCATGAAAACCTTTATACTTTTGCTTTAGAAACTCGAATGAAGGACAATATTTAATGATGCCACAAATAGATATGCAAATTTGTGACACTACGCGTTATAGGCAATCAAACAATATCTATTTTTATTTTATAGCATTTAATGAAAGGAAAATCGCGAAACTGATAAAGACAATAGAACAAAGCAAGACAATAAGAACCCCCCTCCCAAATCAAAAACAATAAGTATGTAGAACGATTATGTCATTATTTACTACATAAATATGATGAAGACAGTATTTTGTTTTTATTACGTGCCATCACTAATTTTCTTCATATGCTATAAAAGAAACACTATAATATACACATTTAATTTTTATAAAGTAATAAATATTTCAGGATTCCTGTCATGTATTTATTTTTAAATAACTGAATTCTATCAGAAGAGTTTTTTCCGAACACAGAGATGGGCAAATTACCAGGTTCTTTATTGTAAAACAGGATGAGTTATCAATATGAACGGTGAACTGAAGAACTTACTCAAACTCAGAATCTCAAGGCCAATAGAAGCTTTAGATCTAATAAAACTGCAAAACCAACACTCATTAATTTGGATAAATCATCATTTGTAGGAAGAAGGACTGGGAACCAATGCTCAATTTTTATTCTCTTAATAGACCATATCTTATAGACATCATTTGCCCAAAGAGGACTTAGTGTTTTGGGGGTTTTATTTGGGTTTTTTACCTCGTTCAATGTTATGTATATATAATGGTTTGGGGATCATTTGGCCCATTTCGACGAAAACACTGATGGCTTTTATCTTCCCTCGACATCACAATGCGGAAGATATTAAAACCTTTTATTTTGCTTCCTATTGCAGAAAAAAATGCTCTTTCCAAATAGAAGTTCCAACAAACCAATGAGCCAATTCATCGGACACAATGATTCGGAAAACACAATATTAATGTTATATGTTGACCGTTATGTTCTAATCTAAATCTAATTGAGACTCCGTTGAGAATCTTTGTTCGTTAAGTTTACGGCCAATTGAAAATCTATATACGGGTGCAATGATCAAATTTATAGACTCGTGAGAGACGTTTCCAGAAACGTTTTTCCTGGTATTCATACGACGGAGAAATGTTACATGTTACCAAAAATAAAGATTGGTTTTCTATTCCTTTACTGGTCTAATAATTTGCCAACTGTTATTTTTGGTCTTTTATTAAAGTAGCAATGAATATTTTTCAGAGGAGTTAGTTACAGAAGTCGTTCTCCTAAAAACTTCGTAATATAGTAACAAATCAGATATGTTTATCCGCCATAAGTTGAGAAAAAGAGCACCATTCACTCCTCCAGAAATTTGGTAACGATATGCCGTCGGGCTTTTTATTTGCGCCGGAAGCCCCAATACGAAAATTTCAGTGTGTTTAATCTGAGAGCCAATCTGAGGACAACGCCGAGGATTCGGAAAGAGTTGGGTGAGTCAAGAGACTGCACCACCCCACACAAGCAGAACCCAGTCATGGCTGTCGGAATATTTCTGTAACGACATCCACCCTTACAACTGGACACCTAATTCCCCAGACCTTCTAAAATAGTTGCAGGATATTCCGAAGTCGTCCGAAGGATCTGGTTGAAGCCAATTTCGATTTTATTAAATAAATTCACTGTTTGGTATTTCAAGATATTTTTTGGTAATTTTGGTAAATAAATCTGCTAAAATGAAATATCAATGTTATTTTAATTTTTGCGTAATTTAGACGACAATTTATCCATCGCATCGTGTGTGTATGTGCGCGCGCGCGTGTGTGTGTGTGTGTGTGTGTGTGTGTGTGTGTGTGTGTGTGTGTGTGTGTGTGTGATATATCACTTGTATATCCTTGCTTGAATCGGCTTCTAATGCTCTGGATGGAGCGGCTTGGGGATACTAGTCGTGGCGCCAGTAAGTAAGGAAAACTCGGATGAGTTACAACACGGAATTTGTGAAAAGCGGCGCTATATCGATTCTAATTCGTTACCTGATCATTATCAAGGTTCAGTTGGTAAGACGCTTGCGTCGTATTGTAACGGTCCCGGTTCCATTCTCGGTAGTGGATGCGCAGTGCTGATGAGTCCTAAATATAGGGCAAAACGGCTGTCCAGTGCTTTCTGCATTCTCTTAAAGTTTCTTTTAGACCTGATGTATTATATATATATATATATATATATATATATATATATATATATATAGAGAGAGAGAGAGAGAGAGAGAGAGAGTGAGAGAGAGAGGTTGGATATCCCATGATAGATAGTAAAATACTAATATAATTAGGAAAAATCTGAGATATATATTTAAATAATGAGATAGAATGAAAAGAAATTGAGTTAGGTAAGAATATGAATAAATAAATACACACACACAAATATATATATATATATATATATATATATATATATATACATATATAAATATATATATATATATATGTGTGTGTGTGTAATTTGGCAGCAACTTAATATATATTATAGTAAATTTAAAACCTCTAACCTGATAATGAGCAATAACCTTTCTCCAGCTGCTGCGGTTGTTGATAGAACCAATGTTGTGTATGAGTTTAAATGTCCTATGGAAGAATGCTCTTCTAATCCACATACATATATTGGATTTACAACCACCCGGCTCTCCAGAATAGTAACTATGCATCTTAATAATTCTAGCTCCATTAAACAACATATTACGTCACACACTGTTTCCCTTATGCAATCTGATATACGTAAAATACTTATAGATAATACTAAAATTATGGATAAACATACAGACATTTGACGCCTTAAAATTTTAGAAGCATTACATATTAAAAGCAAAAGACCTCTTATTAATCGTATAGATTACAATATTTCTGGAAACATCCTACAATGTTTATAATATATTTAAATTTTATAACGTATTCTTCGATCTTTTCGCTTGTATAATTAAAAATCTTTTTCACGCTGTCACATGATAAAAATCTTCGCCATGCACGTGATAACATCATCGCGTCTTTTGAAATTAAAAGGATTTTAACGTTTATTTAGTTTGTAAAAAAATGTAGCAACATGATTACGCTACAAGACAATTGGCAAATGTTTTTAAAAAATTTTGATTAAAAAGATTTTGACCCTGAAGATGAACAATGATGTTCGAAAGTACTAGGTTATCGTACGGACAATATTTATTTCGATATCATTTTCAAATAAAA
The DNA here is from genome assembly GCA_964036315.1 of Acanthosepion esculentum. Taxonomy (NCBI): domain Eukaryota; kingdom Metazoa; phylum Mollusca; class Cephalopoda; order Sepiida; family Sepiidae; genus Acanthosepion; species Acanthosepion esculentum. The sequence goes on from OZ038482.1 coordinate 137,385,987, forward strand.
AGTCTCATTAGAAAATATGAGAAAATTCAAAAGAAAATATGCAGGATGATGTTGTCTTTAACATTCAACACAACATGTTTAATATATATATATATATATATATATATATATATATATATATATATATATATATATATATATATATATATATATATATATATATATAAATATATATATATATGTATATATATACACACACACACATTTATATATATATATATATACACACATATATATATATATATATACACACACACACATTTATATATATATATGTGTGTGTGTGTGTGTGTGTGTAATGTATAGAGAAATATGATTATATATTCGAATGCAATGGAGTGGAGACGATAATATTCCCATGAAAAATTATCATACAAATTATGGCCTTCAGCATAAAAGACTGCCTTGAGACCTTCGATTATCAACAAATTAAATGTAAACGATGGTGAAAAGCAATAACCAATCGGATTTTCCACTTCGACCCATCAAAGGGAAGCCATATTTCACGAAAGAAGATTTATCCTAGTAGCCATGTGTGTAATGGCGTCTCTCTTGAAATTAATTACTGAGAGAAAATATTTGCTGACGGGCTTTTTAAATATTTCCAGACAATCTCTTAGGACCCAACTTCGCTTAGAGATTTGAACGGAACGGTAAAGAAATGATTTCTATTTTCGGATATAAATGGGTTTAGATATATGTGTCAGCCATCTTGTCTTCTGTTATAATGCGGTATTTCCTGGAGACTTCTTTATGTATACATCGTTAGAATAGCCTCCACCTGATGTAATGCTTAGTCATATGGTCATAATCTATCCCTGCTAGAGGTTAGAGAGTGCAATCCTTACAGGAAAAAAGGTTGGCTCATAATATCGAAGAATGCTTCTTTTGTGTTTTATTTTTACAAGGGACAGCAATGGAGTATTGCTGCCACATCAAGGCTGCAGCTTTCAACCTTAACCTTCCAGGCTAAATACGTGTCAGAACTGTTTATATTCTAGTGACGGGTGAATTAGTTTCCAATCTACAACATTTTTTTCAAAAGACGGAATCTTATCGCTACTCTATATTTGTTTCTATGGCAAATGTACCTGATGAGCTTCGTTCATTAATTCCACGAATTCAGTCATTTACTACAAAAAGATGTCATGTGACTTACACGAATCGCCATCATTCCGTCCCCGTTCCAGAAGGAAAGATCTACTCAGACAGATTCTCTCCAAGAACTGCCTTTGTGGGCTAGATTCCCATGACGATGCTTCCTTGTAAACGACAATCTCAACTTTTTCAAACCAATGATTATTCTTTATCTTCTCTTCTTCTCTATCTCCTTCTTTTTCATTCATATCACGTACTTCATTCATCATTAGCATTTCAAAAGAAATCCTCTACCTACAATGACTCTCGAGTCTTGTACTGGCTTAAATACACACACACATATATATATGTGTGTGTATGTATCTATCTATATATATATATATATATATATATATATATATATATATATATATATGTGTGTGTGTGTGTGTATGTGTGTGTGCGTGTGTGTATGCACGAGGGTCATTCAATAAATAAGGTGAATTTTTCGGTATAAGGACTTCTAATACAGATAGAAGCTTACTCTTTTTTATTTTTTGTTTTACTTCTTTTTCACATGGATTTAATTTATTTTGCAGATTAAAAACAAACTTTGAGAGTGTTGGCGATTAACAAAGATGGCCGACCAAGAAGCATGCTTCAGGATTGAACAGCGGTAAGTTATCAAGTTTTTGGTTGCTGAAGGGTGCAAACCAGTTGAAATTCATAGGAGAATGTCAACTGTGTATGGTGCGACATGTTTCAGCCAAAAATGTCTACAAGTGGGCTAAATTGTTTAAAGAAGCACGGAGCAGTGTTGTGGATGAAGACAGGCCTGGGAGTCCTACAGAAGTGAGGTCTCCTGAGGTGATCGAATCAGTCAATGACCTCATTCAGTCTGACAGAAGGGTGACAGTGGATGATATTGCAAGGACTTTGAGCTTATCTGTTGGGACAAACGCAGGGGTCATCAGTCAGAAGGAGTCATCTTGCATCAGGACAACGCAAGGCCACACGCAGCAACTCAAACGGTGCAGACCATCAACCAGCGAGGATTAGAAGTCCTTATACCGAAAGTTTCACCTTATTTATTGAATGACCCTCGTATATATAGGATTAATACAAGTATAAAGTGTGCTACTTAACTGATTGCTGTTATATTCAGCACTCCAACTCCAGAGTTTCGTAGACAAACCATTGTGTAATTGCTTGGTCCACTCGTCACGAGATGTCAGCAAATCTCAGTCAATTTTCTTCTTGCCGTTATATTCATATTAATTTTAAAAAAATAATTTTTGCCCCTTTTTATTATTGTTAGGTTCATTTTTCTTCCTTGTGTGGTAGTGTGTGTATGCGCACGCGGGTGAATATGTGTGTGCATCTGTAAGTCTTTACATGTGCGTATATGTACGTGTGTATGAGACGTGGTTATTTATTCTTTCCATAACTTCCCTGTCTCATGATGCTCTCTCTTTCTCTCTCTCTCTCTCTCTCTCTCTCTCTCTCTGTTACTTTCCTTTCTTTTCTTTATTATATTATTATACTATATTACTATCTTACTATATATATATATATATATATATATATATATATACATATATATACACATACATACATACATATATATATATATATATACATACATACATATATATATACATACATACATACATATATATATATATATATATATATATATATATATATATATATATATATATATATATATATATATATATATGGTGGGAATTCTCCTGTTAAAGACGACGGTTAATGGCTCTATAAATTCTAAGATTTACTGACGAACCTGCAAAAGAGAATTGTTTCAAGTGCTCAGTTGCTTAGACGCTGTAATGAAGACGCCCTCTCCATCATAACAGCAGGTTCTGTACTTGCATACCATATGCCAGATGATTCTATAATCTTTTTAAGGGGGATATGAATTTTCATCCCCTAGCTGTTTATTGACCGGCTCTATAAAAAGCTTATCTGCCCTTTAACACTCTCCAGGCTGGTTTGGATTCAGTTTTCCTTCTTTTAGACGGGTTGCCGACCAATGTTCTCAGACACAGTTTGTCCTTCAATTTACTGACTGGCGATGAGATGGATTGTTGTCTCTCCCAAAGGTATTTGCGAATAAATGGATGTAACGTACTCGTCTAGAATCCTGAATCGGCTTTCCGATTTCCTAAGTACAGAAAATGCAGTTGATGCTCAAAGGTGTTATCGAAGAGAGTTTCCTTCAGATCCTCCCACGCGGCTTACAATGTCACGAATTAGAGATACATTTGAACCTGCGATACTGCACACGATATGCTCAAGACCCCGAATATTATTCACACTCTGTGAAGCAAGAAATGGCGATAGAAGTTTCCACAGAACTCTAAGAAGCCTATAGTAATTCCATTGCACCGAGTTCTCAGCAATGTCTGGATTGTAACGGTCATCAATTTTTGATGACAAAACATTAAGAGCAAAAATTCATAATAAACACCGTCTTCACTTGCATTTAAATTAAAAATGGTTGGCTTTAGTTTCTATAATTATTTCTTGAGAAGGTTTCAAAATGTGTAATAATCTTTTGAGACAAGCTGCATATATATTAGGAGAGATTAAATTGACAAGTATGTGCCTTTAAATGTAAAGTAGTAAAATTTGTAAACGTACATGGAACAGCCGATATCTGTTCTATTATAAAAGTAATATATTTTCAAAATAAAATCACACATGTGTACGCACGCGCCCCCAAATCATCCCACATACAATACTTATCATTCTTGAAGCCTTGTACTAGGCACAGTCCCACTTAATACATACATACATGCGTAGGTTAATCTGTTGCCAATTTAGACTTCCTAGAAATAAATTTGGACTGTGAATAGCTTTTAGGTCAGGAAATTTTCAATCGATATTGAAGTAAAAATAATGATAATAATGATCCGGGCAACCCACTAAAATATATGTATTATCTCCCTTTTCAACATACGTCAATTTGATGTCCTATTTGTATATGAGAAATTGAATTTACAAACTTGAAGCTGAGCGTTTATTTCCGGAATCATTTCGAGATTGAATATTTTAGGGAAAAAATTGCTTTCTTGTACATTATTCGAGCAGCACTTGCTGGAAATTACGATAGGAAAATAAAACTTCTGTTTTCTTCCGCCATTAAAAATGCATTTTGTTTGAAATTCGCAGACCAATTATGGTGCACGTCGAAGATAAATAGAAAAAAAAACGTATTTTTTATAAGAAAGCAACATTTGCTATATGTCTTCTTCTTAATATGTAAAGAGATGTAAACAAGTATTAAGAAAGATACAATGGAACTTATTTAACTGCAAACGCAGTCATAGTCGTAGTCGTGTTTTAATCTCTGCCTCACCAATAAAAATGTGATCAGACAATATAAAAATAACAAAATTAGTTTATATTGACGCAAAATTCAGTACAAAAAAAGATAAATACAGTATTAGGCGTAGAAGTATATTATAGATATCTTTGGAATCAAGTGATATCATGTACCTTCATATCTCCGACATTTCTTTTATTAGGACTGTTTTTAGGTCACATAGTTTTAACTATCCTATGATACGTAATTTGATTTCATTCCGAAATAGTGAATATTAAAGTGAAATTTATACGAATAATAAAATTATCTATACATAGAATAACGCTATTTTCTCATCAAAAGTTTACCTCCTTCGTGATCATCACTGCTTTCTTCTAGTAAATATAAAATATGTTCATTTTATTCCTCTGATAGAACCATTCGCAATACGTTTACGTTATCCATATAATAATTGATGTCTACCAATATTTAGATTAATTCCTGATTATTGACAATCCATATCTTCACGTTTTGCCATTAGTAAACTTAATAGTATTCACTTATATTTTATACATATTATAAACCAACTATACATTGCTTCAAATGGATTGCATAGCAACCCTTCTACGGAGCACGGTCTAAACGTAATGCGGCTTCCCTCTGTCTTTTCTACAAATATTTTCATGGTAGATACCCTGACAAGCTTCGTTTCCTGCTGCCCCGGCTACACGAATTTAAGCGTGCTACCAGATTGGCATTTAGGTCCCACCCCATTTTACTCTTGAAATAGTTAAATATAACCGCCTCTTCTAAACCAACAGTTTCTTTTCTTGCGCTTCTAGTGGAACTCACTTCCGCTGATTCGTCTCCCTGATAACTAAAATCTTCAAAAATTTAAGTGGAATGTTAACCGCCACATTCTGTTGAACTGAAACCCGTTCATCTTTTATCCTTCCCTCAGTTCACCCTATACCCAATCTTTTCTCTCACATTAGTGACACCCCCGCCTTGTTTGGGGGTGAAATGATTAAAAGAATGTAGAAAGTTTGAAGTTTAAACTGCGAAGGAAACCAATTTCGTAATTTCCCGTTAATTTCCACTTCTGCTACTCTCCCTTGTTCTTAGTCACTCTTTATCTATTTTCCTGTCAATTACTCTACGGCGCTATACACTCTTTCCGCTTGGCCGTTATTAGAGCTTACCTATTTACATCAGTGGTTTGTGGAGTGCTTTTGCCGCGACGGCGTATTGGTGTGTTCTTGTTCTGACCCTGACATCTGTGCTTGGCATTGTATTATTTAGGTCAGTTATAACATATTGTCATATTTTATTTTATATTCGTTAATCGTCACGCGTCCCACAATATATCACACGCTCTATAATGCACGTGCATTAAATCTCTCTCTCTCTCAATATATATATATATATATATATATATATATATATATGCTCTGTGTAAACTAAATCGATAGTATGTATAGAAGTGAGAAAATACAAATTTAAAACATGTACAATAAAATCAATTTCAATTGTTCCGATACGACTGAACGCATCCTTTATACAACTGAGAATAGAATTCGTTTCTTACACAAGAAAATCCCATAGCCCAATACTCGATCATCAATCCCACTTTCAATATTAACTCAAAAAATCTTCTCTTGTCTTCATTCTAATATTCATCCAATGCACATTCATAACCCCGCCCTCAGATGTTCTGCTGACTGCAAAGAAATTCAGTGTTCGCTTATCAAGGTGGCTCTTACCTGTAGCGACATTTTTATTCATCCCTGGCATATAGTGATCACATGATTCAAGGAGAGAGAAAGAATTCTCCTTCAAAACTGAAAAGCTTCAAAATGTTCCACGTTAGCCCACTAAAATTAAATATTTATAAATGTCCATATTTAGAACAGTGCGAGCGCAAGACGTTCGGAGATGAGTGGACATATGATAAAATTGAAACATGTAAAAATCTATTTTGTTTTTCCTTAGTTTCTTTTCCTTTCATTAATTCATTCGTTGATTACCCTTCCGCTAGCTTTTAGGGGGTGAGGAGCGATCTACACTATAAAACTTGATAACTATCAATCTCATGGTCCTCAGAAAATTGAGCATTTTTCGGAAAACATTCTTTGTCCGCCTTTCAAAATGTAAGCTATCCTAAATTTATACAATTTGAAATTATATTTTTCTTTTCTTTGTTTTTATTTTAAGTTTCTTTGATCTTTTAACTTTACTTTTTTAATTCTTTCTTTGTGATAATCTTAAATATAAAAGTATGTCCACCTCTGACATTTCATCCAGTAGTGTTCAGTGCGACTTATACGAAGTTAAAACTTATTATAATCAATACCATTTCCATACCACTATACTACATCCCCGAATACAGTACTAGATGATGAATTCTTGAACTAGGGACATCTGAATATAACCTCTCGCTATCTTATATGCAAAACGAGCTCTTTAGTCTTGGTCGACAGTCGTCCTAGATCTGGTAACTTCAGCAAAATTACTCCTTGGCGGTCAAGGACGAAACGCAAAAAATTATAAATCTGTTATTACGAAGAAATAAACTTGCCGGATCCGCCGTTACCGGGGTCAACAAGGGCTGTATACTTCAGAAAGAAACCACTCTCGGGCCGAAAAATCTGTCACTGAAACAAAATCTTCCAACAACGAAGAGACACCTGGTTACCACATCTGGACTATTCCCAACCCTGGACCAAGTGGTTTAATGCCAAATGAACTAATAAAAAATCGAACGAAATTGTCTCGCGAAGAGTATCAACAAGCCATGACATTATTTTCCACTGCAAGAGAAAATCCACAAAAGAACATTACGGATCAGACATACCAAATATGGATGACGACGGTAGGAAGAAGAATAAGACCCCGTCTTAACCGAAACATGCTTGCTAATGTCCGCAGAGACACCGTGCGAAAGAAAAGACTCTCAAATACAGAAATATATGAAATAAAACTAGATATAAGACAGAGTACTATGACCCATCACTCAAACAATAAAGGTCTGAGTGTAGAAATAAATAATATGGCAGATGATGACGTAAAAACGAAAACAAATGAGATACGAAATAATAATCCCCCAGGAAATATAATCGAAGAATCTGTGACGTAACCTGCAGTTATCCAGACGATGTCAATGAAAATAAGTCCAAATCCATTAAGGTAGAATTCCTTGAAAACCTCAGAGTTGAAATCACCGAAGCGAAAAACCACATCAAACAATTACTCAGCAGAGTAACTCTCACAGAAATGTTGGACAAACATCAGCTCCCAAAAATTCATATGACAAAGTCCAATAATCACAATGTGCAAATATACAACACTGCACAGGAAACTCTATTAACAGACAAACCACTGGGAAACATCACAGAAGTTACCAATGTCAAGACAATGAAAATATCAAACAACAGACAAAGAGAGTCAGCTCGGAAGACAAAACTGATGCGAGAAATAAAGGAAATCAAATGTGAGATTTTGATTCTAGACGAGATCAATTGAAACCCAAATGTCTCAACACGCAAATGCGAGAGGATCAAGCGGGAATATAAAATTATATCACTAAATGAAATGTCGTCAGTCAAGGAAAGGCTAAAACAGAACCTGCAGTTAAAGTCACAAATAACAAAATAAAATATTCTAAACGGACCTTAAGAAATTTTACAGGGAAACTGGAAAAGCAGTTATACTTGTCAAAAAGTTACCATCGATTGACAAAATATAGAAATTATGGGAGAATATTTTTAGCAGCTCAAAGTAAAAACTCCAAATGTATCTAACGTGAAGAAGGAGGAATGTTGGATAAACCTCTTCAAGAATAGAAAAATATTACCACAAATAATGTTATGCAAGCTCTAACGAAATCCCCAATATGGAAATCCCCAGGAAATGAAAAAGTACCCAATTTTTGGCTCTGTCCTCTCTCATCAATCCATAAGCACATTGCACAAACTATATTAAAGCTTATTAATATCCTAATGAAGTCCCAGAATAGATCACTGAACATATTACATACCTCATGCCAAAAACAAGTTAAACAGACGAACCAAAAAATTATAGGCCAATAACATGTCTGTCCAACACGTATAAATATATCACATCTTTCCTGTCGAAGCGTAATTACTCTTTTCTCGAAGCAAACTAGATTTTTCCACTTGAAGAGAAGAGATTCCCGAGAGGGTCGTATGGTTGCAATGATCAACTCCTGATAAACAAAATGATCCTGGAAAATTGCAGAAAAAGATGTAGAAATCTCTGCACGGCATGAAAGTTGTTGATAATGTGCGTTACCCTTGGATACTTAAACTTTGGAAATGTACAAAACACAGAATGGGAATGGGGAAAACCACATTATACTTAAATCCCACAAGAGACACTGCAAACATCTGACGAGGAATCTTTTAAGGTGACTCCATGTCACGCATTGTTTTTTCTGTCCTTAATCCCACTTACGCATGAATTAAACAATAACAGTTATGGATAGAAACAAAACAAGGAAGTATTCAATCACCTACTCTACATGGATGATCTCAAAATCTTTGCCAAAGAAAACATTGAGTTGAAAGGTCACCTCTATACTGTGAAATATTTCAGTAACGACATATGTGTGTATTTCGGAATAGATGAATGTGTAAAAGTAATATTAAAAAAATGCACTATTACAGAAAAACACTCAGTAGATCTATACTATGTCAGAAACATTACGGAACTGGAGCCATATGCCTATAGGTACCTAGGAATTATCCAAGGAGATGGAATACAGCATACCCAAATGATGTAAACGGTAAGAAATGAGTACTACGGGTGTTACAAAAGTAACAAAACACCCTCAATAGATTTAGACTTAGTCACAAAGATTAGGGAACTGGAACAAGATGAAGCTTATAAGTACCTAGGAATTAGCGAAGAAGATGGTATACAACATCCCCAAATGAAGAAGAAGGTAAGAAGGGAGTACTACAGGCGTGTGCGTCTGGTACTAAATATCGAACTGAACTCAAAAAAGAGAATAACCAGCCATAAACACCTAGGCTCTCCGTGTGATGCAATACACTTTTAACATCCTTAACTGGACCATAGCCGACATTAAGCAAATGGACGCCAAACCGAGAAAGCTTCTCATCTGCACACCGCATGCTTCATCCCAAGGCTGATGTTGACCGTCTGTATTTGGCCAGATCCGAAGGAGACAGAGGATTAGTTCGACTAGAACTGTCTTACAAAACTACAGAAATTGACCTTCAAAGCAACCTGGAAATGGCAGAAGACTGGATGATGTTACGAACCATAGAACATGAAAGTAGTAAGCGATTTTATTCAGTAATAAAGGAAGTCAAGAAGTTCAGAATGGAGTGTCAAAGAAATACAAGTAAAGCATAATACACCGACTGCAGCTGAAAAATTCTTGAAAACGAAATCAAAAGCAAATGTAACCAACCAGATACAGAAAAGATGACAAGATAAACCATTTCATGGCCAATTTTCTGTCCGTACCAAACAAGCTGATGCAGAGAAATCCCGCAATCATTAGAGGTTACGTAGCTCATAGTTAAAAGCTGAAACCTAAGTTTTTGTTCTTGCTGCACAGGACCAATGCTTGCTAACTAGAAATTATCAAATATACTGTAAAATTATGTTAGTCCAAAATCCGGATTCTGTGATAAGTGTCTAGAAACAACTGGCCATCTTGTATCAGGTTGCACGGAATTGGTCTGCACTGAATATATAACCCGACATGAGAGAGTGGGCCAATATCTGCTTTGGAAACTCTGCAACTTTTACGGAAAGGAAAGTGCAAGAAACTAGTATGAACATCACCCAGATCTGGTTACGGAGATATTACCTGTAATAATTTTATGGGACCTTACAATATGTACAGACAGAACAAAGATAATTGCCTAGATATCATGCTTAGAGACAGAAAAGACAAAATGTGCCTTTTTATTTACATGACGGTTCCTGCAGACTGCAATGTATTTTTGAAGATCTTCAAAAATCTATCAAAATACAAGGACCTTGAAATGGAAGTGTGGCACATGAGAACACAAACAATTCCACTTCCGTAGTTGGAGCCCTCGGATTCATTGGAAAAGATTCCAATAGACATATTGAAGGGATTCTTGGCAGCCCATGCCTAAAGGAAATACATAACATTTTTCTCGCAAGTACAGGCCATACCTTACGAAGGTCTTTATCTATGTAAAATATGTGTTTTCAAAAATGCTCAGTGGGAAATGCCATGATGCCATTTCTGACCGTAGATCTTTGGTCAGGACCCGGAAAGAAATGAATATGAACCAGAAATCAAAGGAAATAATAATAATAATAATAATAATAATAATAATAATAATAATAATAATAATAATAATAATAAGCACCCATCAGTGGCTACGTAGTGCAGGGTTGAAAGCTGAAATTGAAGGTTTTATCATTGCTGCTCAAGACCAATGCTTGTTAACTAGGAATTATCAAGCACATATACTAAAACACTGTGTTAGCCCAAGATGCAGATTCTGTGATAAATATCCAGAAACCATTGATCATCTTATATCAGGTTGCACGATATTGGCACCCACTGAATATAAAACCTGGCATGACAGAGTGGGCCAATATCTGCACCGGAAAATTTGCAACTACTATGGGAAGGAAACTGAAAGAAACAGGTACGAACACCACCCTGACCTCGTTACGGAGATAGGACCTGTTACAATTCTATGGGACTGCACAATACACACTGACAGAACATTCAAAGCCAACCGCCCAGACATTGTTATTAAAGATCACAAACAAACAAAATCCTTCCTTATTGATATAGCAGTCCCTGCAGACTGCAATGTATCTTTGAAGATATTAGAAAAGCTGTCAAAATACAAGGACCTTGAAATAGAAATCTCAAAAATGTGGCACATGGGAACATCAATAATCCCTGTTGTAGTTGGAGCCCTTGGACTGGTTGGAAAAGATTCCAGTAGGCTGATTGAAGGGATCCCTGGAAGTTCATGCCTCAAAGCGATACAAAAAATTGTTCTGACAAGTACAGCCCACACTTTACGAAGGGCTTTATCTATGTAATTATTTTTTTAATTTATTTTATTTTATTTTTATTTTTATTTTTTTTGCAGTGGAAAGTGTCATGATGCCATTTCTAACCTTAAGTCCCTGGGCGGGACCCGGAAAGAAATGTGTAAACGCCAGATATCAAAGGAAATAAAAATAATAATAATAATAATCTAGTGAAGTCCCATATAATCTGTAGATGCCTACACGAAATACGTTTGGAGTTAAATTCCGTAAAAATCGAAAATAATTTTGAGACACTCTCTTTTTAGTAGTATTTGCATTTTATTAGCTTATAAAGAAGCCATTGTTATAATGGAATTAATCCAGTTGTATATTTTTATATTTTTTGTATATTTTAGCATAAATCGTATATGAAACTATTTCTTCAGCAAATCCATTTAATTGATTGAATATTTAACAAAGAATCGATATATCTTCCTGGAATTATTGAAAATTAGTTTCGAGAGGATCAAAATAGAAAGACACCGGACTTCAAAGAAAATTTGCCTGTTTTTCGTGGAATTTTTCTTCTTGAAACTCCCTTTCTGTTTCACCGAGTTTGCTCCAGACGAAACAGAAAGACTAATTAATGTGCAATCAGCACTGAAGGGTAAAGCACCACGAAGAAGAGTATAAATCACTTGAAACTTAAAAAAAAAGCTTTCGAAAATGACTGAATGTCGTTTGTCCGGTAATCAATTTGTGGACGATAAAATGGCGTAGTGGATTAACGGATCATTAAATTTCAATAAAACATGAAGAGAAAATGTAAAGAAAAGAGAGAAAGATAACGATGAAGAGGAGAAATAAAAGAGAGAACGAAAAAGAGAAAGAGGATAAAGGAAAGAGAGAACGAAAAAGAGAAAGAGGATAAAGAAAAGAGAAAGAAATGAGAGGAAAATAAAAAGGAAAAACAAAAGGAAAAGAAAATAATCGATCTTCTGTTTTAGATTCCACAGTTATTACATTGCTCTTAATTCTTGATATTTTTCGAAACGTAAAATACTGAAAGTGTTTTCTAGCTTTACCAATCTATAATTATACATATATTGTATATATATATAATTGTAGATTTAAGATATGCTATATTGATGGGTAAAAATGCTCAATATCAGAGAGATAGAGCGTATACAACTATAAGTGTACATCAAACATTAAACCGTAATACGTAGACGAAAGAATAAATTGCACCGCGAAATTAAAAGCATTCATTACACTAAAAACTACAAAGAAAACTTGAAAAGAAAGCCACTATGTAAACTCATAAACCCAACTTAGAGTGAATTAAGTAAAATAATACAAGAAAGAATTAACTCAGAACTAAGAACGAAGCTATGGATTAACCAGTGGAAAAATAACAAATTCAAAGTACACGACCCGATATCTGCGAAAGAAAGTAACACTACAAACCCCTGGGAAAAAAAAACTCGTTGAAAGGCAACTTACAATAGGAAAAAATGGACTAAACACACTTTTCAATGAACTCAACGTAACCAAGGACAAACTGAAAACCAAAATAGGCATAACACAAGATAACCAAAAACTAAACAAATTTGGTGAAATCATTAAAAAAAGAAAAGAAATATTCATACATACACAAAAACATTGAAAAAAAAAGGAAAACGGGCAAATACATCAACCATATTCAAACTATAATCTTCCATATTACTTTAAGCCAATCAATAGTTTTACCAGTCTACGATATAAAACATTATATATATATATATATATATATATATATATATATATATATATATATATATATATATATATATATATATATTGTGTGTGTGGTGTAAGTATACGAATATGTTGCATGGAAATATTTCCAGCGCTCTCTTTTAAAACAGCGAGGAAATTTATTAAAATTAAACTGATGTTTTTAATAATAAAAACGTTGAAAAATGTGTTCACAAACTGCGTTTATATAGCCTGGCTTATTTTCTTAATTTATTAGAACCCCGATCATTTTCAAATGTCTTACCCCAAGTAGATAGCGACTGACCTAACATTTTTTGTTCGCTGCAAAGCATGTAGCCTGAAGGCAATTCCACAAGGGAAAATTGTGAGAAAAGAAAACTGTTAGTATAGAACGTATGGTTATATCAAGCTAGCTCAACAGCAAACTGATGAGATGTCAACTCCCGTCTAGTGCTGCCTTTTATGAAAGAAAAACAAATTACGCTTTTCTTGGTATGTTTTTCATTCGAACTGGTTTAAAAGCATCATAACGAAATCATAAATTTCACTCATATCACAGCAATGAGATAAAATATGTAATCATTGTCGGTTTTTACTCATGAAACTTTAGAATTAGGAACTCTTAATATAGAGCTCAGTTAGAAAAATACACTGAAAATATTTTAAAAACCTTTCACAATCTAAAATATTTCAAGTTATAATGCCAAAAGAAAATCGCTCAAAATCCAGTTTAAGAAGTGGTTTCCGGAACTAGTACTACCGTGAATTCCCTGTGATGTGTGCGGTCTGTGGGAATACCTCCTCATTCTGAGGATACTGGGTTGACAGTATACTGGTTGCTGTTCCCGACTGGTAGTTAGGATCCCTAACACTTGCGTACTGTCTTGTGCGGCCGCTCCGATAAATTTTTATAATACAGGTGTGCCTGTAGTGCCGTGTTGCACATGGATGGGTGTCCCTGCATTCACTTCCGGTGGGCAACCCTGAGGCCACATTATGTTTCAGGCTGCGCCAGTTTCTTTCTCATGACAGCTGATGACCGTCTGCTACTTTTACTTCAGGCCTTTTCATTTTCACTTCCTAGATCTTCAATATAACAAATAACGATCCAAAAAGCAAACCTAAACCAGCTCCTAATAAAATCACCTAAACCCTTCAAACATTTCCTTTTCTAACGTCGATGGCATTTGTACCAACTTCTGCAGTGTGGAATCGTTCCTCATTGAGAAGTTTCCCGATATACTGGCACTCTGCGAGACCAACCTCGACTCGTTTATCCCCTCCTCTGACCTCTCGATCCCCATTTACCTTCCTTTCGTTAGGAAGCACTACCAAATACACATGCACGGCTTTGGAGTTTACGTCAAAGACCATCTCCCACTTTCGAATCTCCAGACACTCATACTTGTATCATCGTCTATCTCTCCTCAATGCTTTAAGCTACCTCTTCTTCCTTTATCGCTCTCCATCCTCCCACAACTGTTGTGTACTCGAAAGCATTTCCGACAATATAGACAAGGCTATCTCTCTCCATTCGTTTGCTCATATATTCGTGTTCGGGGACTTTAATGCCCACCATACCAAGTGCTTTCAAAGCTCTATAACTAGCCTTGCTGGCACAGAAACCTTTTAACTTTTCTATTTCTCAATCTCTCACTCAAATAGTCGACTTTCCCACACGTTACCTCTACAACCTGGGCGGTAAGGCTTCCCTTATCGATCTCTGTTTCACCTCCATCCCCGAGTCGTGTCGCGCCTCGCAGCTCTGCCCTCTTGGCAACTCTGATCATGCTGTAGTGTCTGTCGACATCTCCTTCTACTCCACCCCCAGCTACGAAGCTCCTTCCAACAAAACATTTTTCTGTTATCAACGAGCAGACTGGGACTCGTTCCGGAATTTCCTTCGCGATGTCCCCTGGAATGTGGTCTTTAAGCCCCCCCCCCTTTCAAGAATGCGCTTCGGTGGTCTCCTCCAGGGTAAAAGTTGCAATCGAGGTTTTCATCCCCGCTAGGAAATGTAAGGTTAAATCACCCTCCTGCCCTTGGTTCTCTGCCGCTTGCTCAGCTGCCATTGCCCAAAGGAATCACTTCTTCCGCCTATATCGTATTGACATGTCAGATCGCAACAGACGTATCTTTGTCTCAGCTCGTAACGAGTGCAACCATGTCCTGAATGAAACAAAGTCATCATTTGCTGATAGAATGAAACAACGTATTGCATGTCGCAAATTCGGCTCAAAGGATTAATGGCGTCTCTGCAAAAGTGTACTTAACAACAGCAAACTTTCAGTACCTCTTTTGTTCAATTTGAGGTTCTGACCCCCTCAACTGATAAGCCTGAGTGCTTTGCCCGAAAATTCTCTTCCAACTTAACGCTCGACTCATCCGGTGTACCCACGTCCGATTTCCCCCCTAGAACCGAGGCTCTATTGAGCGAGTTGCACATAACCCCATCGTTGGTATTGGACATCATCTCAAAATTAGACTCACATAAGGCTAGCGGTGGAGACGGGATACCAGCCATTGCCCTAAAGAAATTTGCCCCTGAACTAACTCCTGCCCTCTCCAAATTATATCTTTGAGGCTTTAATCGACGCCGAAGTGGTTAATCACATTATATCCCATGATCTGCTCTCTGATAATCAATATGGTTTCCGCTTTGCCCGTTCTACTACTGATGTGCTCACGCCTATAACTAAAATTGTTTACCGAGTCCATCCCCAACAACGGAGAAGGTCGTGCCGTGGCTCTATATATCTCTAAAGCGTTTGATAGAGTTTGACATGTCGGCCTCCTTCGTAAGATTAAGAGATACAGAATTTCAGGTCGATTATTTGACTTAATACGATCATTCCTGTCAAACCGTATAATGAAGGTCGTCCTTAACGGATTCTCCTCCAGTTCCATTCCCACTAATGGTGTCCCCCAAGGCTCTATCCCGGGCCCTACTCTGTTCCTTATCCTCATTAACGATCTCCCCGATGTCATCAGTTCCCAAGTAGGCATCTATGCTGACGACACTAATATTTGCTCCTGCCTCAATAGCAAATCCGGTCTCGCTAACAAAACTAACCTGGCCTTTAGACTCGAAAAGTACCTCCAATCGGTTGTAGACTGGGGCAGGAATTGGCAGGTTAACTTTAATGCCTCTAAAACAAAACTGCTGTCTATTACTCACCATAGGGAACCATCCCTGCCTCCCATTAGAATGTCTAATGCTCAACTCGACGAGAGCACCTCTTTGCGACTACTTGGTCTCTCACTGTCCGCTGACCTAAGATGGAACAATTACATTGAATCAATAACTTCATCCACCGCAATAAAGTTGGTTCCCTGTGTCGTGCTAAAAAGTTTTTTTCTCGCCCGAGTCCATCCTTCAAATCTACAAATCAACCATTCGCCGTTGCATGGAATAATGCTACCATATATGGTCTGGTGCCCCCGCTCTTCGCTTCGACAAGATCCAGAGACGGATGAGCAATGTGGTTGGTCCTGAACTTCAGTCGCTCTCTCACAGACGTGCCGCCGCGTCCCTCTGTCTTTTCTACAAATATTTTCACGGTAACTGCTCCGACGAGCTACTTTCACTAGTTCCCAGACTGCTTGAATTCAAGCGTGCTACTAGGCTGGCATCATGGCCCCACAATTTCACTGTCGAAACTGTTAATTGTGGCCGTCTCTTTTACTCCAATAGCTTCATGTCTCGCACCTCCCGTCTGTGGAATTCCTATTACTTGTTTCCCTGATAGCTATAATCTCCAACTATTCAAATGTAATATCAATCGACATCTCCAGATGCCTTGATCTATTACCTGCCCTTCTGTACATCCTTTCCTCCATCACACCTCTTTACTCTCGCTCACACTCTGTAACCACCTGCGTACTAGTGGTATCCTGACTTGCTTGGGTGAAATGCTTAAAATAAAAATACAGAAAAGAAAGAGAAAGTATAAACGACAAGACAAAATATAAGAACATTCATTTACCGAAAAATGCATTTGATATAATCTCAGTATAAAAATTATCATGGCCTAACGATTGCATCTAGCATGAAACAGACTGTCGCCTCTAAGTGTTAACTTCTATGTTCACTTTTATATATATATATATATATATATATATATTCATATATATATATATATATATATATATATATATATATATATATACACACACACACACACACACACACACATATATATATATATATATATATATATATATATATATGTATATATATGAAGAGAACATAAAAAACACTAACACAGCAACTGAAAATTATTGTACACGGAGGTTGTTGCAATGTGTGTTTGATTAAAAGTTACATCTCTCTCTCTCTCTCTCTCTCTCTCTCTCTCTCTCTCTCTCTCTCTCTCTCTCTCTCTCTCGGCACTCTTCGTACCCAGCTAACTCTGATCTAAGGGGGGATTACACAAAAGGCTTGTTTATATCGATAGATCACTTTGATAAATTTCATATATTGATTACATACATGTTTATAGTTACCCCATAAATTACGTTTCCATTTTTGAGTTCGTAAACTTCCATCTACCACATGAATAAGAATGTAGTTTCCGGATATATAAACAGCAATTAAAGGAAAATACTGCAGACAATAGGTCATCACTGATCCAGAATCAAATCAGTGCCAATAGTCCATATTACGAATCGTGTGGCAAAGACATCATGAAAATAAGATATAAACAAGAAAAAACATTACGAGGGAATAGAAATAGTAACTTTTAATTTCTAGCACAAACACGCAGACCGACTCTGACCAAAAAGAGAAAGAATATATAAAAGATCGAGTAAAAAAAGAGATCGTGAGACACTTTTATTCAGAAATTACAAAATTAACCAAAAAGGAATCCAACAGCCACAACTTAATTTTTGCGTAAATATTCTCAGATGGTTTCATTTCTCTAGTCTTATCAGCTCGCAAATAAAAACAACAGCAACATTACGACATCGTTGAGCCTCAGAGTTATAAATAATTACGAGTATTACGAGAGAAACAATTAGTTTGGAAACATCACGTGCTTCAAAAAACTGGGAGGCTCTAAATATGCACTTCGGTGTTTACTATACGATACTTCCTCTCTCCACGTCCGATAGAAAAATTCCCGAATTATCCCCGTATCGATGGAAAGTGACGCGATCGGAAAAAAGAAAGAGGGAGCAGGAAAGAATGGTAACACAATTTTAAAAATATATAACACAGTATTTTAAATATATTTAAACAAAAGAAGAAGTAAATCGAATTATGAAAGGTGAAAGAAAATGTTAAAGAAAATGTAAACAAAGAATTAGAAGGAAAAAAGAAAGAATTAAAAGAAATAGAAAGGGAAAGAAAGAAAGAATGCCAAAACGAATTGAAGAAAGAAAGAAAAAACACAGTGAAGAAATAATGAAATATGAAATGAAAGAAGATATGAAGCTAGAAAGACAAATAATAAAAAGAGTAGTAAAATAGGAGAAGAAAATTGTAAAGCAGGCGTGAAAGAAAGGAAAACATGCAGAAGCATTGAAAATATTAGAAAGCCCGCCCATAAATCCTGCTGTACCGGCGTCAGGGGAAAGGCTTTTCGAATGAGGTTGGCAGAAAAAGTGGCCAATATATCCGAAGGGAAAAAACGAGGACGATGAGGTTTGTCCAGAAACAAAAAACTGTTTAATAATAACTTTCAATGAACTTTGGAAAACAACTTTTATTTGGTCGACATTGGCATGCTTGTTGGCTAAAAAAAGTACATTTTCCCACTCATTCCAATCGAGGCTAGGGAAATAAGAATCAGGATTTCGCGTGTTGAAATACCAGCCCAGTAAGCTGCCCTAACTGCGATAAATAAGAGTAACACATTTCTCCTGACCCCGTACAAAGTTTTGTAAAAAAACAATAATAATTGTTCCTTACTTTGATAAAAAAATAATTTGCAATAAACAGTATTTGAACACCATTTGTTCGGTGGCAGACATAGGTGACTCATTCCAAGGGACTGGTGTGACTTGTTCCAAGGGATTGGTGTGACTCGTTCCAAGGGACTGGTGTGACTCGTTCCAAGGGATTGGTGTGACTTGTTCCAAGGGATTGGTGTGACTCGTTCCAAAGGATTGATGTGGTTAACAAACGAACCAAAGTAAAACATAAATATAAATAAATAAATCATGATCACAAATTTTGATTTTCAATACAGCCCCCTCCCCATTTGAAGATACTAATTAGAGCCTAATATTTCTAATATCCTGCAGATCCATTATTTTAGGTACCTTCACTGAAATGCAGCATTGCATGATGAAAACAGCCACCAAGCTTAATAAAATTAAATTTTTATCGTCAAAATGTATATGCTATTATTAAGAGAAAAGACCAAAGTAACTTTTAATTATTTTTAGAAATTTCTTAAACCTTTCTAACACATTCGAAATTTTGGTTAAATATCTTTTTTTTTTGTTGTTTTTTTTTTAGTCAGCGCTAGACGTCATTTTCACAGTGCGTGTTTATTGCGTTTTTATCCGGTAAAAAACACAGTAATTTCGAAATTCATGCAAAAATCAAATAATTGTGGGATTTTAATGAAAATTTTAGGACTTATTCACCAATAAATTAAATTATTTTTGAATTGTTTTGTTTTAGAAAATCTTGATATATTTTGTTTTGTTACATATGTAACCCCCCACACCACACCACACACACTTACTTAATTTCATGGTAATTTTGCGAAATTAATTTTTCTTTCCAGAAATTTTTATTAGTTAAAAGTAGAACTCCTTGGACAATATAAATCATCTAATTTTCTTTTTCTAACTTTGACTAATTATACTGAAAATCTGTTCCGAATGGTAAATTAAAACATGTAATCAAACTATGATATTATTTAATTAGAAATTTAGAAAAGCTTTTAATTGTTTTGTAATTAAGTTATATTAAGGTCACTATTGTCTTACAAAATAAAAATGTTTTCGGTGAATAATGAATTTTTCCAAAAATGTTTTTATTTTTCTTTAAATTTTAATTATAATAATTTATGATTTAAAAATCGTTTAAAAACCTGTATTACTTTCTTTCCGTTATGTGACATATATATATATATATATATATATATATATATATATATATATATATATATATATATGATAAACTGAAATTTATTTATTTTTTTTTTTTTGTTACGCATTTCATCCGTTAGGACTGGGCTTTGTTGACATTGCCACGTCTACACAAGCGCACGAAACAAGACGCACCTAGTTTCAAAATGGTTGAAAGAAATATTTTTGAGAGAATTTTTCTTTCAATCTAGCCGAAATCATCTGTATTCATTTTCTTGATGAAATCCTAACGAATGAAACACGTCACAAAAAAACTTTCCAATTTGACATATTTTTCTAAATATTGTTTGTTGATATAAAATTGTGGAAAAATTATATATCGTTATATGAAACATATATATATAGGTATATATTTAGCTCTTGAAAATATATTTTCAACTGAGCACTGTTGAATGACAAGCTAATTCTAAAAACATCCACTTGCGTTAATGCGTGGCTCTTCAGTAAAATGAATGGAGCTTTAGGCTGATTGGCGTTGATTAACATATGTAAAAACAATACGCTAGATTTGGCTGACTCATTCTGTCGAGTGAAGATAGCTCAGATATATTTTACTGTTCTTTCTCTTTATTATAATATAATATAATATTATATATATATATATATATATATATATATATATATATATATATATATATATATATATATATAATATTATTTTTCATATATTCAAAAGAATTACCAAACTATAATTAGCCGTGAGTCCACAGTTTCATTATGCTGTGTACACTTTTCAAGGAATTAATCAGTATATTAAATATTTCCAATTGTAATGAATATGTGATTTTTTTTGCAATTTCCATATTTGCGTCTTTTGTTAAGTCCATTATGGATGCCAGCATGTTCATGTTTTACATGTGGTCACGTGTTCCGTCGTAAACGTAATTCTTTTTCAATTGCATATTGTTCAGTTGTATATTTTGTACTTTTTATTTTTTATTGTTACATGTATATATATATATATATATATATATATATATATATATATATATATATATATATATGAATATATATATATATGTATTATGAAATGAACTAAGGCCGACAATTGATATATTTTCTGTTTACACGTAAAATTCCAATAATCAAAAAGGCTATTGAATATTATCCAAATTTTAACCTACGCCGAGGTTTTTTTTTGCAAATATCATATTTCCTAACAGAATTACTGCTCTCTCTAGCTAACAAAAACAATTATATCTAGAAATCAAAAGAAAATAGTTGAATCCGTCAACACAATAATACAGACAATATTTCTACACTTGATGTAATGAATGTCTATTGTGTCTGATTACGAGCTGTTCTGATGTTCAAATCTTTGCTTTAATTTCTGGTGAAAATAAAAACAAAAATTGTCCAACATTTGAATATATTTTTATTAATTTGGTACCAAAATTAAAGCATCTATTCGAATATTAGAACAGCTCATGATCAGACATAATAGACATGTTGTCTGTTATATTTAATAATACATGTTTAAATAAAGATCTGCTGCCCCAATACACTAACATAGAACATACAGACAAACATATACATAAGAAAAGTTTTACTTTTGTCTTTATTGTCTGTTTACAAATATATATTTAATGTTATATCTGATTTATTGATCATATATATATATATATATATATATATATATATATATATATATATATATATATATATATATATATATATGTGTGTGTGTGTGTGTGTGTGTGTGTGTGTGTGTGTGTGTGTGTGAATGTTTGGGGGGGTAAAAGTGTTCTGTGTATTTAGTTGTCTCTTCAGTCATACGTTATACTCATGACTGAATGTACCACATATTGACACACTAAAAGTCTATGTAAATATTAAAAATTGATTTCTTCATAGATGTGTACAGAGTAGAAAGACTATGTACAGATCAGCAAATATACAAATCTGTTGAAAGTAGCGTGGAATTCCTACGCTCTTTTGAGAGGTCAACACACTAATTGCTTTTGAAGGAGAAACGTAGTAAAGATGTTTGAAGTAAAATTCAGAGCTCATTCTCGATTTTCTTTGAATGTTCAACAGAAATTTGTATTGAAAAATATTTAGGCGCTTTTTCCCAATTACGAGTCCCGTTTCTGCTCGAGTGAAGTGTTCCCGTCTCTAAGCTGACTTAAGCGATTGTAACTGTGTGCCTTTTAAGATGTATGAACAGAAAAGTAAATAATTGTATATGTCTTGATGTTCAAGTAATGGTATGAAATATACGACGTAGATACGGAGTTTAAAATGGCTCAAAAATAAGATTTTACATCACTCATTTATTCAAAAGTACTACCTTTGAGGTAAGAAATAATATTTTATTGAATGCAGCGACTCTTGACCCAGGAATTTCTTAATTATGTTATCATAGTTCCTGGAAGTTGTACAAGATAAAAAAAACGGTTGCGTATCTACTCAAAATTGGTTTAAACTTTACAGCTTCATAATTAAGGGAAATGATTTAATTTTGTATAGATAAACTAAAGTGCCAAACAATTGTAGATAGCAATAGATTGAAAAGTTTCACCCTCTCCTACTTGTGGAAATATACTCAGCCAGATAATGATAGGATGACGTAATAGGTAAAGAGTTAACTGTGACAGCAATGGAATGAAAACAGGTTTTAACGAAGTTCAACTTTCAGTATTTATTGGGGCAAGGATGATGTCTTTTTATGCATATATGTATATATATATATATATATATATATATATATATATATGCATAAAAAGACATCATCCTTGCCTCAATATATATATATATATATATATATATATATATATATATATATATATATATATATATATATATATATATATATATATATATATATATATATATATATTTAATAATAAATACTTTGAGAAATTTAAAATTTTAAATTTTCAGGCACACTGGGTTGTATATTAATATTGTTTTATTATTTCAATTAGATTCCTCGACTAGTTTCGACCAACATGGTCATCATCAGGAGAAAAAGTTTCTGCTTGTTAGTAATAGGAAACTACAGGAATGATTGACTTCCTGAAGAAAATGAACTTTATCTGTAGTTTTCATTTGTTTTTTATCGTTAATTTTGGTCAGTTTTTGTATTGGTCAAACGTCGTCTTTTAAGTTGGTTTTTTTTTTCATTTACAAGCTGAATAGATTCATGCAACTCTGTATTCTCTTGTTGATTTTGACAGTTTTATTAGTTCCTGGGAAGGGGGTGTGTCTTTGTTAAGTGCATGTTATCATTTAGTTCTTCGGTGGTGTATATGATGTGTGTAAGTGCATATATTAGTATGAGTGTGTGTATAAGTGTGAGACTTCAACACCACCGCAAGCATGTCTGCCTTGTGTGGGTGAGAAATGTCGAGAGGGCTTGATTTGTGGGGTTATATATTAATTCTATCTATGTTGTTAAATGTGTAATTAAATCCGTCTGGATTGAGTGTTTTGAGGCGCAAATCCATTTATCTTCTAAAATCTTTCTAATCTTATCTTTTCTGTCCTTTTCTATTCTCTCAATTATAATGAAGTTGGCATGGCTTTTAAAATCATGTTTTTCTAGGCGGAAATGTTGTTCTACAGGTAATAATCTTTTGTGGGGAGCTGTTTAATTCGATTACGATAATTATAAATTCTCTAGTGAAAGGGCCATTCAGATTTTCCCAGATATTGTTTCTGGCATAGTGTGCATTCTAGGAGGTAAATTATGTTATGACTTCTACAGGTAGAGTCGTGATAGATTTAGAAAGTAGATTTAGTGGCTGAGTTAGTGAACGAATTGGTGTGTCTAATGTTTTTGCAGCAGAACCTCCTTTTATTGTTACATGGTTGGGAAAATCCCGTTGTTTTTATTTTTGGTTTATTACGGATTATCTTATCCTCTGAAATGTGGTTACTATTTATAATTTCCTTAAGGTTCTTAAGTCTACGATTTGCTAGAAGGCCGGGATCCTCAAACAAAATCTTTAGGTCTGGTTTGAGATGCAATATTTCCCAGCGACTTTTGATTATCTGGCATAGTGTAGGTAGAGTGGGATTGAAAGTGGTTACTACAGGGATGCGTCTGAATTTATTTTTAATCTTGTATATTAGGGTGTGTCTTCTTTAGGTGTGGAAATTGCTTTATTTATTTGTTCCCTGATTAGATGTTGTTTATAGCCACGTGTTGTGAATTATATATATATATATATATATATATATATATATATATATATATATATATATATATATATATATATATATATACAATAAATACATTGAGAAATTTAAAATTAAAAATTTACAGACACACTGGGTTGTATATTAATATTGTTTTATTATTTCGATTAGATTCCTCGACTAGTTTCGACCAGCATGGTCATCATTAGGAGAAAAAGTTTCTGCTTGTTAGCAGCAGGAAACTACAGGAATGATTGACTTCCTGTAGAAAATGAACTTTATCTGTAGTTTTCATTTGTTTTTTATCGTTAATTTTGGTCAGATTTTGTATTGGTCAAACGTCGTCTTTTAAGTTGTTTTTTAAGATACAAGCTGCCTGACGATTGCACTAGCATGAAACAGACTGTCGCCTCTAAGTGCTGACTTATATGTTTACTTTTATATATATATATATATATATATATATATATATATATATATATATATATATATATATTATTTTTATTATAAAAGGTTAAAATGAACCTTTTTATTGAATTTTTCTCGTGGTCGTGCTTTCTTTGCTGGACGCAGAGTGTGTTAAAACTGTCCAAAAGTCCTGCATGTTTGAGTGCTTTCGGCTATGCTTCTAGCCATTATCAAGGAAGAAATGATTTTACTTTTAACTGTATATATGGTTTGTATGTTTTATTTTCCAAACACAGTCAGCACATAGTATGTTTTGGATGGAGTCTAGTCGGTTTTTGCGTGTGTTTAAATGAGTCCTACTGGTAGGATAGGTGTAATGTAACGTGTCTGGCTAGGCATGTAATAGTATGACCGATGTAATTATTTATGGGTTTCGTTTGAATAGGAACACAGTTCCTTAAGGGGCATTTGAACTCATAAATAATGTTGGCTCTTTGTAATTTTGATTTTGCAAGTGTGTTGTTAATTTTTTGTTAGCTGTTTTTATTTTTTGTAATAGATAATTTAATTTTCTTGTTCGTGTCTACTGGGATTGTGTATTTCTTTATGATTTCTAAGTGAAAATTTATCTTGCTTATAGTTCACGTGTGTTTGTCTTTTGTGGAAGATGTTAATGTTATTGTTTTTGTCTGTATGTTCAGTATCGTCAGTAGTTACTTTGGAACGAAATAATTTAATCTGGTGGTCGATGAGGTAGTAAGGAACAGCATTGTTAACTAGCGTCTGTTTTGCATTATTTAGTTCTTTAAAGAAAAGTAGACGAGAGGATGAATTCTCGTGTGATCACTTTAGGAAATGTTTTATAATTGCTATTTTATATCTAAGCGGGCGTTCACTCTTAAGCTTAAGGTGGCAAGAGTTTCTGCTTGTGGGATTTTTATATAATGCGGTGGTAAAAGTGTTATTACTGTATTCTTTGTGAACGTCTAAAAATAGGAGTTAATTTTTTGACTGACTTTATAGGTAAAGTTAGAGACAGAGTTTTTTGTTGTTTTTTTTTTTTTTTCAAATGTGGTTTTCAGATTATTTGTTATTATCGTTTGTTTTTCGCTAAAATAAAATTATCGTCTACGTAGCGGATATATATTTTGGGTTTAGTGACTTGTTTAAATGTCATGTTTTCTTTTTTTTCTATATGGGCACGTAGTAATTGAAGAAGCATGGAAGAAGCTAATTTCCCATACTAACACCATTAGGTGTAGATATTGCCATTTTTTTATTATATTTGACTTGATGTATATAGGTGGAATGGAATTATTTGTGCACACGGGGTTAAGGATTATGCCAATAGTTTGCTCAACGGGGACATTTGTGAATAAATGTTCAACGTCGAGTGACGCTAAAATACCTTGCGTTGGTTTTATACTTTTTAGAATTTGGAGGAATTGGTGTGTAGGTATGAGGTAATGATGCCATTAAGGCATTTTAATAGCTCGTAGATAGTTGTTGGGATCTGGGAGATGATTGGTCGTCGGAGGTATCCGGTCTTGTGCATTTTTATATTTCCGTATATGTATCCATGTTGGTAGTTTCCAATATTTTTGGGGGGAGGGGGATTTTCAGGGAACCAACGCTGGAGTTATAAGATGTTATTAGTTTGTTGACGGATCTTTTTAAGGTCCCCCTTGAGGCTTCGGCTTAATTTGGCGAATTTAAATCAGTCATAGATGATGTGTTGCATTTTTATTATAATCGGCTTTATCCAAAATTACGTACATGTTATCTTTGTCAGCTTGTGTGATTACAATATTAGAATTGATTTTAGTTCTTACGCGGCGATTTTTAATTTTGTTGTTCGGATATTATTTATAGTTGTTGCGAGGAGAGCGTTCTTTTAAGCCTTCTACCTTAAAGAGTTCTCTCAGATCTGAATGAACTGCTATATCTTCACGTGCCTCAAGTCGGGATAGTGATTGATGCAGAATTTTAGTTTCGGTTTTCTTTGTGAGGAGATCAAATTTAGGTTGGATGTGTCAGTTTGGCTCTGAATTTAGGAATTCTTTTTGGTCATCTCTTAATTTATAACTAGATAGGTTTATATATTTATCACGGTCATTGGGTAGTAGAATGTATCCTTGGTATAGTTTACATAGCTTTTTGTATTTATCTGTGTGTAAAGTGGTGTTCATTAATGAGATGGTACTGTGCTCCTTATATTCAGGATCGGTCAAGGTGTTTTTTACTGTCTCGTTATGTTTGTGGATTTCGTTATTTAAATGTTGGATGACAATTTTTAACTGTTTTTATTTGCCTTAAGACAAGGTTTTCTTTTTCTCAATGTTGCAGTGTGATTTTCCTTGTGGTTTCCGAGTCGTGTAATTTGATAATTGCGTATTCATGCAGCAACCACTCTTTTATACATGTTTCGTTAACTATAAATGTTTAAATCCATAAATATACCGAGACACTAAAAATCACTTTGACCGATCCCGAATATAAAGAATCACAGTACCATCGCAACCTAAGCATCAATGAACTCTAACTTACACACTGGCAAAACATTAATGAACACCAAATTATACACAGACAAATAATTACAAAAATACAAGTTTTATTACAAACGACTGACAAGGTATATTAAGAGTTTATTTAATTTTTCCTGTGTTCTTATAATTTTCTTTTTTTATGTATGTAAATTATGCAGCGATAGTCAAAATATTTTGTATTTCCGAGTGCGTTTGGCTATACTTTTAGCTATTATAAACGATTATTTTATTTTTAATTTTAAATGTATGGATTGTTTTATGTAAGTATCTAGAAAGTGCCCGGATATATAAAACATTTGGACAATTTCTACATAATTTACGACAAGAAAAGAAGAAAATTTAAGAACACACGAAAAATGAATAAAAAAACTTAACCGCTTTACCTTGTCAATTCTTTTTAATGACACGTAAAAATAGGTATTAATGACTAAATACACACACAGACACATACACAGACACACATACACACACACATACACACACATTTATATATATATATATATATATATATATATAAAGTTGCATCAATAATTATGTAGTGTGATCGTTATTAGATTAAATTTGTTGTGCAATGTTCACTGAATAATGTTTTCTTCATTGCGATATATTAGTGCAATGATTAATTATTATTAATAAACTGTTCTCTTAATAATTTGTTACATTCGTATCAACTAATATATAAGAACCACTAAAAAAAGAATTTTATGTTAAAAAATAAATAAATAAATCCTTGCTCTCTAAAATAAAAGATTTTACATATGCATCCTTATCATCATTTATCTTTTGTGACCCTTCAGGTGAGGTAACATTAGCTGCTTCACTATTGCATCTATTAACAGCCATTTTGTTTCGTGTGTGCCCTTATCTCACTCAGGCAATTTCCTATTAATCATTCGCTCCATTTTCTGATTGTTATTGTTTCGATTGTTTTATTATCGTTTATTTAAACATCCATTTTATTCTTATTTCAGTTTCCTTTAAAAAGAAAATATCTCCATCTGTTTTCCTGGTCTTTCTTTCTATCTGCCATTTCTTTTCAACCATATTTTTGACTTGATTACGGAATGTTATGCTTATAATTTCTTACAATGTGTCGATACGATTAAAACGAGAATCTGAAAGAAAATCAGGAACGTGAATCGAGTGGAATTATGGAATCGGAATTCTGGGCAAAATCAATTGGAAGACAATGAACGGAAAATTTCTGGTAAATAAACATTGGAATAAACGTGGAATTGGTAAATATTCAGAATTCGAGAATCATAAACAGATTACACTTGAATAAAACTTGTTTTATATTGGGCAAAATAAACATGAAATATAAAATCTTATCTTGCGGATGAGATATAAGATATAAATGATGAGAAAAGGAAATAGAAAATGGTAGAATATATATATATATATATATATATATATATATATATAAATAGAGAGAGAGAGAGACAGATACGTATATTTATTTGGATATGTGTATATATATATAGATATATATGTCTGTGTTTATATATATATATATATAGAGAGAGAGAGAGAGAGATAGATAGATAGATAGATAGATACCTATATATATATATATGTATATATATATATATATACATATATATACATAGATAGATAGATACGTATATTTATTTGGATATGAGTGTATGTATATAGATATATATGTCTGTGTGTTTATATATATATATATATATATATATATATATATATATATATATATATAAATATATATAGATAGATAGATAGATAGATAGATAGATACGTATATTTATTTGGATATGAGTGTATATATATAGATATATAAGTCTGTGTTTATATATATATATATATATATGCACGACTCTTCGACAGAATTGAGTCATTCTCAGTCACTGTGTGTTTATCCGAATATAAGAATAAACACGCTAAAATTCACCTTCATCCTGTACCGTAAGCTGATGGCTTAGAGGGAGAAGTTCAGACTGACGCAAATTCACTCGAGTTTCGATCCTATCTTGAGGCATATATCTAGCCGCACTGATGAGCTGCGAAACAGTCTGTGTGGATGACAGAAATCTATGTATATATATAATTTAATTTAAAGAAAAACAGACCACTTTAAGGCGCCATTGTAATAATTTATTTCACCAGAGAATTTTATTTTTCTCTGGATCCTCAGACTTCACTTTCAAAAGGTGAAAGGAAAAAGGAAATTAAAATTTACACTTTTGACGGGCTTAAGCTTATAAAAGTTGACACAGAGGGTGGTGAGGAATAGTGTGAGAGACATGGTCGAGTTTAGAGTGGGAAGGGAGAGTTTTAAAATTTATTTTTATAATTCTTTTTATTATAATATTAATGTTGAGGAAGGAGGGGGTAAGGATCAGACATTGACCTATTTAATCAGTCAACTCAACGGAAATGATATGGGAAAAGGAAAAGGAGAAAAAGGGATAAAGAAAAAAGGTAGAAGTAAAGAGATAAGAGATGTACTTAGGGTTTTTGGAGGAAGAGGAGGGGTGTTATAGCTTTAGCAATTTAAATAAAAAAACTAATTTTAACTTTTGATAGTAATTTAAATGTTTAAAACTACACAGAGAAAATACATTTAATGCTTGTTAGCAATTTAAATATTCAACTTCTCCACAAATAAATTAGGGATTTAATATAAGTCGAATACTATATACAACAATAATAAAAAAAATAAAAATTTACTAATAGTAATATTTTAATATTGTGAATGACTGTTAAAGTAAAATCTTTATCGGTTAGAGTCTAATTCATGAATTTAATTTGTAGCTATTTTTAGATGGGTAAAATTTCTTAATTAAAGTTAAGGGTTTAAATCAAGATGGAGTAAAATTTGAAGATAATAGTAAAAACATTACTGTTTTACAATACATACACCACATACATATTTACGTAAAAAACACATGCATTCATGTACATGTGCAATTACACATATAACCACTTACACATGTATCGATACACACCGGTATATATGCATATACATATACAAATACTTACATATACATTTACATATCTCCACACACATCCATATTTATACATATTTAAATTTTTACTTAACTTTTACAGTTAACGTTAGGTAGTGAATTAAGTGTTTAAATTTTTAAAAATATTTTTAATTTTAATATTTTTAACATCAAGTATAATGGTTAAGGTGTCACATATTTTAATTTAAATCTAAGCGATTAATTTAAATTGAGATTATCTCCAGATATATATATATATATATATATATATATATATATATATATATATATATATATATATATATATATATATATATATTCTACTATTTTCTACCATATGCATATTGAGCGCGTGGCCGAGTGCTTAGAAGATTCGCTTTCTTACCATGACATGGGAAGACTGAATTTCACTCACCTCGGTCAGTTTGTCAGGAAGGAAACTTCCTGATGTTATCGGTCTAGAGGGGGACGATCCCAGCGTGCGGCATCTTTGGAGGGTGCCTGAAAAACATACCACAGGTTGATCCAAGCCTTGTGAGTGAAACTGTGTAGACGGTCCACTGTCGACAGCTGTGCTAGCACGAAGTCACAAGTCATCGTGACCGAAGTCTTGTTCAGATTGTTGATCACGCTAGATAACACGCTATCTCCCAGAAACTAAGCATAGTTACAGTATATACCACAGGTGGGCTCATAACAAATACTAGAAAATAGTAGAATATATATATATATATATATATATATATATATATATATATATATAAATATATATATATATATATATATATATATATATATATATATATATATATATATATATAAATATATATATATATATATATATATATTCTACTATTCTCTACCATATGTATATTTGGCGCGTGGGCGAGTCCTTAGAACATTCGCTTTCTGACCATGACATTCGGATGATCGAATCTCACCCATCATCATCGATTTCTCAGGAAGGAGACTTCCTGATGCTATCGTTCTAGAGGGGGACAATATATATATATATATATATATACATATATATATATATATGTGTGTGTGTGTGTGTTTGTGAAAAGTTTGTGTATATAAATATAAACATATATATATATATATATATATATGTGTGTGTGTAATTTGGCAGCAACTTTTCTTTTAAACATGTAGCATTGAATGTTAAAGACAACATAGTCTTGCATAATTCATCAAAAAGTTTTAGCAAGTATAAGGATATCATCAACATAACGGAGGTATATGCTAGGTGTTTCAATAATACCAAAAATTTTATCTTCAAGATGTGACATATAAAAATTGCTAAATGTTGGACCAGGGACAGATACCATAGAGACGCCGTCCACCTGTAAATAAATATTATTAAGGTGGTCATAGAAAGGAACCTGTGTAGTGCAGATTAAAAGGATTTTTTTGAGTATATTCGGATTAATTTTAAGAGGTTGCATAAGAGGGTTGTTATAGATGTAATTAGTAATTATATCAATAGATTCAATGACGGGGACGTTAGTAAATATGTACTAACGTAAACATACATGCATGTCCGTACACCCGTTGAGGTAGGCAGACACACATACACACTCGCTCGTCCGCCGGGGATCATACAAACATAAACATATGTGGACAGTATGGAACTTGACATATGTATGTATATGTGTGCGGTTGTCTATATACATACGCATTTGTATGTTGAAATGAAAAGATCGGAAGTGTAGCGAAAATTTCTCGTGAATAAAATATACATATAGGTATAATAATTTAACATATGTATCATTTCGGTTTAATATTGTAAAGTATCTCTCTCTCTCTCTCTCTCTCTCTCTATATATATATATATATATATATATATATATATATATATATATATATATACATATATATATATATATATATATAAGAATATATATATATATACATATATATATATATATTCTTATATATACATATATATATATATGATATGTTTAACTCTCCTTTTATAGATACAAGTATTTAAGCAAATGCCCTGTTTATAATAAACAGCATTAAATAACATTTACCGGCCTGAATGTCCGAGAAATTGCTTAAATACTTGTATCTATAAAAAGAACGTTAAACATATCATAAATGTCTTTAAATAAATTGTCGGACTTCATCCAATTCAATATATATATATATATATATATATATATATATATATATATATAAATGACTATATATATATACATATATGTGTGTATTAATGCATATATATTAAAGCTATCCTTATACCTAGCCTGACTACCATGCGACTGGTGTCCATGACTGGGGGCGGACATGTGAAACCTAAATTAATACTAAATAATAATTACTGAGGATATTTATATTTATTATATGCCCAATAATTAGCTAATTAGCAACCATATACAATATTATGAAGCGTCTTAGGATTATTGATTTTCCTCTGAATGCAAATGTACAAAGAAATAAGAAAAAAAATTCCTAAATTCACAAAAATCACCAAACATTTGTCATTTTTAGCTGATATTGAAGAATAATAAGCCATTACATGTATGTTCAATAGCTAAACTCGTACCTATTCTTAATAATTTCTTTTTTTCCTTGATTTTCTCTCATTCTTTGTTTTTCATTTTTCCAGAATTGGAAAGAAATAACACATGTTCATCATCTAAATCTAGCATCCCATTTTCAGTTAATCATTTTTTCTTGGTATTATCATATATTTATTTGACACAGAAAACTTTCAAAGATTTTAACTTTTCAATAACATTTACTGCTTCTGCAGTCTCCTCCCCATTTAATAATGGATGTGTTTTAATGGCAGCTACAGTTTGATCATAAACAAACCTTTTAAACAATGGGAAACTTTTTCTCGCTCGACGGGTTTACTACTATAACCGTTAGTATCAACAGCTTAACACATTGAGTTTTTATGCTCAAAAATACTTTTACAATTTCCCATTTTGCAGTCATCGTTTTGCCTTCAGAATAAAACAATGATTCAGAACTAGATTCAGTCATCCAGGTATTTTTTAAAAAGCTAGGCGTAATTAAAAACAATGTCAAATTTTGTGAAAAAAAATTGATGCGTCCTGTTAATGTCACATAGAAATTCAATTACTTGACCATTTGATTGTATCAACAACATATAAAAAATTTCATATAAAAAAAGTGTGTCTTTAATTTTCCAACTGAGATCAATTTAAATATTTTTTGTCCGCCATTTAAAAATTTTACCATGATGACCACTAGAGCTTTTGCTAATCCCTCAAATTTCTTAGCCAAACCAAATAGGTTTCCTCTATAATATTGTAGAGCAACCTTGGCATACACTTCATCAAATACAGCTTTTTTTATTTTTAGTGATTTCACTAAAATATCACCAAGAAACTTAGTCATCTAATTTTGAAACTTCCGATGTCACAGCTTGTAATGTTCTAACATTTGATAACTTAAAATCATCCTGAACTCTTTTATACAATGACCGAGAAGTAACAAAGTATTCAAATTCCCTGATAAGAATATCAGAATCATAAAGTTTTGTCTCAATCCTTTGTAGTGACATAATATTAATATGCTCCTTTAAAAAGATTTTTCCTTATCTATTTTAAATTGCTAAGATAAATTGCTTCATTGAATTATGACCAGTGTTGAATCATTAATATTTGACATTTTGAAAGAGAAAAAATTATTTCACATACCAGTAAGGCGACATTCGAATCTCAAGCTTTCAAATCTTTTAGTAAACTACTGACACAAAGATCCTGTTGATCAATAATCTGATACAATTTATCTAAAGTGAAAAGTTTGTCTGTTCTGGAAACTCTGCAAACTCATCAACATCATTCACATAAGCAGAAGTCTTGTTTGCTGGTTTGGGTTGATGATGAGGTGTAAATGATCAAATATTGATAGTGGATTTCTGATCCTAATTTTCTTGTTTCATAATCTGTTAGAAAAGGCCTTTCACAAACAACAGTGTTTGGTTTGTCGGGGGTGTTGTCTTGAGGTATTGCCTTTAACCATATTTCACACTCATTCTGATCTTGGGGAAAACAAAATGCACAAACCTTATTTTATTAATCATAGTTACAATGACAAAACCTGTTACACAGCACTTCTTGTCCATTTTGACAAAGATTCTGGCGTTTTGTAATTAAAACATATCTTAAACTTACAAATAACTTATTTTGTAAAAATTACATGCTACTTCTAAAAAGTGTATGAAGCTTACATTCTAACGTTTGAAGGGTTTAAGGTTCGAGACTTAAAATTTTTTAGAGTTTGTATGAATATGTGGAATTTGCCGGTTTATATTGCTTTTCGTTGTCTTTAAGAAATTACGTGGTTCCAAAGATAAATTCTAAATTATTTCACTGGTCATGGTGGAAATTACATAGTGACCTGAACTTCACTCATTAAAATTTTTAGGTTATCGTATTTTATTGAGTTACGGATCGATCACCTCCTTCTCTATGAAATAAGCTTGGCAAATCTACAGGAAATTCAACATTCATTTTTTTAAATACCCGTGTGTAAATAGTCATTTTAATCGATGAATGTTATGAAAAAAATATCATTGAAAAAAATATTAAATTAATTTTTTATTCAAATGCCCAAACTTTTGTATTGTAATTTTAGAAAATTAGGAGGACACACAGTTATATTCACAACACTAGCACAACAAAATTATATTAACTTGCGTCTTAATGACACGGTCGTTATTCGTAGAGAAAAATGTATTTAAAGATAAAATATTGCAAGTTCAAATAAAATAAATAAACATTACTTATTTCAGTATCGTGAATAATAAAATTAGATTAATCCAAAAGTAAAAAGTAAACATTTCTTTTTTTTAAATATTTTTTTATTCCAAATTCAGTAACGAAATTACGAGTGTTGACACTTAGCCTCTAGATGCCTAACGAGCTACACACGCTGTATAGGCCTGAATTGAGAAACGCCTTGACACACACATATATATATATATATATATATATATATATATATATATATATATATATATATATATATATATATATATATATATATATATATTTATATGAATTTATATATGTATATGTATATATATATATATATATGTATATATATATATATGAATGTATACATACATATATGTATGTATACATTCATATATATATGTGTGTGTATGTGTGTGTGTGTGTGTAAAGTTTGTGATAAACAATGCCATCCTTGGCTGCCTTAAAGAGTCATATCAGAGCAAAACATGTATAAATTGGTGAGGCGATGGCAATACTAAAATACGAGCTTGCGGCCATAAAAATAAAAACAGCTTTCATCTGTTCCTACAGATATCATCAGGTAAGAAAATATTTGTTGTTTTATAATTCCAGGTAATAACAGGACATCGAAAGAGTAGTTTATAGCCCGAAATTTGTTCTGAGAAATGTGTTATTGTTACTGGTAAGAGATTTCTTTGAGCGTGCGTCCGCAACGTTGAGGTCAAATTCTTTTAAATTTTAAAATTGTGCGTTTTGTACTTATATGGCAATGGAGAATTCTTTTGTACTGGTAGGTTTTTCAGCTTATATGGCATGAACTAATTATCATTATTTTTATCATTAACTTCTATATCTGTTTTCTGTATGAATGATTCATTGTAATGTAAATTGAACTGCACCACATACTTGATATATATATATATATATATATATATATATATATATATATATATATATATATATATATATATATATATATATATATATATATACGCCAATTCAGTCGGGTTTCGATCCTAGCTAGAGGCAACCGGACATCTAGCCACATTGATGAGCTGTGAAACAGCGAAACAGTCTGTCTGTGGATGACAAATATATATATATATATATATATATATATATATATATATATATATATATATATCCATCCTGGTAAAATCAGAACAAAGGCCACAAACCTATTTTTAATTCTGTTTTTTTTTTTATGGCCGCAAGCTCGTACTTTAGTATTGCCAGTATATATATATATATATATATATATATATATATATATATATATATATATATATGTATATATATATATATATATATATATATGCACATTTCATTAAGAACGACTGACAAGTTGTTTTTATTTAGTATTTTTATATAATTTCTCGTGCGATCTAATAAAGTTTTTCTTTTCAGAGGATAAATTATATAAAAAATGTCCGAATGTTCTTTTTATCCGTGCGCTTTCGGCTATACTTTTAGCCATTTTCAAGGATTCGGTCAGTTTTTATATAATTTATCCTCTGAAAAGAAAAACTTTATTAGATCGCACGAGATATTATATAAAAAACTAAATAAAAGCACCTTGTCAGTCGTTTTTAATGAAATGTGCATGAAAGAAGGATTGCTCCCTAAATACACAAATATATATATATATATATATATATATATATATATATATATATATATATATATATATATATATATATATATATATATGTATGTATGTATATATATATATATATATAATGATATGAACTAAGTCCGTCAATCATATTAATATATTTTATAGATATAACTATTTAAGTAAATATGTTTATAATAAACCGTATTAACTCCATTTACCGGCATTAATGTCCGAGAAATCTCATAGAAAATATGTTTCTTCCTCTTCTGTTGTTGTTTTAAATGATATTTCCAATGTTTTCAATTTGTCCCACGTCTTTTTCAATCCGTTTTTTACTCCTTATTCTACACCTGGTCATTCATAAAACTTTCTTTTACAGGCGCACATTCATGAAATTTTGCTTTTGTTTAAGTCTTTCATTTTTTCAGTTGTAGATTTTTCTTCCAGTTGTAAATTTCTTCGAAATTATTTTTTTAATTAAATTAATTTTTTATGGTTTATCTAGAAGTTGTGATGTTACTGCGCGT
Source organism: Acanthosepion esculentum (assembly GCA_964036315.1). Taxonomy (NCBI): domain Eukaryota; kingdom Metazoa; phylum Mollusca; class Cephalopoda; order Sepiida; family Sepiidae; genus Acanthosepion; species Acanthosepion esculentum. The sequence goes on from OZ038482.1 coordinate 137,423,239, forward strand.
TTAACCATGGCATTCCAACATAAAAGACAAAATTCATATTAGGTACGTTTTTCATGTTCTAATGAACCCTAAAGCAAAACTGTCATCAGATGCATTTAAACTCAAAAAGAAAATAATCAGTAATGCATAGCTACACATAGTTTTCGCTTTACTTGTTGCACTCCTGATGCTGATACCAGAAAGAGATGGAAAGTACTTGGGGAATTGTTGAGGGGTCTCCCCTTTTTACACAAATGGACTCACCCAGAGTATACATATACTACCGCCAGTGAATATCCGGGCAGTTAAGTCAAGTCAGTAGTAGGAGTCGAGTCGGTCGAGTAGAATAACGTAGCGGCAAGAGTCACAGTCACGAGCACTTAGACTCAGTAAGAAGTCATACAGTGATACGTCGATACCAAAGACTATATATATATTTTCCTACTAACCCGCATTCCTGGAACTACTAACCTGTATTACCAGTTTGTATTATTACGTTAATACATGTATTTCCTATATTCATTCTTGGCGTTTGTTATTATTTGCTACCGGATTTCATCCCGGAATCCACAACAGAAATAAAAGTGATTTTCCCTGTTACAGTGCATTTCTTGCATCATTTCATTGTAATACACGGACAAATATCCGTGAATATGAACGGATTCTGCTAAAAATAAGCAGATAAATATTTGCAACCTAATAATGAAAACATAGCATCACTTGATGTTAAAAATCTGTTCACTAACGTCCCAGTTAGAGAAACCATTGACACTATTATTAAAATATATATAACAATTCATCTCTGCCCCATTAAAAATTAAGCCTAAAACACTAAGAAAATTAATTACCACTGAAGTCCTATTTTATGATCACAGAAATAACGTATATGTACAACGTGATGGCGTTGCGTTCAATGGGTTCAGTTTTGAGTCTAACCTTCAGCAATTTCTACCCAACCTAGAAAAGAATATATTTAGAACCACTAAACATCCCTCTGTCTACCTATGACATGTAGATGAAATAGAAATAATGGAACTCAAAAAAAGCTTAAAATCTCTAAAAAGTCCTCAGGTTCACATAGGAACTTCACAAAGATAACAAAATCCCTTTCATTGACATTTCAATAGACACAAATGATAACATATTTACTATCTCCCCATATAAAAAAAAACAAGCAGCAATAACGCTGACATTCTCAACTATAAGAGTGAATGACCTCATTACTACAAAATAGCATTTATTCAGAATCTAATTAACCGAGCACAAATTAATTCCTCCACAAAAAAGATTTTCTACGCTGAAGTAAAACATATTAAGCAGACTGTGATTAATAAGGACTTCCTAAATTACATTGTAGATGAACAAATAAGTCGATTTATCAAAAACCTCAACACACGCGTAATAGAACATGGTATTTCCACAAAGCACCCTAAATATATCAAACTATTATATTTTATTCAGATGAATGCTAACTACAAAGAGGATGAGAAAATGATGAAAACATCATTCGTATTATAATATCCTCATGGATGCTAATAAAATAAAATTAATCATTTATTACACAAAATATCATTTATACTCAAAGACAAAAATTCAGCTGCACAGTTTTTGATTTACTAGTTGCATCCCTTGTGATATGATGTCAGAAAGAGATGCAAGCGACTTGAGGAACTGTTACGGTGCATTTCTTGCATCATTTGATTGTAACACACGGATAATTATGAACGGGTTATGCTAAAAATAAGCAGATATAATGTTTGTATGTATATATATATATATATATATATAGAGAGAGAGAGAGAGAGAGAGAGAGAGAGAATGATTTTCCAAGTATAGATTAGATGAGGCACAAGGCCGAAATTATGGGGCAGCCAGTGAGGATCGAACTCACTACTCAGTTACACCACGTCGAGGTGCCTATATATATATATATATATATATATATATATATATATATATATATATATATATATATATATATATATATATATATATATATTGTGTATATATATATATATTGTATATATTGTATATATATATATATATATATATATATATATATATATACATATATATATATATATATACATATATATATATATACATATATATATATATATATATATATACATATATATATATATATACATATATATATATACATATATATATATATATACATTGTATTTTGATTGGTCATTCTAGCTTATGTAACAGAGTTTACCCCTAGCGAAGGATCGTTAATTAATTTGAAACTTTTAAAACCATTTATTCTATATTCAACATCATCACTGGATAAGACACCAGAAGTGTTGAAACAAAATGGATATTTTTGTAGTGATTTTATAATATATTTATGTTATAATATTTAAATAAATAATTATATCTGCTCTTCTCTGTATTGAGCACTCTTTTAAGAATAATAATTGTTGGTTATTGGAATTTATTCCGTCTATACCAATCCTATACTTGTATATATATATATATATATATATATATACACTCTCGTGTGTGTGTGTGTGTGTGTGTGTGTGTGTGTGTGTGTGTGTGTGTGTGTGTGTGTGTGTGTGTGTGTGTGTGTGTGTGTGAGAGAGAGAGGAGGAGGCGCGGTTGAGTAATAGATAACAGCTTGGATTGAGGAATCGGAGAGCCGAGTTCGAATTCCAGTCGAATCCATTACATTCTCTTACGTGCTAATACCCTTGGGAAAGATGTGAATCCTCCTCTTCTCCCTCCAGCTATGGGTAAATAGCAGAACAGACTGGGTTCTATAGCCTTGGATGGCAACTGGTCTAGGAGAAGGAAAACTCAGAATTCAAAACCTCTGGAGGGTTATTTGTGGACCTTGTGGCACTTAGTGCACCAGGTCTCTGTATTCGACCCTTCAAAAAGTGTGGATGGTTCCTGCACGAAACCTTCACCACTATAATCAAATCTCATGTGCTGTTGTCGGGCTGTCGTTTTCCTAGGAAATGATCTGCTTGACCCTCATACGTCGAATTCGACGGGAGAGTTGAGTATATATATATATATATATATATATATATATATATATATATATATATATATATATATGAATATTTGTAGTTACATAGATGCAACTACTCATCAGAAAAGAGTGAATCATTGTAATATTTCTCAATTTCTTTGTACTTTTATTGTGTGTGCATTACTTTCGTTCGATGGGCGCTGATTGATTTTTGATTTCCCTTCCTCTCCCTTTCTTTCCAGTTTCTTTTCATTCTCCCCCCCTCCTCCGGTGACATCTGGTTTAATGTTAATGTATTATGTTTGGATTTTTGTGTGTCTATGTGTGTTTATGTAGCTGCGTGTTTATGCGTTCGCCTAAGCATACACACTTATGTATGTGTACATACATACAAACATGCACGTACACACTCACCCCGCACGTTTTTATCTGTGTATGCGCGTCTAACTGTGTTTTTGTAGGTAATTGTGTTCACTCTATATGTTTTCGTTGGATTCTGGTCTATTATTATTGTTTTAACCATTTGTATTAGATTGTGATTGGGTTCTTGTGTGTGTATGTATTTTAGTTTGGGTTTGTTTGAGATTGGTATGGATTAGATGTTTCGTTGTCGAGGCGGTGTAATGGTTAGCTAGCACAATTATGAATGAGTAGTGAGTTCGATCCTCACTGGGCGCCCCATACTTTCGGCCTTGTGCCACATCTGATCTACGCTTGGAAAATCACTATCTGTCTTTGTGATTGCGTTTTGTGTTGAAGTTCTTTCTTCTCTCTTTATCTTAGTATTTTTGCAGGTGTGTATTTATGTGTGTGCCTGTGTGTATGCACGTATGCATATATACATAAATAAAAACCTGTACTCACTCGCCCGTGCAGGTTTGTGTGATCGTATGTGCGCGTCTAATTGCGTGCTGTGTGTATGTGTGTGTTTATGTGGATGTGCTTTCGCGCCCCCAAATGCATTCTCTTTTTTATGTATTTAGTGTGAGTTAGTTTGCGGTTGTGTCCATACTTGGTGGGATAGAACCCCCCCCCCCAAAAAAAAACAGGTTTCGGTTTGGCGAACTTTGTAAATGCAAACTGATTTTCCAATATTAATTTTAAATATCAATGAAGAGTATTTGTCTATATTTCTGAGATGAGTTATTATGTACACTGTTTCGGCCGTTGTACGCTCCGGCCTTCTTCAGGTTGTTGGAATGTCGAACTGAACCCTTTATTTCGCTCACTGGGGTAGACTGTTCTAGTTCCACGTTCCATATTTAATGGATGTCAGATATCAGTTATTTCTGTGAGTTCAATACCCGGCTAAGACAGTGGAGAACATGGAGAGGGAAATTAACAGGAGATAACTGATAACTGACATCCATTAAACATGGCACGTGGAACTAGAACAGTCTACTCCAGTGAGCGAAATAAAGGGTTCAGTGCGTTATTCCAATAACCTGAAGAAGGCCGGAGCGTACAACGGCCGAAACGTTGTAATAAATATGGCGACAAAGAAGAGGACAATAGTCCGAATAATGTAAATAGTATCAATGAAGAGCTACATTGGATGAATGTATAATTTGAGATCGAAGTGTGGTTCTTCATTAAAATAATCAATTAACATGACTTAGAAGACAACAGCTTTGTTTAGAAGCAATGTCTGGGGTTTTTATTGTAGGTAATAATATTTTAGGACCCTTGACTTTGGCTGGTGACAAAATAAAAAATGTATTATTTTAAGTTATTGGACATTATGTTTTTTTTTTTTGTTTTTTAGTTGTGCAATTTTAAACAAAGTGGCTTTAAGGTAAGGAATATTTTCGTGCAACACTATGTTTCTGATTTCGCCTAGCTTGCCAGACAAAACTTTCAAAATTAATTCAAAATAATTCACGAAATTAATGGTCCTCCCCAGCTTCTCTAGATTTTAATTCAACTGAAAACTTGCAGTCCATCATTAAAAGTGACTAATAAAGAAACGGAAAGAAATATTCAAAAATCCTTACTGGGGAGGGAATAAAAATGGATGCAGGTTTGGAAACAGTAAAAATAAAATAAAATCAATGCATAGAAAGACGGAGGAAAGATAGAGAATGACAAAGAATCGATATTAACATGCAAAATAATAATTCATTTCATTATAGAAAATATTTACTTAATACAGAAGGCTTTTTTATATCGTATAAATTATAAATAAACGTTATGTTGCATTTAGTTTATTTGCATAATATAATCTGACACCTCATTAAACATATTTTAATAATGACAGACAATATAAAGTGAAACTCTCACGATGTATATCACATATAATTTTGAGTATATTCTGAAAAGTTTATAAAGAAAAATTGCTTAATTATAATATGAAGACAGTAACTTCCATAAAAAATATCTTAGAGTGAAACAATAATACCACTTAACCTACCTTAAGTGATATTAAACACAATTTATTATGGTACAGTGAAACAAAATGGGTCCCTAAGCAATCTCTCTACATAAAAATAGCTGCGAGACTAGCCTATTATAGCTTGTTCTACGACACGATCCTTATATTTTAGTAGACATTAAAATCTTGCTCTCTGTTCGGCATTATGCTAATATTATAGACGAGATGTTTCTTTCTCAGCCATTTGAGTTGCCAGATGATTTTCAGCATTGGAAAAGTTTCTTCACTGGAAATTTAAGCGTAATTTTATTTCATACTCACGAGTGTACTTGGAATATTTTAAATTAAATTATATATACTATACAAAATTGTATCTCAATTGTTTTCTGATATTTTTCGATAAGTATTTTAAAATAACACATATGAAGACAACATTTCTCAAATGATTTAAAAATACGTTTAGAAACGTGAATACATACACACCTTAGGAAGGCCAAAGAGTATATCAGCATTAACTTTGTGTAAAAAACAAACGTGTAAACCGTAGACCAAAAATATTTGGAAGAATGTTTTACATTCGGGATCAAGATATATCTAATTATATGAGACATAAATGTTTATATAGCTTAGAATTTCACAAGAAGAATTTAATAAATAGAGAAAAATTTTCATTCACCATAAATATTGAAAAAGATTTGTAGTAAAATCTTGTCTGAAAGTGAAATCATAATTTACAATTAATTAAAATAATTAAGCAAAATTAAGTATTTTAACGACAAATGTATCTGTGGATCGAATAATATTTAGTTTTTCCTATCACACTCCACTGACTTTACTTCTACTCCTTCACTAACAAGCCCTTCTACTAGCAATTAATTCTTGGCTCTAATTAAATTTTCTTTGCATTTGATGATTAAACATACAATTTTTTTTATTATTAAGCTAAATTTTCTTTTGGACTTCGACACCCATTATGTCTGTTGTCGATTACAAAACAGATAAATGAGAAGAATAACATTTTGTCTAAATTTCTGGGATGAGGAGTATTCATTATTTAAACTATTTCTATTCGGACTATTATCCTCATCTTTGTTATTGTTATAACAACGTTTCAGCCGCTGTGCCCTCCGGCTTTCCTCAGATATGCATCGATCTGTAGACGCTACAGGGAATTCCAAACTGAACCCTTTATTTAAACTACGCGTCGATTGTTCTCGTTCCACTGTTCATGTTTAGTTCCTTATTCTAAAACAACAAAGTCTGAATAAAAATATTGTCAATTAGGATAGTAAATGTTAAAGAGAAACTTTTCACAGAGAGCAAACACTTACAAAATGGAGTTGGCTTATAAAGGCACAAATGATAGCGCTAAAATTCCATACTATAGTCCGCCATGTTCAAATTTCGCGTAATTCTCAAATATATATATATATATATATATATATATATATATATATATATATATATATATATATATATATATGTATGTATGTATGTATGTATGTATGTATTTGCATGTGCTTGAAAATGACGGAACGCATTCTTTTAAAGGAACCTTTTTCGTCCGACATGTCTTCAGAACGATTCGTTGAAATAACAATAATCAAAACGTTGATATTGAAAAAAGTATACATGGGTGGATCGTAAGTCATATTTTGTGTTTTATTCTCACTAGGAGTTTATTTACATTGATTTGTTTGTTTTTACTAATAATTTATTTTCGTCTTGGCTCCTAACCCCCCACCACGCCCCATCTCCGTGTTTACCTTTTTCAATTTCGCCGTTTTCATTATTGTTGTTACAACGAATCTTTCTGAAGAAGTGCTGGACGGAAAAGTTCCTTTTGAAAGAATACTTTTCGTCATCCTCAAAGCCATATATAAATTCTGTGGTACAATTGTTTTGTTTATATATATATATATATATATATATATATATATATATATATATATATATATATATATATATATTACTTATCAGCTGTCAATATATTACAATAACACCCTTGAGCGCTTAGTCTTGGAGCCGGTAGAATGGAGATCAACGTGTTTTAGTGGACTCAGCAGTTTTCAATCTGCTTGTCTGAATCATCTTCAAGAAGCGAAAGCAAGATCTAAATGGTCAGCCAATCTAACAGTGATCTCACCTCACAATCCTCACTATTTCTCTATATGTGGCCTCCTTTGTAAATCACTAGCGGGTTTTAAGTGCCACTTAAGATTATCGCACAAAATGTCATAACTGAATCAATTAAGCTGTCAGATCCTCATACGTCGAAACTGACGGAGGAGTTCATTACATATATATATATATATATATATATATATATATATATATATATATATATATATATATATATATATATATATATATACACGAAGTGGAATCAAAACGATTATGTCTTTGCCCCTTATTTTTATTCTTAGATTAAAATTAAATATTATATTAGAATATATCTAACGCTCTAATCTCAAAAACTAACACTAGTATGTTTTTCACCTGATTAAGAATGCCTTGTCGCAAAATCAGTTTTTTTTATTTTTTTATTCTTAAATCTGAAATAATTTTCCCCGTTTAAGTTCCATTTTTATCTGTTATGGAGTTGTCATCATCGTTTTAGATTTATCTACTTTTGCCGTGCGAATGTTGTCGTCAAAGTAACTTCATATTTTATGAGAAGGAAAACTGTATAACTCAACTGCCGAAGATCACTTGTCTTTGACAGAACACGACTCGACTTCACCCAGGAAGCTTTGAGGAAGAACATTTATTTTCTTGCAACAGGCATTAGAAAATTCATAGACAATAAAAAAGCGATAAGACATATTTTCTTTCTCTTCTTTATATTTGAGTATTATCATTATTATTACTGGTATTATTTTGCAGCTGTTTTAAACACTTGGGTCTGGTGTCTTACAGTCGAAACAAGTGACATCTCTCCACATGGTGCTTGTGATTTCCTTATTACACAACCTTTTTCAGTGAAGCTGCCATCTATATTATATTCAAACGAATCCCAGGCAATCCTGGAATCTAAGACGCATGAAGATTCTGGGATTATATAACCGATGCCGACCATTTAATGTAAACTTGAAGAGCAAATAATAACCAAATAAAAGAAAAAAGATAATACGTGTAAGTTTTACTAACTTCCTTTGGCAACATTCATAGATACACTCATTTTTTTTACGATGAAAAAGTTTCCACAAATCTTTCTGGGTACTCTGTGAATTTCAAATAATATTGAATTCAGTAATTCTTTTTCTCATGGAAATATTCTGGCTTGTGTATATATTATAGATCTGCAAGTTTAAATATTTAGCTTTGCCGTGTTTACACAATATTGGGCTTTCTCTGAAAACTAGGTGAAAACTAGGTGAAAACAAATTTCCTGAAAATTGCAGCACACTTCTTGGTATTTTACAGACCCCAAATGCTCTACATTTTCCAGTTTTTCTTTTTTTTGCAATAGTCACCATGAATTCCGTTATAAGCTTTCTGGTTTGCCATAATTTCCCTTTGATCTTCTGGGATTTAAAGCGTTCGTTTTGGTGCGAGATAACGGGAGATTCTATTTCTCTTTTGTGATGTTCTTTGCATCTTCACGAGTGAAGGTCTATGCGGGATTCTATCTTTCTTTCAGGTGATCTGTGGAAAGTTTATTCTTCTCATTCTCCTTCTCCTGACTCCTTCACGATTTCAGCTTTTATATTTCTTTATCTAATTATCAAGATTGAGTTTTGTTTACATGTTCACCGCGTTTCTATTTTCCTACGCCATTTCACTCCTTGAGCATAGGATATTTTACAAATATTTTTTGAGCAGTCTTCTAAAAGACTCACTCGCTGGGCACATGTGGCCGAGAAAGAAATTTGGGCTGACAGATGAGAAATGACGATTTGGTATGACTCCCGTCACTGTTCCATTTTGTAGAATTTTAATTTTTATTAGGCCAGTTTGTGCAAGATAAATAAGTCGGTTTATTTGGGAAGCAAAAAGCATTCAAATTCATGTTTTTTTTTCCGTTGACCCAGTATTTTTTTTTGTTTTTGTTTTTTTGTTGGGCGGGGTACCTAGTTTAGGAATGGTCTTGTGTACCTCGATATTGATCCTACCCACGTGTTGTTTTTCTTACTTTAGAAATTGTTTCTCTTGTCTCATACTTCAACTCTTTTCATATTCCCACCTGGCGTAAAGATTGTTATCACTCGAATACTGGTGTTTTCACAACAGGAAATATCTGATGTTTTTCCCTAGGGGTCAAATGAGAGGAAATCATCTCAACACTTTCCTCGGTATTCCAGAGGATTTTAGTAAGGCTTCACATTTTGACTCCAATATGCACCTCTTTCAGCTTCTTTGGAAGATTTTACAAGAGTTGAAAATCAAAGCGTAACCTTCCTATTCCCTGATTGCTTTCTTTTTTATAGAAGCGTCTTGATATTTCTGCAGATCGATTTTCTCCACATTTCGTGTCACATAGCACATTCTGACGAATCTTTATTTACAAACATTAAATTTGGTCACTTTTTTCTCTATTCGCTGATCAGTTTGAATAACGTTTGATTTGTTCAAACTATACGAAAGCTTTGCATTCATGCACATATACCATGCGTGATGGGGTCATCGGCGACTGAACCGTTTTAAGACTGAAGAGAATAGTTATAGACCCAGTAGAATTAATATAGAACTATCAACGAGGGAAACAACTTGTAGGGTTAACTATCAGCTAGCTCAATGTGGAAATCTAGGCACCATAGTTATGCATGCAGCCATTGTGTTGATGACACAATGTCGATGGGTTACCTTGACAACATCCATATAAGAGACTTTCTTTTCGTCAGTTCATCCCAAGTAAGGCGTAATACGACTAAGACGCAAAGGATTAATAGGATTGAAAGAAAATGAGATGATTTTAGAAGTAACTCCTTGTGTCTTAGTGGCTTTGTTGCCTTGATTAGGGTGAAATAATTTTTAAAAAGAACCACGTCTTTTGCTTTGTCCATAGCTGTAACCAAGCCCTGGATTGACTGCAAATAGATATTATATAATACAAGCAAAATCAAGTACATCTTTGTTTGTTTCTCGAGACATTTTTATCCGATTTTTTAATCATGGTCTTCAATATTATTGTCAATGGTTGCGAGTCTGCAATAATTCCCACACTCACCACCCTACGTTCCCTTTATTTTGAGCAATCATTGGCGGAAAATTGTCTTTGATGAAAACAGTTTTAGAGCAGCATGAAAATTCAATAATGAATAAATTAAGTTAAACACTTAAAAAGTTCGTAAGAGTTGGAAACTGAATTTATTAATGAAAATAAAGAGACTATTGCTTTAGGCTGGCAACAAAAAATCACATCACTCTTTTAATGGAGATTTAATATAAACTGAATTTCCAAGAAAATAAACCAATATTCAATTTAATAGAAATTCAATTGCAAAATTTGTTTTTTTAATGTCCAAAGTCTTTGTGTCACGGAAGTATGTCTGATTGGAACAAGAATAAAACCCATAGCTATTATTTCTATAGATTAATGTTAGCTGTTGGATTAATAAAACGCATTCAAAATCCTATGAAACTAAAGGGGTTTTCAGAAATATGTGGGCCGACTTCCTAATAACAAAGTGGTTGGAAAACAAAAAAGTTTGAAGGTTCAAAGTTGAATCATAAGATGACCAGCTTGCCATAGCTTACTAATAATTAAATGATAGAATGTTAGGAAAATTAATGACAGAGAGGGAAAACCTTTCGAGTCACACATTTCGTTTTCTAGGACTTCATCAGACTAAACAGATGTCGATGTAGCTACCGTGAATCTAGAACATCTTACAATTTTTACATTAAATTAATCCCAAACTTCCCAGTATAATACTTAGTGCAATGTTAAGGAAATCCTAGAGATGTCGACGGCAATCACGAATTTTACAGCCTTTTCTATAAGACAATTTCCTTCTGGCTTTTATAAGGCTGAGGGAGAATTTAGAAAAAGTCTTAAGTTAACATAAGTCATCATTGAAATATTTGTCTTTCTCTCTTATTCCTCGATGCATACAAAAACTTATTTTAGACACATAGTAACTGGTAATAGAAAATATATTTATTAAGAGAATTTAAAATAAAATGAGTTGTTAAAGCTAATACCGTCTGATGTTTATTTCAGAAAACTGTAGAATTTTCTTTATTCGGGCAAAATATGATAGTGAGCAAATACTGTGTTTTTTTCTGGATAAGGAAACTGTTCGGTTATTTTCCTTTATGGCAATCCCTTTCCGTATATTTCAAACGTGAATCTGTAAACTATCTGGGTGATTGGATGTGAGTTATTTTCACGTTTAATGTATTTATCAAACCTGTCATTTTCAGACTCCTAACTGTTTTGCTCCATAAGACACAATAACGTCAACGGGTTCAAAATTGTCTTCAATATTCAAGCTGCTTACAATAAATCACAAAGGAATTATCAAATACAAAGGAATCATTCTTTTATGATAAAATACATAGAAAAGAATTTGATTGGAAAATAATAACGATACCAATGTATTTTCAATCTTATACAAACTTCATGCATGGAATGCTTATTTGGTACTCTATTTGCCAAAGTTCTATAATCAAATTTACATAGGAATATTGTGTGTACTTATCTTATCAGGTATTTCATTACATGTATGACTGACATGAAATCATATAATAAACTTTATTGACTGCATTCACTCCTCACTTTTGTCAAAATACACAATAAATGTGAAAATTTTCCAACTGGATTTTCCAAGTTTCACACAATTAACCAGGTGACTGAAATTCCAAGAATCATTTTGTAATTCAGAATATATATTCAGAACATGTACAAAGTCTCCAAATCAAATATTTTGAACAGAAATTTGAAAACTAAAAATAATTCTAATGACATAATAAAAACAAAACCGGCTTTCATGTGAAATATATGCTTCATGTTCTGTAGCTAATTTACAAATTAATTTCTTCAGTTGATTCTCGGATCTTTGGAGTATCTTCATTTGACAGAAAAAAAACATCACAGCATTCAGAATAACATTCAAAATCCATATTTACTGGTACATTCTAGTCAAAATTCCTATTTAGAACGGTCGTCGTGTTTGCGATCGCATTATAGTCGGAAAAAAAGCCAGCCACTACATTAAACCGTGTATTAGAAAAACATTATATTTTGGATATTAATTTTTCCACAGATGTGATATAGTTTTAGTTTTATTTGCACTATTTACATTTGGACTATGGTCCTCACCTTTGTTGTTGTTATCACAAAGTTTCGATTCTTATCGAAGGAAAAGGGTATTCATCAGCCCCTGTGGAATGAAGTGAAATTATTGGACAAGGAAAACACTGGAGAGTTAGACATCTGAAAGAATCAGCGTATATACTAGGCTATGAGGACCTCCTTAGTAGGCCTAGCATAGAAATAAATGCAAATGGGAGCCAGTATTAAAGAAAGCCAAATGAAAACAAGTCTTTAACTGCAGCAGCAGCAATCAAAATAAGGACAGCAGTCAAAACTTGATATCCAGCAGCAGCAGTAGTAGCAGCAGTAGCGGCAACTTAATCAGCAGCCAAGGTTTAGGTTTTAAAGTCCTAAGTTTACTACTACGGTACAATATACGAGTGAGAAAAGGCGTTGGTTTATGAGTTTGGTGACATAATGGTCGTGATTGCACTCAATGGAAACGGGTGAGCAATAACTAAACAGTACTAAATAAGAACTAAAAGATATATTCCTAGGCATGGGCAGTGGAACGAGAACAGTATAGCTCCGTAGATTAAATAAACGGTACCCAGATCAATATACACCTTAGGAAGGCCAGAGGAAACAAAAGACGAAACGTTGTGATAACACAACAAAGATGAGGACAATAGTCCAAATATAAATAATGTAAATAATGATAACGCCTAATCCCAGAAATTCAAATAAAACAGTATTCGTATTATTTTTGCATAAAATTCATATTTCTGAATGTTTTCTTTGAGCATGCCACCACACGTGCCTTCAAAATATCAACATGACTTCACTATCATTATAACCATCAAGATGAATCTATGGACTAATCTCAAACCGTGAGGATCGTTTCTGCCAGTAGCCAGGGAGCATTTCGTCGGTGGAATGAAAAGCTGAAAAAATCTGTTTTCATGTAATTCCTTAGCGTTTCATTCGATTTCTCTCGTGATATTACTTTAGACGATCATTCATTATCGATATTACAGGTTTTACGACATCCTCGCCTCTTTTGAGAATTTGCCGTTGTCAAAGCCGATCAATTTAATAAATATGTAAAGTCAGTTATTTTATTTTTTAAATCTCTCTCTTGATATATCGACGAGATAAATACACCTGCTTTTTTATGCTTGAGTCAACCAGCATCGTCAAGGAACTTCTTCTAATTTCGGTAATATCGGATGATCTTTCTTTTGCAATTTACTAGTGTTGTTTTTGTTTTTGAAAGCGGAGAAGTGATTACAATTTTTGTTTATTTATCAATTCAGCATTACGATACATACTAACCTACTGAATGTTCATTAATTTTAGAATTTCACCACATCTTATACAAATGAACTGGTATGGGTTTACATTTTTCTAGAAGGAATGAAATTTCATGCCGATTATACTGCGAGATGTTGTCATCATTCAACGATTAAACTTAGTTTCCAAATAGTAGTTATGTTATCTACCAAGAAAAAGCGGATTATTATATGAGATGCATTATCTCTCCCTCTCTCTCTCTCTCTCTCTCTCTCTCTCTCTCTACATATGTATATATATATATATATATATATATATATATATATATATATATATATATATATATATGTATATATATATATATATCAATTTAAGTGCCGATGTGATTCGGTATATATAGGACGGACTGGTCTTCGTTTGGAAACGCGCGTTTCTCAGGATGTTCCCTCACATCTACGTAATCCCGAACACAGGAATAGACTTTCTCAGTCGGTCCAGGAGTTGGCCAACATTTGATGGACAACCAGGACTGTGCCTCTGTTTATCAGGACACTTGGTTTTCTGTCCTGCACGGCGTCCAACCCGAATTTTATTTACGTGTTTTAGATGTTGTATATTTAAAATTACATCGCCTAAATTTATGCAGACAGAAAGACCATTTCACAAGATCATTAAAACTCCTGGAGTTATATTATTTTCCCTTTTATTAACTCTTTCTGAGCTGAGATTTACACCCCCTTACGTTTTAATTATATTTTCAATAAATTTAATTTTAAACGAGCTGTGACTTTTCTTCCATTTTAGTAAATATTTCAATATGTCCCCTTTATACTAATAAATAATTTGCCAATGCGTTACCTATGAATAAGTGTTGGCCGAAAGATATCTCAGGTGTTCATGTCTATAAAAAAAAGTTTGATTAATAAAATGGCGTCCCTGTTGTTTAAATCTATTCTGAGGTCTTTATTCATATATATATATATATATATATATATATATATATATATATATATATATATATATATATATATATATGCATGTTCAGAGGGTGGAGGTGGCTGAGTTATTTTTTCATGTCATGATAAACAGGAACATAGACAGACCATCGTTGACGATTGCGGAAAATATGTCAGCGACAAATGTATCACGAATGTAAACAAATATGATGTTTAATTTTTTGAACATATATTTTATTTAGCGTAGATCTGACATTTAATTGGTTAATCAAGACATAACCACAAGTCTAATTCTTATTCTGACCACATGTCCCCCCACCTTTAACTTTCAGAAAAGAGATAACACTTTGTTTTTAAATTTCCTTAAAAATCATTTAATCATCAGTTACTTACCATCGCCCGAAGAAGTATAATCAAATATTGAAATATGCAAGCTTTTGTGTAGCGATTTCAATGTTTTTATTATAACCTTTTATAATAAAAATAATATATATATATATATATATATATATATATATATATATATATATATAAATTTATTAATGGCTGTCCCCTAGCCAATATCTATTGCAGACTATTGCACAAGCGCATATTTGTGTTTTTTCAGCAACCACAGATCCCACTTGTGGTTTATATAGCAACTATGCTGAACAGACCTTAGTTACGATTTCTAGGGGAGAAGCGTGTTATCTAGCGTGATCATCACTGTGAATAAGACGATCACGCTCAAACCCTCGATCATGATGACATGACTTCGTACTAGCACAGCTATTGACGGTACCCAAGGGTACCTTCTACACAATTTCACTCATAAGGTTTGAGTTTTCGGGCACTTTCCAAAGGTGCCGTACGCTGAGATCGCCTCCTCCAGAACGATAACAAGAAAAAAGTCACCTTCCTGACAAATCGACCATGTTGAGATTCAAACCTGTTTCATGGTCAGAAAGCGTACGTTCTAACCACTCAGCTACGTGCCCATTATATATATATATATATATTCTATATATATATATATATATATATATATATATATATAGATATATATATATATATATATATATATATATATATATATATATATATATATATATATATATATATATATGCACCTAGCTTACTCATCACCTCCTACGCAGACATGCTGAAACGTGCGTTGAACGCTTCACCTGAAACTGATGGCGTTTAATATCACACAAGAACAAAACCGCAGGCTGTTCAGTTTTTTCTCGGCTGAGAGCGAAATCCAAAATCGCGTGGTACTCATTAGAGATATGTTGTTCGCAGATGATGCAGTGTTGGCAGCACACTCTGAAAAGTAACTGCAGCGGCTCACGGAAGGTTTTTCAAAAACCTGCCATGAGTTCAGTCTGCCCGATCTAAGGAAAACCAATGTCATAGATCAAGGTGTTGAACTGCCTCCTGCCCTATAAAATCATCAACTATGACCTAGTTGTGGTTCATGGCTTCACATACCTCGTTTCCAACGTTTCAGATACCCTCTGCTTAGACAGGGAGTTCAAATTGTTCATCACGCTAGATAACTCGCTATCTCCCAGAAACAGTAACTAAGATCTGCCCAGCATAGTTGCAGTATAAACCACATGTGGGCTCTGTGAGTGTTGAACAAACACACAAATGCGATGAGCAAGAATCTGAAATAGGGATTGGCTAGCCCTAGTTGACGTATATCCACAAAAAAGAATGGCTAGCGATATCTATCTATCTATCTATCTATATATATATATATATATATATATATTTATTATTATTATTTTTATTTCCTTTGATATCTGGCGTTTACACATTTCTTTCCGGGTCCCGCCCAGGGACCTAAGGTTAGAAATGGCATCATGACACTTTCCACTGCAAAAAAAAATAATTACATAGATAAAGCCCTTCGTAAAGTGTGGGCTGTACTTGTCAGAACAATTTTTTGTATCTCTTTGAGGCATGGACTTCCAGGGATCCCTTCAATCAGCCTACTGGAATCTTTTCCAACCAGTCCAAAGGCTCCAACTACAACAGGAATTGTTGATGTTCCCATGTGCCACATTTTTGAGATTTCTATTTCAAGGTCCTTGTATTTTGACAGTTTTTCGAATATCTTCAAAGACACATTGCAGTCTGCAGGGACTGCCATATCAATAAGGAGGCACTTATTTTGTTTGTGGTCTTTAATAACAATGTCTGGGCGGTTGGCTTTGTTATTATTATTATTATTATTATTATTATTATTATTATTATTATTATTGTATGACCTGATAAAATGGATTCCGTTTATATATTTATTGTCTTATATATATCTTTCTTATCAAACATGTATATTTCTGTATGTTGTTTTTCAGTGTATATTTGAATAATTTTAAGGTAAATTTAAACACAAATTTTGGTTCAGATTCCTTCGATTTCTCATATTGAATCACGTTTTAAGACATTTCGAAGGCTAATCTATTAATGCCCCTGTTCTACCCCCTTATCCCCCTCATCAATTCCTCATTTATCATTTACATTAATGAATCTTGTTTGATACTGTCCTGGTTTCAATTCAGAAATCAATCAAACAACATTATGAAAAAAAATCAAGAAATTATTTGTTCAAGAGTGAATTATTGATTTTCCTGCTGTTATCTAAGGCCACAGACGGTCGACTTGTAATGTAACTTCTATCTGTAGTTTTCTTGAAAAGTTAGTGAATCAAAATGGTACTTTTAGTTGTTTCTGAGCTCATAGTAATAACACGTTGCATCGGGCGTTGTAATAAAGAGTTGAGAATATTTATATTGATTTTTCTGATATCATTCTGAGCATAAATGCCACATTCCCCGCCCCAATGTCATTAAGAAAATTGCATTGTTCTTGTCCTATTTCCGGTTCTAATCCGTGCTCAGTTACCCAGTCTATACGCTCTTCTCCAAGAGCCGCGGTTTCTCTGGTGCTGGCTTGGACATGGACACTGTATATCGGATGGAAGATTTCCGAATGTCCTTTTGTACTGGTCACCGGCAAAGGGGAACATGTGTGACTTCATCTTCCCTTCATGAACGTCTGCAAAATGGACACGAAGGGCGATGGCCAGGGAACATCGAAAGGTGCCAAGAATCCAGTACAGGTTCTGGATTATTCTAATAGCTTTCCCAAATAGATTAATATTACTCTTACTTTTTATTTCGTATATTATCAAACGTTTATCCATACTCTATAACAATAGGTTTTATATCCTTTGGTATTTGTATTGATGCTTCTGATATCACCCGGAGCATAAAATAGCACATTCGTTGCTCCATTGTTTTTAACTAAATTGCACTGTTCTTGTCTCACCTCGGTTTAGTCATCAGAATTCGAATGTTTCGCTATGTTGCTTATTAGGCTGATTGCCTGACTGATTTCGCATTCATTTGCACCTGGCCCTTAGGCAGCAATATGAAAATGGATCTTCTTAGACCTTCCGGTATATCACCACTATCGTATATATAATTTAGTATGTCTAAATTCTGTCAATGCCGAGATAATCTAAAGCTGTCAGTATCTCCATTACCATTCCATCTGGCATCTTTATTCCTGTTTAATTTGGCTCGTGCTAATTTTCACTTCACTTATTTCTGGACCTTCCGTATTTTTGTCCATTCCAGGTTTTCCTCATTCGTTGTGAAAGTGTTCTATCATGTATTCGTTCCATTCTTTTTATCTACAAGATAACCCCAAAATTCCATGCTGTTATTATTTATTAGAAAAAAGGTTTTCAGCAAATTTAACTTAGCGTTACTCCTCAAAATTATCCCCAGAGGCATCCATAACCTTTTACCGACGTGCGCAGTACACTGACGTTAAAAATCAGGTGTCTTGAAGAAAGATGTCTGTTAGTGCCTGCCCTAAGTCTGACTCATTCGCGAAGGATTTCCTACGGAGGTGGTTGTCTAAGGAATGAAAGTGATAATCAGCTGGTGCATATTCCCGTGGGTAAGGTGGATGTCACCGCTAAGTCGCCGTATGGTATCCCTGGCCGCCCGCATCATATGAAGCCTGGCATTGACACAGAGGAACTTTACATCCTTTCGATTAACCAATGCTAGTTCCTTCTGCTTCCGAGCCTGTTGCATACGTTCTAATTGCTGCTAGTCATAGCAGCTCATAGTGTACCACTTATCGATTAGCCTACCAGCTACAGAGTATGATCTTGCCTATTTATAGATATCATAGGGTCCCGTGGTGACAACGAATGTCTAGCATACTTGGGAGTGTCATACCGGACTCACTTTTCATTACTAGTGAGCACTCGATCAAATATGGACAAATTACGCTGCCGAAAAAGCAACGAGAAATAACTCGTTTTTTACTTGTTGGCTCCCGACAGTGTGTGCGGATAGCCATTAACTTGTAGTTCTCCCCTGTGCGGTGCGGACGAATTCATAAGAAACCTGGAAGCATTCGGCAAACTCACCACAGTTTTGGCTTTTGCTCTCCGCCTTCAGAGCCTCATCATCCAGGATCTGTGTCCGAACACTGCGGTTTTCCCCAGAAAGAGATATTCACTGACAATATGATCGCCAAAGGCTTCGCGCATTAGGCGTCATGATACCATAAAGTCATAAAACCGACAACACCGAACGAGGTGCTGCAATAGCGCCATGTTTCCTTGACAGTGCTCGAGTTATTACTGATATGTGTGTGCAACGCACATGCATTGGTCAAGAACAATGCCCCCACCCCAGCGCTTTTCCTGCACGTGACGCACCACTCATTTTAGTATCAGTGATCACTTCTTCCCACACGACGTAAAAAAATCGCAATGTCTTTTTAGTTTTCTTATGTTACTTCTTTCTGTATTATATTCTTTTGATTTTATGCATCCTATCGACGAAGGTGCCTATCGTCCTATCATTTCTCTTATTCTCATATCTGTTACATCTATGCTCTATGATGCAAATTCTTTCAATTTCCGGTCGTTTTGACTCTTCGAATCTGAAGAATGATTAAATTCATTTGTGTCTTCTCTATCAACTCGAAAATGTCAAAGGAAGTGTTTACTTTTAAATTAAAAAAAAATATTTAAATTTTTTTTCTCTCCGGAATTGACTCGCTACCATAATTATTTGGTAAAAACGTTGTCTAGACCACCACCACCACCATCTCACTCTCACCGCAGCAAGCAAAGAAAGAATGGATAAAATCATTACAACCGTTACAAAATAAAAGAAAAAGATAGGATTCCAAATATATTTTAACCGGATATTTCAGCGATAATTCTCTGACTGATTGCTATGCTTTTACCTTTTTATCTATTGGTCGGAGGTTTAAATCAGCGCAGATTTAACTTGATCTAATATAACTGTTTTCTTTAGTGTTCCCAAATCAACAGTCATATAATTAGTGTAACACTACCATTAAAAGTGACGGCATATTTATTAAGTTTTCGATTGAACTGGTTATATTTTTCATAGGAATAATTTAAGATGCTAGCTCGAACGAATAAATTATACATATATATATATATATATATATATATATATATATATATATATATATATATATATATATATATATATATATATATATTGAACGATAAAAATTATTTAAAAAATTATTAAAAAAATTAAAATCTTCAGACACACTGGGCTGTAGATTAATATTCTTTCGTTTTTATTATTATTATTTCATTTAAATTAATCGACTAGTTTCGACCAACATGGCCATCATCGGGAGAAAAAAATATTTCTGCTTGCTAGTAGCAGTAAACTACAGAAATGAATGTCTTGATGGAGAAAATAAACTTTTGTCTGTAGTTTTCATTTGTTTTTTTATTTGTTTTTTTATCTTTTTAACATTAGTTTATTAACATTCCTTGTGTTGGTCAGTCTCTTTTAAGTTGTTATTTGAGCTAAGAGCTGGATGGATTCATATATATATATATATATATATATATATATATATATATATATATATATATATATATATATATATATATATATATATATATATATATGTTCCAGTTACTTTAAAGACACGGGAACAAGAAATACGATATTTATGGTCAAATAATATCAGAAAGAACAATACAAATGCCGACGGATGTAAAAATAAGATACGGCACCAAGAACTATTTGAACTTCCGGCTAAACTTGCTCTTGTTTGAGAAGGATATTAGAATGATCTAGAACTTTAATAGGTACAAATCTCCTGCATACGGATAGAAAGTGAATCCTGTCTTCTCGCTAGATTTAATATTTACAATGAAACAATCCAGAGAGAACAGGAAATCCGAAAGGAATTTATTAATGGTAGACATGATATTAAAACATAGGATATACACATCGCACAATGTTAATAGCAGACACAGAAAACAAAACTCAGGAAACTCCAACAAAAGGACTAAGCAACAATTGTAAGAAGACAGAATGTCTGGTTATCAGCAAAAGGAACAGCACTATATGTAAACTATTGGCGATGCCGAAAGTAAGCAAGTCCCAAAATTGACATATCTAGGAAGTGTTTAAACAGAGCACAGTGAATGTGACACCAAAGCCCGAGTACGCATTCGAATAGATGATACAGATGCCTTCTAAAAGTTAAGCATTAAGAAACAGGAAAGAAAGAAAAGAGTATTTAACTTTGATATAATATCAGTCCTTCTCCATGGCAGAGAATGCTGGGCAACCTGCTCACAGTTAAAGAAGAACTTGTGGCAACAAAAATGCCGTTCTTTTGAAGAATGCTAAGAATCACATGGACTAAACATGTGAGTAACGAGGAAGTTTGACGGAAGATATAAATAAAACTGACATTTAGAATCAAAAAGAGACATTCTGAGAATAATTAATGAGGAAAGATATTGGAGAATTTGACACTCGCAAGACTTTATGACGACGACGTGAGGGACAGAGGAAAGCAGCAACTGACCTACATTACAAGATTGTGCAAATGATTGAAATAACAGGGATTAGAAGAATTAACAAAAAGACAAAACATACTAAGAGGTACAAAGAATAGGACATTGTGGAGAGCCATGATCACTCACGTCATTAATGGAAGCGTCCCTTAAAAGATACATTTTACATTTCGCTAAAATACTTCCGACTATTTTAAAACTCTTGTAGAATTTAAACTTATACTTTTTTCATTCACAGTACACTATGTCTTCCTTAACATTTAAGAAAAATATGTAAATTGAGTGCTTAAAATTCGCTCGTCTGAGTAGAATATTTGCTATTTAGTGAAGAAAAATATGAAGTCATAGAATTGTTAGAGTGACTTTAAGGTCTGTGAACAAAGGTCAAACAAAGGTTAAGTAGATATGCGTCCAATGCAGACTACACAAGTAAAACCCACCTAATATGTTTTTGTATTCATTTATTTGTACCTTTCTGGTCGTGAGAGTGATATAAGAACCACCTTTGGATATTAGTTCTCCCTTCGATACAGAAAGTTAAATTCGAGATTTTCTTTCGGTTTTTCATTAGACCCACCTAATATGTTTTTGTATTCATTTATTTGTACCTTTCCGGTCGTGAGAGTGATATAAGAACCGGCTTTGGACATTAGTTTTCCCTTCGATACAGAAAGTTAAATTCGAGATGTTCTTTCGGTTTTTCATTAGACAACCAAAAACTTTTGTCAACATGAATTAAATCAAAAGCAAAACAGAAAATCGGCTTCAGATTGTCGAAGAGGCACACCGCTGACAGAAATCAATAATCGATCGAAAAACAGTCCATTCTTTTGGTTTAAAAAGAAGTGACAAGTAAATTGTTTGATTGCTTTCTATTCGTTATTGTTCAATGAATTTGTAGGCTACACCTTTCCTAATTGTGCATCTTGTCTTTTGTTGCAGTGTAGATGCAGACATACAGCTTCGTCTTTGTAATGAATCGTAATGCGAGCAATTGACACTTTTCTAACAGATTAGTTTCAATGCAATTCCTCTGTTCGTCATCGCCATTGCTTACCAGTATTCCTTCACTAAGTGCATCCTTAAGTAACTTATTTCCAGTAAAAAGAAAAACCCTGCACAACCATCTTTGAACAGAAAGTTCACTAACCTCATCTTTCCCAAAGACACTGCCTATTCTACTGATTGATTCTTTCAGTGTTTCAAATTTAAATTCGTACTGTCGAAAAGCCTCACAATTTTTTTGCTGCCATGTTGAATTTCCTCGTTACAACTTTTATGAAGATATTAGTTACTAAGGAAACAGGATTAATGCTATGGAAAATTCTAACAAACGATTGTTCTTTGAAGTATTTATCTTTTCTTTGTTAAATCGAATTCATGAATTAAAACGTCTTATTTTACTGTTGAACAGAAATTTAAACCCAACATCAAACGTCGTTATAGGTTACATTGAAATTATTCTTTTTTGTCTTTCTACACAATAACGTTTTCAAGCACAGTAACAGCTTGCGTCTTAGTGACTCTATCTCCTTGCTTGCGCTGAAATGATTTTAAAAAAATAGATAAAAGAAGCATTGAAACAGGTCCGGAATTAATATAAAAGACGTGACTTTTTATCGTTGCAGTTAGGTTTAGTAATGAAACTGTCGTTGTCCCCTCCCTTTCGTCCGCTATTTTTCATGACATCAAAATAACCTATCGCACATAATTGTGATCCCTTCATTTGGATGGTTTTATTATATTATATTATATATTTCCGTTGTATAATGTTTATTATCCCAAAAACAAATGTTTTCATTTGACTGCTATCAACTTCCACGGCACAATTCAAACAAGAAGACATTTCTAGGAGGAATCTTTTACGAGAAATCTCGCCAAACAGTTTTGATACGTTGGATTATCTACACGATTGTTTCCCTAAATTAAACATGTTGCATACTTTCATGCATCATATAAGTAAATAAATAAAATTCAACAATTTTGACAATTTTTACGTCCCAGATGATCTTAATTAAATGGATGGAAATAAGAAAAAATAAACTCTCCTAATGCCAACTAACAACATATAGAAAAAGATAGTTTACACAACCTAATACTATCCTTATTTTCTTGCTATTTGGTTGTGTTTCATTTAAATCACCTCGGTTTACACTATTTAAATAAATATATTGTTACTTGTTTTTTATTTTTCCAAACCTGTTGTTATTTTGATATTTTCGGCGTTATTTCGGTATTTCTAGGTTTATAACTAAATCAAATGGAAGAAGATTAGGTTGAATTCCAAGATGACATAGACTTTGCCTTCTTCATAATTTGAAGTCGTTTGAAACTCTCATTTTTGCTTGGCACAAACACTGACCATTAACTCCAGCAAGAATCTCAATCTGCAAGTTAAGAATCTCAAAGATTCTGTAAATAGATAATTGCGTTCTCTCTTATATCTTTATTTATTTGTTGCTTCTTAGCTTCATTTTTTCTTTCCCTTTCAATTTTTCGGTCATATTTCCTGTTTTGGTTTTCTTTCTTTGTTGTCCTTCAAATTTTCATTTGCTTTCTCTGTGTCATTCTTCGCTTAATTATGCCTTTCATTTATGTAATTCTCTTTCTTTCTCTTAGTTACGACTATATTATCATCATCCTCATTTTCTGCAATTCTTATTTTTACCTGGCCCTCCTCAAGCGAAACAAATCATCCTTACCGTCATCATTTCTTCCTCTACTCTCATCGTCCTAATAGACAATAATTAACTTATCATCTCGGCTGTAAAAGTACTATTCAGATTTTTAGGCTCATTTTTAAACAAGAACGCGTTCTACTTTTATTCCTTTCACAATACTTGTCGTATAGTTTCACTGTATAAGTCTTTCCATAAAAAAAAACGGCTGGCGCTGTACGTCAAGTAGAAACTGTGAGATAAACATTATTGGTTTCACTGATAGACTAAGCAACGGTAATAATTGTTCCAACATCAGTATCATTATTATTATTGGGAGTTTTATTGGCGAGTATATTCCACACAAGAATGAAATGCGGTTAAAAAATAAGTCATCTGAATTAATTGCAAATATTTTTCTTTACTCATCAGATGACAAATTTCTAGACATGTTTCGTATCATTTGTTAATTTATTTTTGTAAACCTATTAATTTAGCCGAAAGGAAATACGAAACATTTTACGTCTATCAGGAATTATTATAGCGTCTTGCTTTATAAAATTTTGTCGTAAACACAAAACATATTGAAGAAGCCAAGTCAAAAATCGAAGCCAGAAAGAGATGCAATAAATTCATGGATGCGCCTGTTAAAGTGAACATGTATTTTGATACACGGGTATGTGTTGCTTTAAAAGCCGTCTTTCCAGATTCATCTTATATGTCGCCAAAACTTATGATCTACTTGCTGTTAAAAGACCGTTTTTTACTGAAATGTATATTTATACGAAAAACAAAGATAACAATTCTTAAAATTTCGTACAGCGTTTGAACGAATAAAATAATCTCAAAATAATGCTAAAGTGCGAGGTGGGGGGAGTAAGATCTATTATGTAGTTGAAGCTGAATGCTTTATTTCTTACTAGCAGAATGGCCGGCGTTGCCCGTGCTTGATTAAAAAATAGTACGACTCATACAGCAATCGCTATCACTTGATTCTAAAATATTTTTACCCTTCCTTGCCTTTAAAGGAGTGCCCTTTGCCGTGCTGATGTTTTTACATGCCTTAATTCTTGCCTATCTCACACTGCGAATTTTTTCTAAGTTCTATACTAAACATTAAATCTGTTACGAAAAAAGAACTAAACAAAATAAACACAAAACGATCAAAAAAAGAAAAGGACTCGTAACTGGAAAAACCGAATGAAAAAAGAATGTTAATAACAAATACTTTTCCACACCCAAACCAGTTATGGGGAATCAGAATCAACGTTGAGTTTAAGCAAGCGAATGAGCCAACTGGAGTAAAGTGCCATGCAGATTTAAATTTTTCCTATTTGTGACGAATGAAGCTATCGATTTGTTTTTTGCATGCTAGCATACTAGTTAACATTCGTGCCAGTCAGCTGTTGGCTCTCACGCTGACCAATAGAGCCTTCCTGCCTATTCGTGGCAGCCAGCTATAGACTCTCACTCTGGCCAGTAGAAAATGGGCGCAAACTACATGGAAACTGCCGTAGAAGCATGAAAAAATCGATTATTTCCACTATCGATGGGAGTTGGGAAATGCAAAGTCGGTCTTGGGCTTTTCGCTAACTTGGAGCATGTGCATGTAGATTTTGGTGCAAATCCGTCGAAAATTGCGGCCGTACATTCGTTACACACACACACATCCTGCCTTTTATAGATGGAGATTGAAACAGAATATCTGAACTTTGCTTAAATTAAGTCATATTTTGGAAGTGTTGATCACTTTCTGTTTTTTATTCTCCTATATATAGATACACTGACGTCACGGCGAGTTGACAGTATGCTTTATGCCTGAACCCAATTTTCTGGCTTGCACAAAGCATTCAATATCTATAACCAACACTTAATAATATTAACTTTGAACATGGACATAATATCTTGACCGTGTTTTGAAACAAAATAATGAAAACATTTTATAAAACATACATATAACAAACTATTTCTTATTTTAACAGTTAAAATATAATCCTTGGTTAATTGTATAGTCGAAAGCGCTCGGATAAAAAGAACATTCGGACAGTTTTTATATAATTTATCATCCGAAAAGAAAATAATTCTTAGATCACATGAGAAATTGTATAAAAAAATTAAATAAAAGCCACTTGTTTGTTGTTTTCAATGGAATGTGCATGAAAGAAGGATTGCAGTCAAGATATTATGTCCAAGTTAATATTATTAGGTGTTGGTTTTTTTGTTTTTATTAATAAGGCTTCCATTATTTTTAGACTTTTTGCATGTAGATGATGCTATTATATTAGTGTTGAGTCTTGACTCATTGTTGAATCTCGCCTAATGCATGGAATAATAATGCAACACAAAATGTACTTAGAACAAGAATGTATTATAACAAGAAAGTGTACACAATAAGTACATATAGTATTTCTGTATATTTCTGGGAAGACGTTCCTGGAGAATGTGTTGACTAGTCGCAGTCGATCAGAGTCTCTAGTTGGATCTCGTGATTCCTCCTCCCGTCCTCCGGTACCAACCACTATTTATATAGTTGGTAGTCACCTATGCAGATTAGGTGGATCCTACCAAAACACCCCCTCCCAAGCCTTGGAATCCTTTTGGATTTCAACTGGCTTCTATATGGGATGATGATTATGGTTATTTCTTTGTAGATCCCCTTTGCATAGTTCATATGT
Source organism: Acanthosepion esculentum (assembly GCA_964036315.1). Taxonomy (NCBI): domain Eukaryota; kingdom Metazoa; phylum Mollusca; class Cephalopoda; order Sepiida; family Sepiidae; genus Acanthosepion; species Acanthosepion esculentum. Next base: position 137,450,243 of record OZ038482.1, read on the forward strand.
ATATCTGTTTTTTTTTTCAATATCTTTTTCGTTTTGGATTCACGTCCAATGGGTCCGTGAACTTTCGTTTCCTACCGGATCTTCTCGGTTCATGAGCACTCTGCGGAGGTTCTACTTGAAAAGTATCATACATTACATCAATGGGATCTTCCTCCTCATCCGGTATACTCTCTTCATGCTCTAGCACGTAGCATTTTTTGAGTTGGTTCTGGTGCCTCTTATGAGTATTCTTCGGCCCTTTTATTATGTAAATCAGGTCACCGATTCTCTTGTCCACTATACCTCGCTCCCAGAACTCAATGTTGTTCCTATAGCACTTGAAAAACACCTTCTCTCCGGGGGTCTATCTTTTTCTAGCTGTATACATAGTGTTCTTTATTCTATTCCTTCCTGGCAAAAGCTTGTCAAACACTGACTTAACTTTCCTAGCGAACATTAGTTCAGCTGGTGCCATGTTTGATGGTGTTCTCTGGTTAGGCGTGATTCTGTATACTTGTAGGAATTGCTGAAGCGCCTTTTCCGTTGGAACTCCTGAGGCTTTCTTCAGAGCGCGCTTTAACGTATCTACAAATCTTTCTGCGAGTCCATTGGATCTTGGATGATACGGCGGCGTCGTTATGTGGTTAATTTGATATAACTCACAAAATTCCTTAAAATAGTCAGAAGTGAATTGTGTACCATTGTCACTGACAATACACTCTGGCACACCGAACCGTGCAAATAGTTCATGCAAAAAAGTTGTTGTGGTATTGGACGTAGGATTTTTGCAGCGTAGTACTTCCGGCCATTTTGTAAAGCTATCTACCACTATTAAGTAGTAATAATCTTCTACTGGACCAGCGAAATCAATGTGTAATCTTTCCCACGGATGATCCGTCTTTGGCCATGGTTTGTGTACTATAGGTGGTGCCTTAGCTGCTAACGCACACCCTTTACATCGATGAACCATGTTTTCGATATCCACATCCATTCCTTTCCAACATACAAAGCTTCGCATTAAGCTTTTTGTTCTATTAATCCCCGGGTGACCCATATGAAAGTCCCGTAGGATTCTTTTCTGCAACATTTGTGGTACTACTACTCTCTCACTTGCGAAAGGCACGTTACGTTTCTTTTTAAATATAGGCATAGTATTTTCTTTTAATTCAAATTTAGCTTCAAACTTGTTACATCTTCCAGGACCAGGTGTAAAGGTTTCCGGAAACTTTTTCTTTAATTCCCCTTTAATGTCTTGTCTTGTTTGCGTAATACTTTCTACTTTTCTGCAGAATGAGTTTAAAGGTTTATCCCACAATTCGAATGTTTCAATAAAATCTGTACCCAACAAGTTTTCTCCATTTCTCAGAATGAAAACTTTTATTTTTTTAACGATCCCATTCAATTTCATTGGAAGTACAACCTCGCCTTCGAAGTTAATTTGCTTTCCAGTTACCGTTCGAGCGAGTTTCGTTGACTTCATTATTGTAGGCCTTTTTAAAATTTTCCATGTTTTATCGTTCATTATTGTTAAATCTGACCCCGAATCGAGTTGAAATTTGATATTCTTTTTGAATATTTCAGTCGTCACATATTTCCTCAAATCTCTATCTGATTTGATATTCGAATTTGTTTGTCTAATTCGGCTCTTGAATTTCTTCGTTTTACAACACGATCCTTTGTGACCATTCTTTTGGCACACGAAACATTTCTTATTTCTATATGGGCAATTTACCTCCCAATGTCTTTTGTTACAACGTCTGCAATTATATGGTGGGACTTTTTTATTTTCGTTCTTTTTATTTTCTTGTCTATTCTTAAAGTACGCCGAAATTTTACTCCAATTTTTTGCTGATGGGTAATGTGACTGCTTTTTTATTTTTTTAATATAAGCAATGCCAGCTTTTTCGATTTTTTGCGACTCTTTTTTTAAACTTACGGCCCGTTGACACTCCTCTGCTAACTTTTGCAGGGTAAGGCCTTGTTCAGATTCGAGTTTAGACAAAACTCTACGTCTTATTTCGGCAATCTTACTGGATACCAGTCCTTGAGCAAAAATTAAGCACTTGAATTCTTCAACCGTAATCTCTGCCAATCTGAAATTGTCACAATGTCTATTCACTATAGATGCATATGTTAAGTAATCCTGATCGTCGGATTTAGAGACATGCATGCATAACCATCGCTTATGCCAAAGCGACATATTTGCTCCAAACAGCTCTTTTAGCAATTTCACTGTTTCCGAGAATTCCAATTCAGTTGTTTTTCTCGGTAGAATAAAATCTACAAATTTGCTATGTTCTGCTGTACCTAGCTTTCTTAGTAATAGACTGACTTTTCTTGAATTCGACCAGTTTTCACAGTCTGTGTAGAAAATATCTTCATATCGTTTAAAGTACGCTTCAAACGTTTTTTCTTCGTCTGGCACATAGTTGAAAGTTTCCAGCGAATTAAATATGGTGTTATTATAGTATGAAGAATTTCCCTCATTTGCCTGATAGTTGTTTAATTTCTCCAGTGTTAACTTTTGAATTTCTAAAAGTCTTTCCTCTTGACGTTCTTGATATTTTTGCATTGCTATCAGTTGTTCTTGCTGTGCTATCTGTTGTTCTTGCTGACGTTGTTGACTCAACTGCTGGGATTTTAATAATTCAGATATGACTTTGGATAGTTCCTCCATTTTTAGCTGATAGTGTTCATGCAACAAGGAATATACTTTTAATTTGTGTATCCACGAATATCATATAAGCTGACCAAAAAATCGAAACAACGTACGACTTTTATATTTTATGTCTTGCTTTTACATTCACGCCCGTGCTAATCAACTTTGGTATTTTTTTTTTCGTGAACAGAGAGCGTCGGACTTTTTTTTTTCGTTTTCGACTTCTGTTCGCGTATTCCAATGACAACGTCTGATTTTCTTATCAGAGGTAATTCGTCACTATATTGTTGAACAAATAATTTTAAAAAAATAATTTTTTAAAGTTTGTTATCTTTCAAAGTCGACACGGTGTATTTGTGCTCCTTTTAATCCATGCATGTTTTTGTAGTCGGCCAATTTTTTCTTTTTAGAGGGTGTCTCGTTGTAGATAATTTTTTAATTTAAAATTACCGTTATTCGTTTACGACACCTTTCCAATTTTTCTGAGTGAACGTTCCTTTATGCTTAGTCGTCTTTTAACGAGTTCTACATATCCAGAAGTTCAGAATCCTTCGTCGTTACGTTAACGTTGGACTTTGAATTAATAGTTTTTTTTTTTTTTCAGCCTGGGTTCTTCAATGACTTGTACCAATTGTTGAAAACTCTCACTATTAATTATTTCTTCTTTCCGTATGGTTCGTTCTACTTCTTTGCCATTGTTGAAACTTGGCGTATGGTTCGTTCTACTTCGTGGCCATTGTTGAAACTTGACGTATGGTTCGTTCTACTTCGTCGCCATTGTTGAGTCTTGACTCATTGTTGAATCTCGCCTAATGCATGGAATAATAATGCAACACAAAATGTACTTAGAACAAGAATGTATTATAACAAGAAAGTGTACACAATAAGTACATATAGTATTTCTGTATATTTCTGGGAAGACGTTCCTGGAGAATGTGTTGACTAGTCGCAGTCGATCAGAGTCTCTAGGTGGATCTCGTGATTCCTCCTCCTGTCTTCCGGTACCAACCACTATTTATATAGTTGGTAGTCACCTATGCAGATTAGGTGGATCCTACCACAACAATTAGTGTTGTCAACAAGTATGTTACGAATAGTGTCCGGTAGGTCTCCATGAATATTTAAATGAGATCTAATTGAGCTATTGTCAGAAAGGGGTAGAGTGAGTCTGCGTGTCAAACATGTTGTAATGTGGCCTATATAATTATTTACGAATTTTGATTGATCAGGAATACAATTTCATAATGGGTATTTAAATTCGTAAATAATATTTGCCCTATTTAATTTTGTTCTAGGCGGTGAATTATTATTTTAAACTATAAGGTTAGAGGTTTCAAATTTTTTATAATAAATAATTAATCTAATTTTTTTGCTATTGTCAACTGGTATTATGCACTTTTTTATAATGTTCTTAATTCTACATTCATCCTGTTTATAATTTTCGTTCATATATATATATATATATATATATAGAGAGAGAGAGAGAGAGAGAGAGAAAGAAAGAGAGAGAGGTGGATGCGCACTGCTGATGAGTCCCAAACATAGGACGAAACGGCCGTCCAGTTCTGTTGAAGTTTCTTCTAGACTCAATGAATTACTTATGATTATCTTAAATCCTCCTAATTTCTAAATTTCACATGCACACACAAACACAAATATATATATATATATATATATAAAGGTGCTCAAAACCTTTTCTAAACTTTTTATATGCTAATGACCCGGTTTAGTAGAGCACATTTTGACCTGCAGTTTAGCTCCTCTATCGTGGTGCTGTTATCATCTATGTCATTAACCACTTTTATTTGCAATAACGACAAGACTTTATCAAGTAGAATTGATTTAATTTTGTTTTTGGGCCATTGTTCAGTTGGTTCGCCATCTTGAACTGACCTGGTGGCATATAGTTTGTCTATTCTACAAACTACAGCTACCGACAGTCTGATGATTGATTAAAATAAAATAATACACACAAAAAATAAAAAGAACAAAAATAATAAGAAGTAAAATAATAATAATAATAATAAATAAATAAATAAATATTTACTCAATTTATTATTAGGTTTAAACAAAATTGATCAATGTAGTTAGACAGAGCTACAAAGTACTTACAATAGACTCTACCTAGTCTCTACATTCTGTATTTATACCTCAAGAATATGTTAAGTCCGTATTAAATTTGACCTTTGAATCTACGTCTAAATATGGAGTTCTTCCCAATAGACCCAGTATATTTTTTAAACCAAAAGTTCGTGCCTGATGAGTTGGTAGAACAACGAAACTTTAAGTTGCACTTAGAACGTATATATATATATATATATATATATATATATATATATATATATATATATATATATATATATATGTCTGTATATATCTATATATAAATATGTATATATATTTATATATATATATTTATTTAATTATATAACTATATATACATATATATATATATATATACATATATATATATATAACACAGTATATGGCACTATATACATATATATATATATATATATATATATATATATATATATATATATTTATATAATTATCTATAAATATATACATATATATATGTATATATATATATATAGACAGAGAGAGAGAGTTCTACGCAAAAGTTTACAATACATTACAAAAATGTTTATAGGAATTTCTAATATATTTACATTAATTAACTTTTACTCCTCGTAGAACTTATATTTAGGAATTCAGTCAAACAATCAGATTTTTTAAAAAAAACTTCAAATAATATCCCACGAAGATAAACCGATATTTCGTAACTGAAACATTTTTTTTTATTTACAACAGCCTTTTTTAATAAAGTGTTCAAACTTTACGAGAATGTTCCAAATTAGGATGGAGTTTGTTTTTTAGAATCTTCGAGATTAATATTATGATTACTTTTAGGAATAATTAAAAGTATTGCTCATTTTTTTCTGTCATCAGTCATTTAAACATTGACAGAATGAAGAAAAGCAAAATAATTGGTGAAGACCTCCGTAATCGTAATGTTGACCTTCATACAAATGGACGTGATTATAGGAAGATATCAGTCGGTGCGACAGTTCGTCACTGGAACACGTTTCATTCCATTCGTCCCCCAAAAAGCACTGGTCATCCTAGAAAGATAACGGAACGTACGCCATAATTATTGCCGAGCAAAGTTGGCAACGAGCCTCGAGTTACGCTTAAAGAACTTCAGGGAGGACTAGAATTAAGTGGAGTAAAAGTTGGTATGGATACAATTAATCGTTCACTTTATCGATATGGTGACTCCAAGGGAAAAAAACACTTCTTAAGCGAAAACTCTTTCTTATTAGACTGGATTTTGCAAACGAGCATTGTATTAAACCTGCAACATTTTGGGAAATTTTAGACGAAACGAAAATTGATCTTTTAGTCAGAAATGCAGTGACAAAGGTCATGTGAAAGAAGTTTACTGGCTACTTGCCGAAGAATACTATCCCACCAGTAAAATTTGGAGGCGGATCAATCATGATCTGGGGCTGATTTAGTGCTTCAGGTATTGAAATAATAGAAGGGATGATGTATGGAACATATTTTAGGGATATTTTGGTGAGAGTGCACATCTAGGGGGTGAATGATTATTTTAAACTATAAGGTCAGAGGTTTTAAATTTTTTATAATAAATAATTAATCTAATTTTTTTGCTATTGTCAACAGGTATTATGCACTTTTTTATAATGTTCTTAATTCTACATTCATCCTGTTTATAATTTTCGTTCATATATATATATATATATAGAGAGAGAGAGAGAGAAAGAAAGAGAGAGAGGTATATGCGCACTGCTGATGAGTCCCAAACATAGGACGAAACGGCCGTCCAGTTCTGTTGAAGTTTCTTCTAGACTCAATGAATTACTTAATTATGATTATCTTAAATCCTCCTAATTTCTAAATTTCACATGCACACACAAACACAAATATATATATGTATATATATATATATATATATATATATATATATATATATATATATATATATATATATATATATATATATATATACATACACACATACATACATACACACACACACGTCTGTGTATGTAATAGGACGATAAATGAATTTCTGGGAATAAAATGATCACAATATTGTCAATAAGACTGATGCTAGTTATTATATGATATTTGAGAAAAGCGAAGCACGAGAAGAAAGATTATAATGTCGGAATATTCCGACACGCCTGTGTCGTTTATCAACCAGTCGAGAAATAAAGAAGTGTGACATACCTTTTCGGTGAATTCGGTTTTTGTTCATGTTACAACCTTAATCCTGACAAACTACAATTTTACAACATACGATAGGGGAAAACAAATTCCCTGGAAGAATGAGTCCCAATTATTTGTTTATTTCTCGTCTGGTTGAAAAATTACGGGCGGTTGCGAAAAATGACAGGCGGATACATACATATATGCATACATATATATATATATATATATATATATATATATATATATATATATATATATATATATATATATATATATATATGTGTGTGTGTGTGTGTGTGTGTGTGTATATAATTTTAGAAAACGGTGAGAAGGTCTAAAAACCATCTACACAAAATTTGCTTACTGGCGTCGAGCAATTATTTGCCTGTAAGTAACATTTGGGCAGATACTTTTTGGAGCTGCTCAACTTTTTCTAAACTTTTTATATGCTAATGACCCGGTTTAGTAGAGCTAATTTTGACCTGCAGTTTAGCTCCTCTATCGTGGTGCTGTTATCATCTATGTCATTAATCACTTTTATTTGCAATAACGACAAGACTTTATCAAGTAGAATTGATTTAATTTTGTTTTTGGGCCATTGTTCAGTTGGTTCGCCATCTTGAACTGACCTGATGGCATATAGTTTGTCTATTCTACAAACTACAGCTACCGACAGTCTGATGATTGATTGAAAAACACATGAAACTAGCAGTTGTGGTAAGTCACAAGCCTACCGGGATTTTTACTTCAATAAATTATCTACATATCTATATCTTTGTATATATTTCTATATCTATTTATATATATATATATATATCTTTCTATATATAATTATCTATATGTATATATATATCGATATATATATGTATGTATACATATATATATATGTATGTATACACACACACACACACACACATATATATATATATATATATATATATATATATATATATATATATATATATATATATATATATATATATATATATGGATTTGTATATTACAAAAAATAGAAATCCAAAATTGCCCCATTTCAATAGCTATTTCGGCCCACAAAGACTTTTTGTAAGCCTTGGCAACTCAGAAGCGTGAAGAAATAAATACAGTATGTGCTTAAAATTTATACATTTAAAGAATAAATGAAGAAGAAGAAGAGAGACAGATGAAAAAGAAAAGTAAAACGACAGATAAATGAAGAGGAAGTTGCAGATAGAGTTTCGACATAAATTAACTCCCAATATTATGGTAGTCGTGGTGGAAGTGTCCAATCAAGAAGACATTTAAAATAACTTTGTCCTATATTTTAAAATATTAACATCTATTTTATATAAGGAAAACTGCTTAAAAGTATTTAGAAATTTGAGATTTTTTAAATATTTTTAACAAAGTGTAAGTAAAACAATATGTAATATAAGATAATAATACATATAATATCATAAGTAGAATAATTATTAAATAAAACATAAGTGAATAAAATTAAATTAAATTAAAAAATTAAAAACATAATTTTATAAAGACAAATTAATTAGTATTAACAATAAATTCATAAATAAATATCAAATATAAATTAATAATAATTAAATTAAAATTAATTAAAAATAATATTAAATATAAATGAATTATCACATATAAAATAAATAAAATAAAATTTAAAAAAATATTCAATATTAAATATATAAAATAATTAATTAAAATAAAAAAATACATACAAAAAATAAAAAGAACAAAAATAATAAGAAGTAAAATAATAATAATAATAATAATTAATAAATAAATAAATATTTACTCAATTTATTATTAGGTTTAAACAAAATTGATCAATGTGGTTATACAGAGCTACAAAGTACTTACAATAGACTCTACCTAGACTCTACATTCTGTATTTACACCTCAAGAATATGTTAAGTCTGTATTAAATTTGACCTTTGAATCTACGTCTAAATATAGAGTTCTTCCCATTAGACCCAGTATTTTTTTAAACCAAAAGTTCGTGCCTGATGAGTTGGTAGAACAACGAAACTTTAAGTTGCACTTAGAACGTATATATATATATATATATATATATATATATATATATATATATATATATATATATATATATATATTTATATATATATATATATATATATATATATATGTCTGTATATATCTATATATAAATATGTATATATATTTATATATATATATATTTATTTATATGCATATATATATATTTATATATATATACACATATACATACATATATATAATTATATATCTATATAGAGATATATATAATTATATAACTATATATACATACATATATATATATATATATGGCACTATATACATATATATATATATATATATATATATATATATATATATACATATATATGTATATGGCACTATCCAATTATATATATATATACATAATTATCTATAAATATATATATATATATATGTATATATATATATAGACAGAGAGAGAGTTCTACGCAAAAGTTTACAATACATTACAAAAATGTTTTTAGGAATTTCTAATATATTTACATTAATTAACTTTTACTCCTCGTAGAACTTATATTTAGGAATTCAGTCAAACAATCAGATTTTTTTTAAAAACTTCAAATAATATCCCACGAAGATAAACCGATATTTCGTAACTGAAACATTTTTTTTTATTTACAACAGCATTTTTTAATAAAGTGTTCAAAATTTACGAGAATGTTCCAAATTAGGATGGAGTTTGTTTTTTAGAATCTTTAGGAATAATTAAAAGTATTGCGTCATTTTTTTCTGTCATCAGTCATTTAAACATTGACAGAATGAAGAAATGCAAAATAATTGGTGAAGACCTCCGTAATCGTAATGTTGACCTTCATACAAATGGACGTGATTATAGGAAGATATCAGTCGGTGCGATAGTTCACATAGGCACTGGAACACGTTTCATTCCATTCGTCTCCAAAAAAGCACTGGTCGTCCTAGAAAGATAACGGAACGTACGCCATAATTATTGCCGAGCAAAGTTGGCAACGAGCCTCGAGTTACGCTTAAAGAACTTCAGGGAGGACTAGAATTAAGTGGAGTAAAAGTTGGTATGGATACAATTAGTCGTTCACTTTATCGATATGGTGACTCCAAGGGAAAAAAACACTTCTTAAGCGAAAACTCTTTCTTATTAGACTGGATTTTGCAAACGAGCATTGTATTAAACCTGCAACATTTTGGGAAATTTTAGACGAAACGAAAATTGATCTTTTAGTTAGAAATGCAGTGACAAAGGTCATGTGAAAGAAGTTTACTGGCTACTTGCCGAAGAATACTATCCCACCAGTAAAATTTGGAGGCGGATCAATCATGATCTGGGGCTGATTTAGTGTTTCAGGTATTGAAATAATAGAAGGGATGATGTATGGAACATATTTTAGGGATATTTTGGTGAGAGTGCAAATCACGATCAAATTCACCAGACGTAAAATTCCTGTTTTTCTTTCTTCTGCTACACCTCCCTCTATAGCTTTCATACATTTCCCTCTCACACTTGTTTGCCACTCCCACATACTCTCACTAACATTTTGTATTTTTGTACCTGGAGTTATATTTTCCGATTTCTTTTTGAATTTGTAGGTCTGATGAATTGGATCGTGATTACGATTCCAATATAATAAATCATAACCATGGAATATTAGTGTTTGAGCCTTTTATATTATATTCTTACTCTGTCCTGGGCATTAAGTTCTACCTGGATTCCTCTTGGGAATTAATATATATATATATATATGTGTGTGTGTGTGTGTGTGTGTATTTATATATATATTAATATATTTATTTATTTAAATATATATACATTTATGTATGTATATATATATATATATATATATATATATATAAATATATATAAATATACATATATATATAAATATAAATATATCTATATATATCTTAAAAGACTTAAAGGTGTATTTTAATAATTTAAAACCTGTTATCAACAGTGACTACCAGGAATAGTCTGGCTGACGACTGGGGAAAGACTCGGTGACAGCTGGAAAGACAGTTGGCAAGCAGGAAAGACGGCTATACGGAGTCTGCAGGGTTCGCATCCCTAATGACATGTCTCTGTTGTAAAGAAATTCCCGTTTCATGCTGCAAGTAGATCACGGAATACATACCCCCAGGGGATTCCGAGAGTGGGGGAGTATGAGATCCCCGGTAGGATGGATTATACGGTTACGACCACAGCAAACGCCCAAAGGACTTCTGACTCAATATGCCACTGCGGAAAGACCTGTAAGAATCAGCGCGGCCTAAAAATACACCAGGCCATGATGAAATGTGCAGTAGTGGCTGAGAACACACAACGCATAAGTGTTACACCAAATAAGAGGGAGGTGGAGCAGGTCCCGGTGACAAACCACAGCGCCCAGCATCACCCAGACGGGCGCCACCGGTGGCGTCATGAAAAGGTTTTTGAGGCGACAGCCCTCATTATTGCTGAAGCTTTGCAAAGCAATAAACTCATCCCAGAAAGAAGAGCTATCCGCTTCGTTAAAGCAGGTTCAAAGCCGAGTAAGAAGCAGGTTCAAAGCCGAGTAAGCAGGATCCCATTCACTATTATCGTCCGCGTCGGATTGGCAGATGCGGGTCGATCTCAGGAAACAATTGAAATTCCCTACACATATATCGTCCTCCAATCTCCGTCCAGACATAATCGTTTACTCGGATGCCACAAAACAGATTATTTTGCTGGAGTCAACTGTCCCATGGGAGGAGCATATGCAAGAGGCATTTGAGAGAAAGCACAGTAAATATGACTCTTAAATGATTGCAGAACTAAAGGATGGCGCATTGTTTCCCTGCCGAGATCGGCTGTAGGGAGTTCGCCGGACAGTCAATGATACGAGCCCTTACTAGCCTAGGGATAACTGAACAAAAAAGAAGGCGGGCAATTCAAATGATCCTGGAATCCGTCGAAAAGGCCACCAGGTGGTTGTGGATAAATAGGGCTAATGTGTGGGCCAAAACTACTAAAAATACGAACGTTTCCAGTGTAGATGTACATACGTCGTAAATACCACCACTAAATACTTTTAAGGCTGATTTGTATATATGTATGTGAAAATTATGTATATAGATGACGGGAAACTTTCGAGAATGTTTCGATTTACATTCAGTCGTATATTCAACGACTTCATTTTCGCGTTTTACTGGTCTTTTGAAGAGAATTAATTTTATTACAAAAACATTCTTACAAGTAATCTTTCCTTTCTTTAATCGGAATTCATGGGTATTTTTTTTATTTTGGCGTAACTTATTTTAGCTAAATTTACACGCTATTTTTTCTTTTAACTATTATTCAACATGTAAATATCTTGATCAATTTATTTTAAGCAAATTCAGTTATGTTATTTCTCTTAGTTTTTAAACGAATTCCTTCTGGTAAGGATAATTTTAGGCGGGGGAGTAACTTATTTTATCTAAAATTTGCACGGGATTTTTTTAAACTAGTATTTAACATGTAAATTGCTTGATTAATTTATTTTTAAGCGATTTTAGTTAAATGTTTTTCTCTTAGTTTTTAAAGTTGTAAATAGTCTAAGTCATTTTAATTACTCTATTGCAAACATTTTATTAAGTGTAGTTTAGAAAAGAAGGAAAGTAAAAAAGAAAAAGAAAGACCAAACAAATAAGTTATTTTAGAGAAGTTAAAAGGTGAGGAAGAGACAGAAAAGTCGTAAGACAAGCCAATATAATAAATCGTTGTTTTTTATTTTGTTTTTTTTTGTATATATATATAGATATATATATATATATATATATATATATATATATATATATTGGTTTGTTTTCTTCTCTTCTTCCAAAAACACCCTGTCTTGGCCGCATGTAGGAAGATCAGTACAACCACGCATACTTAATCGATAACTTCGAATAGCCCAAGTGAAGTCTTGAAAGGTTGCTGTTTACTGGGGAAACTTATATAATGCACGTCCTAAAGCTAGTAGCAAATTTTCTTCTGGGTGCAGGCCGAATACTGATCATATTCGGTCGGTTCGCCCATCGAAGAAGTCTGTTGTTTATTTAGACCGGAATCTTCTAGTGACATGGGCGCAACAACACTGACGACGCACCTAGATTCGGCACTTAAAGGTGTATTTTAATAATATCTATCTATCTATCTATCTATCTATCTGCTTGATGAGATCTGTTGATACACATCGAACCATGAGTGCATTTTTGTAGCGTTTATCTGAATGTGTGAATGTAATATACTACAATGTTTGATAATGAAAATGTTTATTAGTTGAAAAAGTATATCCGATCACAACATTCTCTTTAATATTTTAAAGTCTAAAAAGACATGTTTTCTTCGTTGCCGCGTAGAGTGCTTTTAAAATAATTTTTTTTCAAACAGCTTGAGCATTTGTTGGAGAACTTCCTGAAATATATTTGCTATGCGATGAGATTTTATCCGTTATCTGTGTGATTAACCAGAAAAACTGATACGCGTGTACAAACGTGGCAAATAATGATTTCATGACAATAATCTCCATTCTGAATACAAATTTATTAAAGAGAATTCAGGGTAATTATATATTGTATTTCTCTACCTTTATTTACATTATAAGAGTTAATTTAATAATACAAGGTAACCAAAAAAGTTCTGTCCGTTTTTTGATTAGTCATTGAATGAAGTTGAAATATATACGAAATGCGTGTAGCAATTGTTTTCAAATTCGAACAGCCGGAAGTAGGAAAATCAGACGTTATAAAAACATGCGCACCGTGCCCGGCCATCAGTTATAAGTCGGACAGATGTGAGAAGGTTGGAAGTGTCTAGAGATCTAGTTCGGGGCTGTTTGCTTTACGACTTCAAAGTGGGCTTATCAGCAGCTGCATAAAGTCGCCGCATATGTCAAGCGTTTGGGGATAGTGCTGTGGATGAACGTTGGCGTTGGTTTCGAAAATTCAAGTCGGGAGATTTGCCTCGCAGTGGAATCCCACAGGTCTTGAATGACGGAGTACTGAAGGCGGCCATTGAAGAAGACATTAGTCTAACGTGTGGTGAACTTGCAAGACAGTTCAACGTTTCCGATAAAACAGTTAGACTTCACCTGCACCGCCTAGGTAAGACGTACAAACCCAGCAAGTGGGTTCCGCAAACGCTGTTGGAGGTCCACAAGGGACAACGAGTGGAAGCCTGCGTATCGCCGCTTTCTCGCCACCGTACCGCATCATTATTCAATCGAGTGCTTACCAGTGATAAAAGGTGGGTTCTGTACGAAACTCCCAAGTGTTCCAGACATTGGTTGTCTCCCCAGGATGCTGTCCCTCACACCACAAGACCGCTATGCCCCCACGCAAGATTATGCTTTGTGTCTGTTTGCTAGGTCGTCAAGTGGTTCATTATGAACTGCTACCAATGGGCTAAACGTTCACTGGAGACCTATACTCGCAGCAACTGAAACGTGTGCAACAGACATTGCGTCAGAAGGAGCCAGCACTGGTGAATAGCAAAGGTGTTCTTTTCCTCCATGACAACGCCAGGCCGCATATCACACGAGTGGCCAGGGATACCATAAAGCTACTTGGCTGGGAGACTTTGTGCCATCCACCTTATTCACCTGACCTTGCGCCATCCGATTACCACCTCTTCCACTCCCTGGATAATCATCTTTGTGGGAAATTCTTCACCAATGAAGAAAACTTGCGCAAATCCCTCCCGGACTTCTTTGCGCCAAAACCCTACGAGTTCTACTGCAAGGGCATTGAACAGCTGGAGACACGTTGGCAGAAGGTGCTGGATGCCGATGGCGATTACTTCGAAGACTAAATATAAGTTACACATACTGTGAAGCGTTTTCTTTTTTTCCTTTAAAAACGGACAGAACTTTTTTGGTTACCTTGTAAATTTACAATATTTTAAATAGAAACCAAACAAACCAGAAGATACTTCAGGCAACCAACAAAAAGTATTCAATATTATTATGCTTCACTCTCTCAATTTTTCATAATAGTTCAGCATGAAAACTGAGTTAAAAAACCCATACAAACGAGGCTGAATCTTCAAATAAGCGCCATGTTGCCAACATACAATGCTGGGTCGAGTTAAATATTTTGCTGGTAGCCTTGTTTCTTGTAAGAACAATTGTCAAGAAGTTATCATTGAAAACCTTTACGAGTTTTATTCGCATTAGGGTTTCATCAGTATGAACTAGTGTTGGGCTAAGTGCTGAATTACCTTTACAGAAGTCAAATATCTTTCGGCCATTTGCCCGGTGTATAAATACTGTATATATTCCTGTATAAGCCGACATCATGTACAGTGGTATCACTGAAATTTTTAGCATGGATTTTAACCCTTCCAGAAAAAGTTTACTTTTGTATAGTACGCAACCGGTGACCAAAAAGAAATTATTTTTAACCTCTTCAAAATATTAACCTCTGGTTAGTGCGATTCCTGATTTTCTGTAAAAACTTATAAAAACTTAAATTTGGGTATATACGGTAATTATCAAAAAGTTTTTTCTTTTTAACTTAAAACCATATGATTCGTCAGTTACTCGCAGAGTACAAAACTATGCATAATTGAAATGTGGTTGGAGCAAGAGATGACAAAGTGATAACAAGTTCATTAAATTTAATTTTATAAAAGCCATTTGCACTGCAAAAAATGTTATGGAAAAACTGTATGAAATTAGAAAAAATTTCAGATCGATACCTTCTCATCAGATAAAGGAATATTTCGGAAAAGTTCGATTTGTCGCCAGGGTTAGGAAAATATATTGCAGCAAGCTGATGTCTTTAAATAGTAATTTTTAAAAATTATTGAATTGCTTTGCATTTCATAACCTTAGTTCTTGCTAGCAATGGAGACTGGAAAAATCGGATCATATTTTAAGAAATTGGCATATATATATATATATATATATATATATATATATATATATATATATATATATATAAAAGTGGACATGGAAGTCAGCACTTAGAGGCGACAGTCTGTTTCATGCTAGTGCAATCGTCAGGCGACTAGTCTATATATATATATAAATATATATATATATATATATATATATATAGGAAGAAATATAGTGTTAAAGTGTGCTATATTTATGGGATAAACTGCTCAATATCAGAGATAGAGCGTGTGTAAATATAAAAGTGAACATAGAAGTCAACACTTCGAGGCGACACTCTGTTTCATGGCCACGATTGCATCTAGCATGAAACAGAATGTCGCCTCGAAGTGTTGACTTCTATGTTCACTTTTATATATATATATATATATATATATATATATATATATATATATATATATATATTTTGGTCGGCAAATAAGTTTGAAGTAAAATATAGCGACAGTTAAACCTGGACACAAATACATAAAAATTTTAAGCGTACGGATAAAAAAATGTGCGCCATTTCAACAGATTTAATACAGTCAAAATAACTGTCTCGTTCGTATTGTTCCGTATTCTCAGCTTAATTCCTACTGGTGCTTTTAGATACGCAGCCTCTAGCTTCTCCGGTTGTTTTGTGAGGGCTGCTGTAATTTCTACATTATCTAATTCTTCCATGTAAAAAATCCTTAGTTGCGATTTTACTATCGCATCTCCCTATGTCTGCTCCCATGTAAGCCTAATTCTAATAGCGTTTCCGTGTAGGATTTCTTCATTTCTACTCTGCCTAATGTTAGACAGCACTGCCGAAAATATACGAGGATCCACTGCCTCGTCTCAGTACTCTCCAAGTACTGATTTTATGCATCCCAATTCACCTGTAGTCTGGCCGATATCAACCTTTGGGTGTATCTTCCTATAAAACCCCCTGTTCAGGTAATTCCTGTTGAGGAATCGACGTTCATGAAATAACGCTCCAATTCTCCTATCCATGTTTTAAACCAACGATTCTTCTAGAGTTTGTAACTCTCTGAGGTATTTGTGCGTCCTCAGTGAGTCGCAAATATTTTTACCTGTATATATTTAACCTCTGATACGATGCTCTGAACAAATTCGGCAAAATGTTACATTCTAAGAGCTGGTAAAAAGGACACACAGCGAGACAAAAAGAAAAGGGTCTTCACAATTAACGAGCGTCTGTGGAACGTATTTAAGTAGAAATACACACGTCACGATGTAAAATGAAGTAAACAATGTTGAAAGGTTTAATGAGATATTTTCAAAAATCTAACAAATAAAATTTATAATTTTGTATCATAGAGTTTATAAAACAAAATGACTCCACCACCCAAAAGTTTAATTCACCGAACTGCTTTAATTACAGCAATTCCAATAAATCGAATTTAGAGACGCAAATCTCTTAAAGAGAGGATTGCCTAACGAGGTTGTGCAAATGAAGAGAACTTGACCTGCTCAACATTATCAACATAATAAAGAAATAAAATATACGGTGGCAAGAAAACCCGATTAGCTTCCCTATCTTGGGATTTGTAAAAATAAGTCAGGCCGCCTTAGCCAAAATGGCAAGACTCTTCATTTACGTTCAATAAAGGCACATTAAACCGAAATAGACAACGATTTTTCATTGCAATTTACTGAACGTAATTATGGACAGATAACTTAAACAAGAACCTCTCGACTTTGTCTCTGCAGATCTTTTACTGACGCCTGAAATTATTAGAAACGATTATTCGAGTGACACTTGCTTGTACTGGAAAACATTTCATCCATTCCTATTACTGATATGAATAGACTTAACCTGCTAATCTACCATGTTTCCATATCGGTATATACCAATATTTCTCACTGCAAAACTTACCAGAGTGCCATGGACGTTTTTGATGGAGTTTTTGTGAAGAGACAAAACATAATCTTTGCCTGGCATGTATTTGCAACAACACGCCAATCCCCTGAAGAGGGGTTGGAACAATATCTTCAGCGCTTAAAAATATTAAGTCGAGATTGCGACTTTCAAGCAACGACAGTAGATCAGGCAAAGGATCTCCTTTATAACAGATTAGAATTGAACTACATCCGATGGAAAATAACTAGATTTATCTCCTACTCGCGAGCAGGCACTTGCCTTGGAGATTGCAGATTAGCAATCTTGTTCATGTCTACAAACAAATGTTTCAGAGTTTACACTAAATATTTACACTCCTACTATCCCACCAGAGTCCAAACGACCGAAACAGGGAAATAAGGACAGTCCTCTACGACTGAAAGCTTCATTTCTGAAATCCGCCAGTTCAAAATCTTTTCTCTTCTGAAGACACTGCAAACACTGCTAGTGCTGAAGCCAGACAAAAATGTTATTTTGTAATCTCAAACTCCGCTCTAGGCAGTGTTGTTCAGGCAGGGAAACTAAATGCCACAAGTGCGGGAAGAAAGGATATTTATCTAAGGTTTGTCAATCAAGCTTTTTTTTTATCTGGTTGCAATGCTCCTATTATCACTAGTATAGTATCAACTGCAAACCCTAAATGTCTTTTAAAGGCTATAATAATGGTAAAATTAAACGGGGTAGAAACGAATGCTTTTGTCGACACGGGAAGCTTAGAGAGTTTTATTACCGCTGTTACTGGGAAAAGTAATAGATTTCAAATCGTATATTGTAATAATCAGGTGGCAATGGCGAACGCTTCACTCTCTTCGCAGGTTAGAGGATAGATTTTGGTCGGCCTAGAGTTGAATCAAATTAACTACACTAGCACTACTTTTCTGTGATGCCAAATCTGTGCTGCGATGTCATACTGAGCAATGATTTCCCCAAACAGCATTCTAGTATTTAATCTCCCTTTTGTGGGCCCTGAACCGTCGTTGAACATCTGTGACTTGGCCGCTATAAATATAAAATACGCATCTCTTTTCGAAAGCTTTACAAAAATGGTAAACCAGTGGTCAGCAAATCTTGAAAATATTCTCTTGAAGACAAAACTTTTATTCAAGCAGAAATAACAAGAATGTTAAGATGTGGAATAATAGAAGAAAACAGATCACCATTAAGGGCACAAGTATTAACAACGTCCTCTGTTAATAATAAAAACGGATGGTCATAGACATTTCACAACGTATAAATAGGTACACCCTCCTAGATACATATCCTATACACCGTATTGACGAGATGATAAGCAAGATCACCAAATAAAGAAGATTTAGCACGTTAAACCAAAGAAGCGCTTGCAACTAAATAACTATAGAGTCTAAAGTAAGTAACTATATAAGCCTTATACGGTCTTTGAAGCATGTGGATGACATTATCAGTTCCGACGTATTCCGTTTGGGATCACTAACGAGGTTTCCAGTTTTCAGAGGGTTCTCGATAAAATAATTCTTGAAGAAAAACTACGAGACACGTTTAACTACAGAGAAAATATGACAGTGTACGGCTATGACTCCGCAAGATGGAAAAAGTTTACTTGTGACGTATTTCGCCCTTCAGGGCTTCACATGCGCGCAACAGAGAATTTTTATCTAGTCGAACTCATTTAAAGTCTTTTTCTTTCCATCACACAAAAAATTCTAAATGAATTCAGCTAGATAAAAAAAAAATTCTAAATTTCCCAGCAGCGCATGTGTAGTCGTACCAAGATAATAAATTTAGTCCGATGAAGTCATGAAGGACGAAACGGGCCACAAGTAAACTTCTTCAATTTCCTCATACAATTTCTTCAAATACTGTTCTTAATATATAAAAATATATATCGTTATCTAATATATATATATATATATATATATATATATATATATATATATATATATATATATACATATATATATATAGTTTAAAGCAAAAGATAGTTCGTGGCGCGACGGCAGGTCGTTAAGTGTCGAGAGGATTTTGTTTGATTTTGTATTATATTATCTATCTATTAATCTCCTTATTTATGTGTTAATTCAAATGGCTGTTTCAAACAAACGCGTTGTACTGAACTACAATTTTATTTTCCTATATATATATATATATATATATATATATATATATATATAGTGTTTGTGCGTCTGTGTGTAAACATTTTTCAGAATTAACCTGTAGAAAAAGACAATATGTTTAAAGGAAAACAGACAATAGGAAGTCTGTAGTTTAAGCCGACGCGTTTCGTCCGATGTGGACTTTTTCAAGGCAAAAAATGAAATGAATTTACTGAAACAAAGTAGCTATAAACAATAAACAAAATGTCGTTAGCAACTAGATTCAATCGTTTTCTTTTGATATCTTGATATATTTGTTGTGTACGTTGGCTTGGGAGCGTAGTGATTATGTTAGGAGAGGTGTTATGTTTGGCGTAGATGAATATTTGGATAATATTCAATGGCGGCACTGTGCTACACTCATAAAAAAAGAAAATAATTCAGTCAGAAGGAAAATCCCCGAGAGTGCCGCCAAAAAATAAACAGTTGATTCCATCAACCCAACAATACAAAGAATATTTCTAGACGTGAAAATATTCTCTTCAAGCATAAAGTAATTGACGTAATTTTTCATTTAACCATATCAATATACAATAGCGTTTCCAAATTCTTCTAGTTGCTAACGACATATTGTTTGTTGTTTATAGATACTTTGTTTTAATAAATTCATTTCGTTTTAAATTCATTTCGTTTTTAATGAAACATGCATATATATATATATATATATATATATATATATATATATATATATATATATATAATTATTTATTTAAAAATTATAACATAAATATGTTATAAAATCACTACAAAAATAGCCATTTTGTTTCAACACCTCTGGTGATGATGTTGAATGTAGAATAAAGGGTTTTAAAAGGTTCAAATTAATTAACCACCCCTCGCCAGGGAAAACGCTGTTACATAAGCTGGAATGACAAATCAAAATACAAGTATACGGGAATTTAAAAAAACTTGACAACGAAGTAAGGTTATAATAAATATTAATACTTTAAAGTTGCAGTTATACTAAAATAGAATTTATTCTAACCAATAAGTATTAAATTATATGATAAAATTTAAAATTAAAATTAAAAATTACCCATTTTAAAATCTGAATTTAATCTCTATTAAGTTTAAAATTATAAAATTACTGAGGAAAAAGAAAAAATACATATGTTATTCTATTTATTTTGTTTTTATTGAAATTACGTTGGAATAGACGTTAAGATCGACTGCACTTAACTTCATGATAACATGGATACATTTGAATTCCAAGTGTAGGAGTGGGGTGATGATATCTTTCGAAAGACAATACATACACACTCAGATTATAATACATAAGCACCCAAACATATTTAGATATAAACACACACAAAAAAATGACGAGACAGGAAACATCTCCACGACCCTTTATAAAAACACACACACACAAACAAACATACACAATTAAATATTCATACAACTTACTATACACATAGACACCGATAAAGACATGTACATACACCCACATACATTGAGATAGACAGTCCGATACAACTACCAAGAAATATTCAAGATTGAAAGTGTTATTAAACGAATTCTAACCACTTCTTAAAATATAACTTATACGGGCAAATATACATAGATAAAAATGGTCTAATAGAACAGAGAAAGAAACAATAGGGAAAGAAAGGTCATTAAAACAGATATATACGTATAAAAATAACATCATCTAATATATAAAAAAATGAAAATCCAAACACACAAATATATATAAAAATATATATTTTTTCATATATGTCTATATACGTCTTATTGTACACTAGGTGAAAGAAAATAAGAATAGGGAAAGAAAGGTCATTAAAACAGATATATACGTATAAAAATAACATCATCTAATATATAAAAAAACGAAAATCCAAACACACAAATATATATAAAAATATATTTTTTTTCATATATGTCTATATACGTCTTATTGTACACTAGGTGAAAGAAAATAAGAATTACCTACAGATATATGTATACATAGTACACACATTCATTACTACAGACAGAAGCACAGAAAAGCTTACCTATAGATAAATATATACACATATATACATATATACACATGCGTACATACACATATATGTATCCAGACATATACACACATACATATACGCATACGCATATGCATGTATACATATACAGAAGCAAGTATAAATATATCAACCAACTCAGCAACGTAAAAAAGTAAACAAACCAAATATAAATATATATACATACATACATACACATACATACAAATACACACATACATACATATATATATATACATACATAAATATATATAAGTATCATATACGTATATAAACTAAACATACAAACATACATATATGCAAAAACCTATACAAACACATGCATATATAAAAAAAAAACCTTCAAAACTAGATTTAAACATACACCTATATATACATATATACGCACATACACATCCATATATATATATATATATATATATATATATATATATATATATATATATATATATATATATATATAATAGGTATATACATACATAAACCTACACATATTCTAACAATATTATCTTATTGACGATAAAGTACTGTAAAGTCAATCATTTTTTAAAAGTAACAATACACAATTGTTGATTAAGTCTATAAGCAATTAAAAAACCCTTATCAAACAAAAGTAGATTTTAGTTAGTATTGATGATACATTCCAAGACACTAAGATATACATACATATACATTTACGAAGACATGCGCACATACATCCACATATACATATATATAATCATGCATAAATACCCATATGAACACATCCACATATACACATATATAAGTACACTCACATCCAAGCATATATATCTATATCTATATCTATATCTATCTATCTATATATATATAAATATATACACACACATACAAAAACATATATATATATACATATACATGTATACACACATAAACATACACATACACACGCACCTGTAGACACAAACCAAAGTTTACATATCTACACATACACACAAACAAGCTCACATATGATAGGTGACAACACACGACATACACCACACACATACACACACACATATATATATACATATACATACCTATAATTACAATTACAGATATATACGCACATACACATAAATACACACACATTCAACCATATACATACATATACATATATACATATACATATATAAACATATATCCATATACATACACACACATATACATGTATCCCTACATACACACATAAACATATCCATGCATACAGAAGTACACGTAAATAGAAATATACATACACAATACATCTGGCCATATATATATATATATATATATATATATATATATATATATATATATTTTACCCTCCTACCCTCTTCTCCATTTTACCTTCTTACTTTATATATATATATATAAACATTACTTACATATATATACATATATACATATATACACATCCAGCAGTACAACCACACATACATACACACAAATACATACCCACATATACAGACACGAACAACACAGTATAGGTACACCAACAAGCACTCATATCGACAGGATGATCATCAGGTAATAAAAGTAATAACCTATTAAATTTACAGTGACATATCATTATCATTGAAAGTATTACAGCCCCTATAATAAGTTAAATTTATACCGATGTTTACAGTTAACTGTTAGTTCATATCTTTGATTTAAGAGATAAGTCTTATTTTTAAAGCTAATTATTTCAAATTTTTCGTTAAGACATAGATAACACGTGGCATATAAGGAGTTACATGTCTTGATTAATTTCCATTTAACAGTAGGTCTTTTATTCTTTTCTTTTAGACTCCAAACATACTTGGATAATGAAGTCATGTACTTATAATTACTGTTATTAAAAGATTGCATATGCCCCCGCCAACGTTCCTTGAATGGATTCATGGTGCTACCAATGTAATTTTTTTGTATTTGGGTTTTCTAGTGTAGAGATTGTACTAAGATAAACTTCAGAACTAGTCATACAATTATTCTGTAGTGAACAATTATTTGGATTCCTACAATTGCATAAGTTTTTATTCGTGTCATTATACTTTGTTGTGCTGCTTGCAACATGGTGAGTAATCAAGTTTTTTGAGTCCCTATACTTGTTAAAGACTCTGCTGTTATGTTTTTTAATTATTTTATCTAGGTTATCCGCACAACTATAGCTTAATTTAAGGGTGTTAGGATTAAATATTTTTCTAAGTGGGTTAGTTTCTGGGTTGGGGAAATGTTTCTTGATGAGGTTTAGAAATATACGTCCTAATTTAGTTTTAGCCATTATATTGAAAGGGGGAGTAGACCAAATGATCTTTCTAGATCTTCTTTTCTTATTATGGTTCCAATTAACCGGGTTTCTATATTGAATAGTGGTATCTTTTTATCCACTATTTTTAAGTGCAGAATTGTAAAAATCACGATGTTTATTAAAAACATCTTTGTTAGAAGAGTTGGTACTAATACTAAATCCAATGGAAGAGGGTATGTGTTTGATAACTAAAGGGGGGTGGTTGGCATTTGGATGCACGTATATCGGGTTGGAATTAACCTTCACGTAAGGTTGGAAAGTGTTGCTAGTAAGGTCTAGGGTGACGTCCAGAAAATCTACTTGTTTAACGTTTTATACACACACACATATATATATACGATCTGCTTAAGTGAAACCTTGGTAGGTTTGTCTGGCTCATTAGGATTGACTATATATATATATATATATATATATATATATATATATATATATATATAAGGGGAGGAGTGCTCTGTATCGTAGGGCCTTAGCCCTAAAAAAGAACAAAAACTGAGAAGGATCATTTGCTTTCTCATCACATTTTCATTAATCGCTTGTGACCTATATATACAGCCAGCTAAATTATGCGGGGAATGTATGGAATAGACAGTGTTCATACTTACATTCATATTTCTCTCTCTCTTTCTCTCATGAGTATAATAATCAAATGGATTAACCCTAAGATTACGAAAACCATAAAACTCTCTGTTGTACAATCAACGTAGGGTATTATGTATATATGTTCCTCCATATATATATATATATATATATATATATATATGGAGGAACATGTGCTTAATAGTGATAGATATTTCCAAAGTCAATCAAATATTTCTTAAATCCATATATTGATAAGTATGAACATATGTTCAGAAATATATATATATATGTGTGTGTGTGTGTTTGTGTGTGTGTGTATATACTCACAAATAGACATTGCATGTGTATACCAATGTGAAGTCAAAATATCGATTTTTGCAAATATTGATACGCATGTAGTCAGCTGTAATGTTTGCATATCGATCAATACTCTTTGATACTCGCCACTTCCCTCCCGTTGGTAGGCTGAGATGCCTAAAACGGAATCATATTCCAGGAACTGCTGCCAGGTAAGAACAGATCCAGTTTAGCAACCGTATACTTCCTTCCAGTCTGCCGTCGAATGCCAACGCATTCGCGTCTGATTCCCAACGAGTAAAGTTCAATTCTTATTGACACCTACTCAACAATAAGCAATGCCTCTTTTTATAGTTGGACATTAAAGAAAATCTGACATTTTTCATATGTTTGTGTTGCTAGCGTTTTTAATCATGCGTTGATGTATGCTGTTTATCAGGTATATCAACACTTATATAGGTTGTATGATGCCTGTTTTAATATGTCCTACATCACAAAATATATTCGCTTAGATACGAAATTATATACGGCTGATTTGACAATATACAGAATAAGAATTATTTTTCTAGTGGTAATAAAATCGACAGTATTTTCATATCGATATGTGGCACCGCCATCTGGACAGAAAAAATACTTAATCTGTGTAATATAGCAAGATTAATTTGTATGCGTTCTTATTTAATCAACAAAACAATTGTTCAGATCAGACTTCGGTTACTAAATGCCAAAGTTTAATGTTGATAAGTTTCAAGAAAATGAATATCAACAGTAGTGCTGTATTGAAGGAAAGAGTGTAAGTTTAGTATTTCATTTTTTCTCAAAATGTCCCATTGAGAAGAAAGTTATAACTTTTGTAGCAAAATGAAGGTGGTCCTTTCGAATTAGCCTACATTCTATCAGAATTTGCAGGAATTACTCAAAGACAAGAAAATGGAAGTTATTCAGACTTCAAAGACAACTTTAGGTCGAATAATTTAACTCTTTCCATTGTATCCATTTTTTGGCACTTTGCTGATCTAACTTGATATCGTGTTACATTTTGATAGAGCATTGTCAAATGTACCAACGTTAAAACACTGGCATGTGAGAGGAAACATTCTCATTCATATATATATATATATATATATATATATATATATATATATATATATATATATATATATATATATATGGGGGGTATTTAGGCAGCAATCATTCTTCCATGCACATTTCATTGAATACGACAGACAAGGTGCTTTGATTTAGTTTTTTATACAATTTCTCATGTGATCTAATAATTCTTTTTCTTTTCAAGTGATAAATTATATAAAACTGTCTGAATGTTTTTTTTTAATCCGAGCGCTTTCGGCTATACATATAACCGTTTTCTAGGATGAAATATTTTAACTGTTAAATAAGTAATAGTTTGTTGCATGAATGTATTTATATGATGTTTTCATTTTTCAAAACACTGTCAAAATATTGTGTCCATGTTCATAGAAAATTGGTTAATCGAGATATTACCACAAGTATATTTTTTGATTCTGACCTGATGACCCCACCCCTTTAACTCTCGCGGGTGAGAAGAAATACTATTTAATTAATCAAAATTCTTAGTTTGCACTAACTTCGTAATATTTCGTTAACTGCAGACTGACAAATAATATACTTGAATGTTGCTAAGTATCTATCATTTTACATTAATAAAAGTATTTGCTAAAATTAGTTTAACACGAGGCCGGGATTATGTAGCAAAGAGTGAAAATCGAAATCACTACAGAAATAACGGTCTTTGGAGATGTTGCCGAAAGACTTCATTGCTTACAGATGAACATTATGATATTGCAAGTAGGGAGATGTATGCATATATATATATATATATATATATATATATATATATATATATATATATATATATATATATATATATATATATAATTAAGTAATTCAACGAGTCTGAAACCTCAACAGAATGCAGAAAGCAGTGGACGGCCGTTTCGTCCTATATTTAGGACTCATCAGCAGTGCGCATCCACTACCGAGAATTGAAACCCTGACAGTTAGGTTATCAGGCAAACGTCATACCAACTGTTAAATGGTGACGAAGAGGTAGCAAATCAGACTCAATATAGCGCCGCTCGCTCACAAATTCCGTGGTGGAATTCGACTGAGATTCTCTCTAAGCATAGGACGGTGCCCCCGGAGCCACGACTACTATCACCAAGCCGCTCTCACCTTGAGCATTAGAAGCCGGTTCAAGCAATGATATATAAATGATAGAAATTATTAGGAGGATTTGATAATTATAATTAAGTAATTCATCGATTCAGACTCGATGAATTCCTTAATTATAATTATCAAATCCTCCTAATAATTTCTATCATTTATATATATATATATATATATATTTTATATGTATGCATGTATATATGTATGCATATATGTATGTATGTATGTATGTATAAATGTATGTATGTATATATGTATATATGTATGTATGTATGTATAAATGTATGAATATATGTATATATGTATGTATGTATGTATATATCTATGCATGTATGTATGTATAAATATATGTATGTATGTACATATGCATGTATGTATGTATAAATGTATGTATGTATGTACATATGTATGTATATATGTATATATGTATGTATGTATGTATATATGTATATATGTATGTATAAATGTATGTATATATTTATGTATGTATATATGTATATATATATGTGTATATATGTATGTATGTATGTAAAAATGTATGTATGTATATATGTATGTATGTATATATGTATTTATATATATATGTATATATGTATGTATAAATGTATGTATGTATGCATGTATGTATGTATGCATGTATGTATGTATGCATATATGTATGTATGTATATATAAATGTATGTATGTATATATGTATATATGTATGTATGTATAAATGTATGTATGTATATATATATATGTATAAATGTATGTATGTATGTATGTATGTACGTATACATGTATGTATGTATGTATATATATATGTATATATGTATGTATATATGTATATATGTATGTATGTATGTATATATGTATATATGTATGTATGTATGTATATATGTATATATGCATGTATGTATGTATGTATAAATGTATGTATGTATATATGTATGCATGTATGTATATATGTATGTATGTATAAATGTATATATGTATATATGTATGCATGTATGTATGTATGTATGTATGTATAAATGTATGTATGTATAAATGTATATATGTATATATGTATATATGTATGTATGTATGTATGATATAAACATGAAATGGTTTCGTTTGTGCATTCCAGTTTGTTCTTAAGTTTCCAAAGCTGCAATAAACCAAAATTCCTGGCTATTTCCTGATATTGATATATTTTCTTACATGTGTCCAGAAAATATTAAAAAATTCTGAATACCTACTGAACAGGTTGTGTTGCCTTGATGTAACTTGGTAGTCAATGAAAGAATCTTCCTGCATATGCGTGATTTCCGATACAATCTCGCTGAGACATCTCTGAGGGTTTTTTAATATGCGATATATTCAGCAAACTCTTTTTTACATGCAGATCTCATTTGTTCTGCATCAGTTGTTTTCACTCGTTCTCATTACAGTACATATATATCTCGCACTTCAATTTTAAAATTTTTCCTAAGCTAAAAGATGAGGAAGAGATCATAGTGTCATTGTGAGTGCCAAGATCCTTTCTTTAGCAGTTTAGTAGTTGCTGAGCCAGTGTTTATATACCGTTTTGAATTCAGTTGTCCTCTTAAACTGGCTACCAACCAACTTCGAATAGCCCAATCTGTTTTACTATTCAACCCATAGTTGGGGGAGAAGGTATAGATTCATACCTTTCCCCAAAAGTATTTGCGCATAAAGAATTGGAGTTTAATTAGAATGACACTCCGATTCCGCGACACTATCTACTACACCACCCTCATATCCAAATCTAAAATTGTCACGAACATGATTAAACTAATTTAATGAAACAGCTGATGGCTATCGCAAAAGAGAACCCTGTAAAATATATTGAATAACCGAATGTCTGTTGAGATAATAGTGCGGTGTCTCTGAGGTGAGTATTGAAAGTGACACGGTCGACGCTGATTTCCTAAAGACGTTATCTATCTTAAGTGGCTGGTTACTCTTCGGACGGGTTATCTAATTAAAATCAATGAATCGTCTATATACCATTTGAAATTTATTGGGTTCAAGTCCTTTATATCTG
Source organism: Acanthosepion esculentum (assembly GCA_964036315.1). Lineage (NCBI taxonomy): Eukaryota > Metazoa > Mollusca > Cephalopoda > Sepiida > Sepiidae > Acanthosepion > Acanthosepion esculentum. The sequence continues at coordinate 137,479,418 of OZ038482.1, forward strand.
CATAAGTTGCTTAGTATTTCTGTTCTTTATTTTATTTCTCAAGAATTAAATTATGTACAACTGGGCTAAACTGGTTGCATCATGTCACATAGGCCTCTGTATCGTGAAAATTCATTTTGTGGTATTCGTAATGGAAAACTTGTGGCAACTGAGATGTGGATCTACAAAGATATGTTGAAAATATAATGAATGGATTCATGTGAATAACGATGATTTTTAATATGAGCTTTGAAAATTTGAAACAGGTACGTCTGAATTGTATAAATCCTTTGGCACATCCCTAGCTCCATCAAATGTCACTCGTGATTCGTACGTGAAAATTTACTTCAGAAAAGTCAATGTTAATGTATTTCTTGGTCCAGTTTTGACGCTTTAAAATATTTGCTTTAGTAAGAAGAGTTTTCCTAGGAGATTTTTTACACGCCCCAATTCACAAAGTATTCTACATTTTTTCTCTTTCTTGAGTCCCTAAATTTCAGTCTTTTCAGATCTCAGTTCTGGTCAAAAGTATTTGTTTCGCTATAACTCGCTTTAGTTTGCGTTCATCTCGAGGAAGCATGTTCTTAAAACCATTTCGTTTGCTTAGAGTTTTCAACTTCTTTATATTTCCAAAAGCCTTCTTTATTGTTCGATGATCTCTGCAAATCTTCTATGATATCTCCAATGTTCACATTCTCCCACCCAAATCTTTATTATTTTCTTTTTTTCAGATATTGATAGATCCTTCCCTTTACCCATGTTTCTACATATATTATGGTCAAAAAGAAAAAATATTTTTATTAGATTGCAGCGGTCTTAAGCTAATATTAGTTTAATCTGCATAAGGACCTCAGTATGTCCATTTACGTAAATTCCAAAATATCTCAAAAACTAACTATTAAACATGGCAGAAAATTTACTTAACTACATAGGTTGTAGATTGGCATCCTTTTACAGTTGGAATTGTCATCTGTGACCGTAAGTTCTGTGCTAACAGATTCTTTTCTCGCACTTCTCACTTGTGGAAATCTCTTCCAGATTCTTGCATTCCATTCAACTTCAAAAATTTAAATGCAATGCCAATCGATATCTTCTGTCTTCTCAGTTCCTGTACTTTTGTTGTTTTCGCTCCTTAATGTTTATTTCTTGTATTCTTTCACACTCGTAACCCCTGGCGTCTTAGAGGGTTTGTTGCCTTGGTTTGGGTTAAATTAAAAAAAAAACAAATTAAAAGTAAAATAACTTCACATTTTATCCTATATTATTTTACTGTCACGAAGGGTATTTTACAGAAAGTAAAATTAGCCCTAACGAGGTAGATTCTCTTTTTAATTTTATTCAGATTTATCTGTATGAATGGCTAGATGTAATCCAAGTGTTTCCTTCAACAACAAACCTAAAAATACTCTTACGGTTTTTTTTAAATATTAAATTACCGCATCATTTACAGAAGGTTCAATAAATGTTAATTATTCCTTTTTTTGTAGGGTTTAAGAAATTAACATTTCACTCCAAGTAAGGAGATAATACTTCTGAGAAGCAACAGGCTGCTGGGGCGAAAACTTTAGAAGGAAACGGTAACCCAGTCCTAAACACGGAACAAGGGATAAACCTCTACTCCTGTTCAAAAGACCGGGGAAGATGTGTGAACTGGACGATAGGCTAACTTATGTTCCCAACATTATCATTTTTATAGCTAAGCCCATGATAGGAGTTGTCCAAACATAGTTGGCAAGTGTTGTATTATTCTAATGTTTTATTTTATACTCAGTGTATGGGTGTGGGATTGTGTACATGTTAAGTGGCACAAGCACATGTAAGTCACTCACGAAATAAATACAGAAACGTATACACATTACATAGGCACATGCAACGTTATACACAGAAAGTGTGTGACGGGTAGAGACTCAGTTCTTCGTTCATAATAAACAGTTTTGATCTGCTTCCTTTAATTCTTCAGATTCTGTGTGGCAGCGAGAAAAAGTAATTAAACTTACGTTGAGAGAAATGCAAAATAAATAAAGGTCTAGAGAGATTTATTTAATCCTGGAGTTGACTCAGTATGGAGTGATTAGGATGATTGTTTGTCTAGAATGTAACAATGTGTATCATCTGTCTAAGACGAAAGGAAACATTGCAAATCATGATTTAATCTTTTCTATCTTTGAACCCAATCGTTTACCCACATTCGTGGGCTCTATAACTTTAAATATCTGCCGCTCATTGTGAATGGTGGTGATTTTATATTCCTCAAATGGTACGCTCTCTAGCAACTTGAACAGTTGAAGTTTCAGCATCAATAACGTTTTTAATCATTTCACCCCATTCAAGATAATAAAGCCACTAAGGCACAAGTAATTACTGAGTATGAAAGAATAAAAGAGAAAAGAAACATTATTAAAGAATAACAGAATCGTAATGAAAGAAGAGAGTAGATAACGATTGACATTGCATTTAAATGTTTGAAAGCATGAAGCTGTAAGAGAGTTCCAAAACTGAGAAGTACCAGAAAAGAAACTGTTAGCGTACGACTTAAGGTTACATCTAGCCATTTCATCTGGGAATTAATGATACGTATTGCCAACCTGCAACAGCGCGGTGACCCCGTTTAAAGTTTAAATGCAGGAAATTACAGGATAGTGATTTGGATGAACTAGTAACTAGTTAAGAATAATTCTTATTCTCAGGACAATAGGTTGAATGTTTGAGAAGAAAATTAATAAAGAAACACGATAAAATTTACGTTTTAAAGTAATAAAATGAAATTTTAAAAAGTTCCAAGGAGAATCGAAACGAGATGTTACTAATGAAGATTCAGTAAAATTGATCAAAACCAAAATTCCCAACTTCCTATCAACTTCCCGTCGATAAGAATACCAGTTCGGTATACGTAGCTTCTTTAGCCGCTGAGTAGATACCAGAGATCCAGTAGATAGAGAAGATTAAATTAACAATATGTAGATTTACCATTTTGGGATAAAATTAAAAACAAGAGTGTTTACAATATTTGGCACTTACAAAATATATTGAAATAAAGACGAGCAGAGAAAATATCAATCCAAATCCATGATTATGAATGACAGAACAGAAACTCAGAGAGATGTTCAGTAAACAAACAATCGTTAAAGCGAGAAGGGGAATACCAGAGAGCCATGATCGCAAACGTCCTAAAAGGACACGGTATATAAAAGGGAAAAATATTTCACTCATTACGACATAATGATAATGACAAAAGAAAACTTACTTCAATCTGAGAAATGTGTACCTGCCTGCCTAGAAGACCAGCTTTCAAAATCACTGCAGCCGATGAGAAGCAAGTGACCATCACAGAATTGCAAGACGCTTGCTTCGGTTAATTTAACACCAGGTTAAATGTTTGGATATTAAGAAAGCAAATAAAAGGTGGATAAGAATGTGTTACGCAAATGAAGTGAAAGAGGAGTTATATTTACTTTAAAACTCAGCGTTCGGAAATTGACTTGTCATTGGTTTCGAACGTTAATTCCGAAGGAGAATCCGTACTTATCGCTGGCACGATGCAGAAGATAACAGAGATGAGACTTGGTTAAATGAAGTTAATAAAAATATATGAATTCGTTTTTCCAACCAAAACGCTGGAGGTTATTAAGCTCTCAAGACATCACTGCGAAGTAGTGAAAGTTGAAGAAGATGAGGAAGAAGTAATAAAATTCGTTCAATGGCGAAATTCGAGAGGAAAATGGAAGGCAAATTCGATTGGTAAGAAATGTTAAGAACTCCACAGCGGCAAGGTCACGACCTTTGATCTTTTACCTATCCTAGCTACTTTTCTTTTTTTCTAGGATTCGTCTGTATTTACCTACCTGTCTGACTACTTACCTGCCTACTCACATCGACGCTAATATCTGCGTAGGTTGCTGACTCTTATACCAATTTAGATTCAAGATAATTTTTGAGATAGCTGAGTGTTTTCCACCGACGGTCGTGCTCAGATAAAGGCCATAATATTACTAAATGAAAGATCAAGTATATTTTAATATATTTGCACTCTTTTGAAACATTTACATTCACCAAAACAGAAGAAATAGCTATATGTTTTGCGCTGGTGAAATTAAGTGGCAGGGTCTTTGTTTTTATAATCAGGGACACTTTGAACATGTTACGAAAGTGAGAAAAGACTGAAAGGACAATGTGCACCAATAATGAATCTAAAGACTGGCAGTTGAAATTCTATTTATATTGGTAAAGCAATAAAGTTTGTTTCAAGATTCAGCGTAACGCTTACCACCCACTGCATTTTTTTTATCTTTTAGGATGAGAAAAGAAATAATCTTTACAGAATTGTGAAAGAAAATTAATAATTTGTTTTCGTAATTTCAGATTTTGACTTCCTACATGTAATGCAGGAGTATGATAAAGCATGTTATTCGATATTATCATCAAATATGATCAATGATGAGACCTAACTTTCAATCTTGTAGTGCGTTCATATTCGTAAAATCGTGGTACCAAAGAAGAAAGCTTATCAGAACAATTATCAAAAATATATATTTATAGAAAAGGTACACTGAAGCCATAATACGGCGGTGGAAAAGTGACTGAAGCCGAGATGTCAGATCAAGACCTGATAACACTACAAATTCTCATTTGTATTTTATCCAGAATACAGCAATATTCAATGCAGGATAGAATGTTTATTTCTAAATGTATAAGATTATAACTAGAAAAAGCTCTCTAGAAAGACACAGTGAACTCATTTTCCTAGCAACAAATTTTGCAATTGATTCAATATAATATTTCTACTTCATGTCAGCGGAAACAATTAGTCCGAATGAGCGCAATGACTAACTTTCCTGGAGGTTGGCATCGGCCATGCTGATGGAAAGAAAGAAGGCTTCTTTAAGATGATTAAAATCAGCCTTTTCGTTTTGGGTGCGTTAAAATTAAACAATTTCTTGCCCCAGTAAAAAAGAAAGTTGAATGTCATTTTTGTGATCAGCTGCCAATATGAATTTATTGAAATGATAAGACTTACCTTTAAGACCAGAGTCAATATTTGTGTCAGTATAAATCAGTCAGTTATGTGCCATGCGTGATACACGCTTAGGCGATCATGTATCTTTCGATACATGACTGACTAGGCAGATTTTTATTCCCGCAGTAATTTGCCATTTCTTACTTTAGAAGACCATTTGCCATCCAAACTATAGAAGCCAGTCTGTTCTGCTATTTAACCATAGCTGGAGGGAGAAAAAGTAGATTCACACCTTTCCCAAAGGTATTAGCAAGTAAGAGAATGTAATGGATTCGACTGGAATTCTAACTCGGCTCTCTGATTCCTCAATCCAAGCCGTTATCCGTTACTCCACCGTGTCAGTATAAATACCGCCTTGGAAGTTCGTTTGTGAAAATTAGGACTAACGCAGGAGGTCTGAAGCAGCAGAAGAAGCCGGGACAGGAAGCTCTCCACAATGTCCAGATCATCCAATCAATCATCTAATAAAGTAAAAATAAATGTCAATGTGGATCCCAGGTAAAAACAATCAACTGTGTTGTTTGATAACGACGTCAATGAAAATCTGTGGTTAACATCTGGATGAGACGAAAGGTTTCTAAGAACTATTAGGTTGACATCATTAGTCAGTTTTGGAATATAATGATATTGAAATAAATCACCGAAACATAGAATCTCTATAAAACAAGCCGTAAGGAAAACAAAATACGAAATCTGAGGAAAGTCATTAGACAACTGAAAAAGCCAAACCCGAAGAACAACAGTTGGCGAAACTAAGAAACACATATGAGAAAGAATTCAATTAATATGAAGATCTGGATGGTGCAGAAAGTGTAGTAAACGAAAGATAGGAAATGAGGCCACTTCTTCTCGAATAAAGTTCGATTCTCCAAGAAATTGTCTGAGAAAAAAATAAGAGTACAGATGTAACGGAGTAATGAAAAAATTAATAACTCCGCCTAACAAACATTAAAAAAAACTGCAGAAATAAAGACCCCAATCATAAACTCCAAACATTATTGGATTCTAAGGGTTATACTTGAAATGGAATTCAAAATATCAAATCTACAAGGACATCATCGGCTCTAGAGTCAATCGGTGTGTACTATATGGTTTACAAACGGTACCCAAAATTGCTAAAACTAATATGGTACGTAATAGAATTTTTGTAGAGGAAAATATAGTTGAGAAATATCGGAAACAAGACGACGAAATATTGATATCGAAGGAGGTGAAATCAGAAAAATTGGAGCAGTTCCGAATAATATAATGGCTGGCTACTGAAGGAAAGCTATTTTTCAGTATTCTGGACGGACGTCTACCGACATTAAAAACACAATTATCATGGAAATTTGGTGAGAAAAAATATTAACAGAACAGCGGGAATATCCCGTCGTTTGGAAAATATCCAGCCTAAATGTAACACAATAAAAAAGCAATTTGATAGTCCTTTCATTAGATATCGCAAATGCTTATTGAATAAACAATCACTACAAAACATGTACACACTGAAATTTGTAATATCCTCAAAATTACTTGAATATTTTAAAAATAATAGTAAAATTAATACAACATCAACTGTCATATATTCGAAAAAAGGCCTAATAAAGGTTTGTTCCATTTTGGAAAACAATAAGCCTAGTAATCAAATTGGCTGAAGTTGAATGAATGGCGCAATAAACACAGCAACTCTTTATATGAATAATGAAACGGCGAGGACAACATCAGACACGGTCTTTAGCACGGTTTATTAATTGATATGAAATGAGAGAGAATGTAACTTTCTCCAGTAAAATGAAGATGATTAGTTCTAAAAAAGAAGGTCAAGGACTGAAATCCGCTTCACAATTGAAAAAAAATTAACTGTGATACTCACTGAAAAAACCGTGAAAAGATTTGTGAAATGATTCCACCATCGTGTGAGCGATCATACAGCAAAAAATAAGCAATGACCGGAAGTTACTGCTAATGGCCGAATCATTGACAACAACTACCAAACGAAAGTAGTAGTGCTGTAATATCAATTGTTTCACACATGAACATTAATATGAAACACACATGAACACTAATATTATGAAACTCATAATTAATTAATTAATAGAAAATTAACAGATAAAATAGTAAAATAATGTTAAAAACCTAGAAAAGATCGAGCTACTTACCCACTCAATTGGAAGTGAATGACAGGAAAAGGAAAATAGGCCAACGGAGATCGCTGTAAATGTAATACCAATTGACACTGGCTGTTATAAACCAATGGAAACTCAGGCAATATTTCGCGAATGAGAATATATATATATATATATATATATATATATATATATATATATATATGTTTGTGTGTGTGTGTGTGTGTGTGTGTGTGTGTGTGTGTGTGTGTGTATGTGTGTGTGTGTGTCGGCGTGAATTGTGATGGGTTAGTTGGGCATCATCTGTGTGAAAAAAAGCACCATGAGCAATTCAGAAATTTCGAAACGGCATCCTGTACTGCTTGGCATTCACGCCAGAAGCTGAAGTACGCACGTTTCGGGGTGTCCGTGTGTCAATCTGAGGATAGTGCAGAAGATTTGGAAAGTGTTGAATGAGTCTAATGGTGATTACGACGGTGTTTACTGTAATCACAAGTGATGCTGGTGTTATGGCTCTGTTCATATTCTCACAGGAAATCAGACTCAACACAGAAGCCAACATCAAGTGCCTTGAGGAGGTAGTGCTGCTCTAGGTCAAGAGGGTGGCTGCTGAAAAACCTAGGTCTGGCAACAGGACTTCGAAATAACTGCTTTCAGTCGTAAAAATACAAATACGGTTAAATTTATTGATCATTATTCTTGTAGGGGAATTATTGTAGCAGTTATGAAATCGCGATTCAGTTCGATTAATTAAAAAGTCAGATGGCGACAAAGATGAGGACAATAGTCCGAATAATATAAATAGTGTACATAATACGTCATCTCAGAAATATAGACATATACTAAAGTCATTTATGGTTTGAAAAATATTAGGCAGGGTTGTCAATAAAATGATTAAAGTCGGAAAATGTATATCATTTTCCTCTGTTTTCACGTTCAAAGAAAAACATTTAAAATTAAAATTTCACAAACGAATCTTATAGAAAGACGCCTAGATGTGCCACATTTCAGAATTATATATATATATATATATATATATATATATATATATATATATATATATATAATCATAAATTTCAGTCAAGTGTGGAAGGAAATCCTGTGTTTAAATACCAGATATTGTTTTTGTGTGTGTCTCTTTGTTTAGATAGATATTAACTTTTACATATATGTTATTTGTATAATTTATACATCCATAAATATCCATGAAATTTTTATTGGTCCGACATCAGAAAATTAAGAATTTCCTGATCTCTTCAAAAAAACATTGACAACATCTTGACAACTATACGTTTTTGAAACAATGATGTTGCCAACTATACGTTTTGAAACAATGATGTTGCCAGCTATACGTTTTTGAAACAATGATGTTGCCAACTATACGTTTTGAAACAATGATGTTGCCAACTATACGTTTTTGAAACAATGATGTTGCCAGCTATACGTTTTTGAAACAATGATGTTCCCAGCTATACTTTATTGAAACAATGATGTTGCCAACTATACGTTTTTGAAACAATGATGTTGCCAACTATACGTTTTTGAAACAATGATGTTGCCACCTATGCGTTTTTTGAAACAATGATGTTGCCAGCTATACGATTTGAAACAATGATGTTGCCAACTATACGTTTTTGAAACAATGATGTTGCCACCTATGCGTTTTTGAAACAATGATGTTGCCAACTATACGTTTTTGAAACAATGATGTTGCCACCTATGCGTTTTTGAAACAATGATGTTGACAACTATACGTTTTTGAAACAATGATGTTGCCAGCTATAGGTTTTGAAACAATGATGTTTCCAGACATACGTTCTTGAAACATTGATGTTGCCAACTATACGTTTTTGAAACAATGATGTTGCCAACGTTATCCTAAAATTACGTTTACAAAGTATATACATTTAATAAATATGTGGAAACTGGATCTGGCATTAAATAACCCATAGTGTTTGATATGCCATAAAACCCCAAACAACCAACCAACTCTTCAAAAAAGACAGCAACCTTTATGTAATTTGGCAATTACAATTTGTATATGTAATATATTAAAATCTTTGAAAACATTATTTTGCTCTGCGTTGGCTTATTTAATTTCTTTGATTTCTGAATATGAAACAAAGCAAATAATATTTTATTAATAACTGAAGAATCATATTTAACGTAAGCAGTTGTAGCCGATTTGTTATCTTTTCGAGATGTTGGCATGCAACACGTTGAAAATGAGGACAAAAGAAAGATAGTAACAGTGAAAGAATATGGACAGATTTCACTTTCTATAAGATGACATTTTCAAAGTAAATAAACTAAATATTATATTTACATATAATTATAGTCACTGAAAGATTTTGCATTGAATAATAATAATAATCGATTTCTAGACGTTCGTATTGCAGATTATTTCAAATAGGGAAGATGAGGAACGTAAACGATAAATATGCAAACTTTCAATGTGTTTTATATAATGTATGATATAAATGTACATAATTCTAGATTTTGTCAAAAAATAAAAGAAATATCTTTGTTAACAACAAAACCACACACACATCCGCATACACACATGTTTGGGTATATATATATATATATATATATATATATATATATATATATATATATATATATATATATATATATATATATATACGAGCAAGTTGCCATACAATTCAAAATGCTTTTGCGCATGCACAGCTTCTTTATAATCTTATGTCAACTTCAATCAGAGACAATGAAAAATAAAATTTCTCGTTTGCGGGGGAATAGGTATTCTTTTCATTTTATTTTTTCATTTCCAGTTTTATACCAGTCGTTGACTGCAAGAGATCGTGCAACGCAACGTGTTCCAAAAACTTAAAGAAACCATTTTTCAAGTCTCTTCATGGTAAATTGAATGTTCGTTTAGAGAAACCAATGTGCATATGTTAACATTAACTTGTGTCACTCTGTCCGTGTGCACGTGCGTGTGTCTACACGGGTACATATATTGGGAGCTGCGAAGATCCATTGCCAACACCAAAAGCTCCATCATCCACGTGATATTTTCTTAGACACTTTGAGAAGGCTAACTCTCATAGCAGACGCACAGACATCGTCATGTTATGAAAATGGATTTTCAAGAAAGAAGTTGACAAGCAGTGATAGACTTCAGGATAAACATATTTATATTAGCAATATATCGTGCAAGTTTCACATTATATCTATTTGATACTATCTAAACATTGATGGTAATTTGTTTTGAAAGTATTATGCAAGAAGCGGACAAGATAAACTGTTATTTATAAGTTACAGAATGATATTTGAATATCATCATCATTTTCATCAATAGTTCCATGCCCATGTGTGGACGTAGGGTCGTTTCTTAACTGCGCGCCTGACAACACAACTCCACATAACTGGTTGATTCATGCATAGACATGGCCGAGCCCATTCTTCTCCGAGTCAAGCAAACGCAATATGTCCTCTGACATGAAGGACCGCCTTGGTCACGGGCCTTCATGTCAGAGGACATATTGCTGACATTTATTTCCCCTGATGTTGATTCAATCAAAGGAAACATTGTGTTGACCTTGTTGTCCGTATCTCTCCATGTTAGCAACTTACATAAATATGGAGCCTGGTCTATCATTTGTGCTAGATTATGTTAACTCTACAAAAAGTTTCATCTGCCCTTTGAAAAGTCTTACGCTAGCTGAATATTTAACCATTCTCGTCAGTAGGAAAAACTTGTGGATGGGGACCGGTTTAGTCAGAGATGACCCCACAGTACTCTAGGTAGTACAGTGCTATATGTCACCAGTAGTACTTGTCGAGTAACCTGCCATTTGAATAATATACTCTCCCATATCCTATACTAGATGACATTATGCTTTTATATTTTTCTGTGTTAGTATAAAAGCTATTTGACTGACACTATAACTATCTCTATCAACTTTGTTAATTTTTCCGTTTGATCGTTGACAATACTTGCAGTAGTTTTGATTTCTTCCCCAAAATATTGTCTGCTTCAATATTCTTTTCAGTTCTCGGTTAGATTTATTTGAAATATTTGCTTTATTGTTTTATATCACTAATTATATCATTTTAAGTATTAAATCAGTTTCTGAATTGTTATGTTTGCAATATCATGGACAATATTCCAGTTGTATTATAAAAAATATACATTACAAAAGAAGATAATAAAAATATTTCAAATAAAATATTATTATAAGTTGAATTTCACAAGGGTAAATTTATCATATAAATATGATTATATTTTAATTTTTTTCATACCTCAGGTGGAACAACTACACTGAACCAATAGCTGCATCTACCGCAAGGAAAGTTGGTTCTCTGTCCGCGACAGAAGGTTTTTCTTGTCTGAATCTATCCTTTACATCTACAAATCTACCATTCGTCCATGCATGGAATATCGTTGCCATATTTGACCTGGTGCCCCCTCTCTTCATCTCGTGGTTCTCGACAAAATCCAATGAGAAATATGCAATGGGATCGGTTCTAACTTGGGCTCTAGTCACCTTCTCACCGACGCAACATGGCTTCCGAACCCTGCCTTTTCTATAAGTAATTTCATGGCATCTGGCGAGTTATTTTCACTGATACCCCGACTGCATGAATGTAAGCGTGCTACTAGATTGGCATGTCGGTCCCACTATTTTACTACCGAAACAGTTAAATGTAACCGCCTCCCCTACTCTAACAGCTTCTTCTCTCGCACTTCCCGACAGTGGAACCGCCTTCCTTGCTTCCCTGATAAGTATAATCTTCAAATATTCAAATGTAATGTCAAACGACATCTTCTGATCCCCGTTCTTCTTTTTATCCTTCCTCAACCCCCACCTATACCCAGACTTTCCCACTTAATTTCACTCTCTGTAGACCATTTGGTACTAGTGAGACTCCCGCCTTGCTTGGGCTGAAATACTTAAAAAAAAATAAGTGATATCATTGACTTGCAAAATAAAATCGGACATGATGTGCTAGAAATATTGCACAGCAATAAATGTAAGTGTAACAAAAATTTTCAAGGAATGTGATATTCATGCTCAGAACGATAACAGAAAGAACAATATGAATACAGAAAGATGTGTTCCCGTGTTTTATTGATTATGCAAAAGCGTTTGATAAAATAAGTCACAAAGAAGGTTTGCAGATGCTACGTAACCTTGACATATTTGGGAAGAACATTAGAATAATTCAGAGCATATACTGGCAGCCAACCGCCTGCATAAGAATATAAAATGAGTTCAGAAAATATACAAAAATATAAAGGCTTTAAACTAATGGTGTGTCTAATCAGCGAATGTAGTCAAACTATACAGTGAAGTAACTTTGAGAGAATTAGAAGTCCGACCAGGATTTATTATTGGAACATAAGATATGCTAATGAAACATGTTGATAGCAGACACAGAAAGCCCACTACAAGAACTCCTACAGAAAGTAGTGAAGGAAGGCGAAAAGACAGGACTAAACCTCAAATGCAAGAAGTCAGAATGTATGGTAGTTAGTAAAAAAGAAAGACCAAAATGCAAATTACAAATTGGAGATGATGAAATGAAACAAGTAGAAAAAATTAAATCTCTAGGAAGTGTTTTAACAGAGAACGTAAAATGCGACACAGAAATCCGAAGGCGTATTTTGATAGCGAAAAATGCTTTTCAAAAGCGAAGTATTAAGAAACAGAAAACATTCGTTAGAAACAAAGAAAAGAGAATGGTTACGTAATATCAGTCTTCCTATATTGCAGGGAATGCCCAACAACATCCTCACAGATGAAGAAGGGATTTGAAGGAACAGAAATGTCGTTCTACTGAAGGGGGTTAAGAATACCATGGACGAAACAACGACGAAGTTTTATAGAAAATGGAAACAAAAAGGATGCTTATACTTGACATTTGGAAAACACAGGGGCGATTTCTAGAAACCATAATGAAGAAAGAGGGTTTTGAAAATCTAATACTCACAGGGCAGATTGAAGGCATGAGGGACAGATGAAAAATTCATCACCTTATTAGCAAGCCTAAGTAAATTGATGGCGGGTAAAGTTTAGGAGAGATAAAAACACGAAATTTATTAAGATCTACAAACTTTTTCTTAATTTTTTTCAAGAGTTACAAAATACAGGAAATTTTGGTATCGTCCTTTAGACGTCATAAAACGCCCTGGGTATAACGATAAACTGAATCCGGAAACAAGGTCTCTGATTGCGAGGTTTTGAAGAGAGTCGAATCGCCTGACCCGGAATGGTAGTGTCCCTGATATGGGCAAAATAGTTAATCCCAAACGGGTAAAAACACTATGAAATAATAAAAATACATTTTATATTAAAAATACCAGCAGTTTAAAAAAATTTACAATGTCTGTGCCTGCATTTGAAGATAATTTCATTGCGGTGATTCATGTTCATTATGTTTGATTATTAAGATTTTCTCCTTAATGTAGAGGTCACATCTGTCTCAAATGCTTCTAGGAGTTCGAGCCCTAGAGATAATTCTCCATTTCAACTGTGGGGTGAAGCCGTTTTCCACTAGATCCCAATAGTATTTAGTCAGCGCAAGTGTTTGAGGGATTCATCCTTCCACCTCTGCTTCCACATTTGCTTTCTTATATATTTTCTCTTTTCTTCTCTTTGTCTCTTTTCTTGTCAGATGATTTATTAAATAGGTCAATGTCTGGCTTTTACCTCACCCTTTACTCTTAAGTAATTTAATAAAAAGAAATTTAAAATTATTCTTATCCCTTCCTTCTCTATTTTGTATCTGTCGTCCTCCTCCTCCCCCTCTCTCTATCACCTTACATCAACTTAAAACTACCACTCAAAGGCGTATAAAAATAATAGGTAAATTTAAAACCATTTTTATGCTTGGAAATGTGATCTGAGGAACCAAGAAAAAACCACCTTCCTGGGTAAATAAAATATAATCAATGGACCCTTAAGGTTGTCTGTTTTTTGTTTTGTTTTTTTGTTTGTTTGCTTTTTGTTTTGTTTTTTTAATTTTAATTAAATTAATATTCACTCTGGTTTGACTTTGATCTCTCTTATTCATACGGATTACCAAACTTTTCATTATATATATATATATATATATATATATGTGTGTGTGTGTGTGTGTGTGTGTGTGTGTGTGTGTGTGTGTGTGTGTGTGTGTGTGTGTGTGTGTGTGTGCATTACTGAGTGGAAAGTGCTCAATATCAATAATAGAGCTAACATATTCAGCTGTATGGATTTGAGTTTTCGACTCCTAACAAACACAGAAGAAAATTCCCCCTTCTACCATCAAACGTAATCACAAACAAGGATAAATAGATCCAATTTTTAAAAATAAACCATCTGATGATCGCAAAAATATATATATGTATGTAGATAAATTATTAAATATATATATATTAGGTCATCCCATAAGTTCTGTCCGAATTTTAACTTTGTGTTAAAATGAACGAAATTTAAAGAGTATTTTATAATGTCTAATGGACCTGAACATTATTTTTATGTTTAGATGCATTTAAACTGATCAAATTTTATGTCAGATAACAATAAAATTAAATTTAATTGATTAAAACCCTGCTAACATGGAAGTACTCAATAATCATTTGAGGCACATAATGCTTTATGAGTTCAAGAAAGAAAACTCAGCAACCGAAGCGGCTAGAAACATTCACCCAGTTTATGGAGAGGAATGTGTGAATGAAAGAACTTGCAGAAGATGGTTTGCAAAATTCAGAGGTGGAGATTTCACCCTTGAATATGAAGATCGAACCGGACGTCCAGTTGAGTTTTATGAAAAGCTTCTTGAAGCAGCCCTTGAGGAAAATCCTGCTTTATCAGTTGAGGAATTGGCAGTGGTTCTCAGTTCAAACCATACAACTGTTCATCGTCATCTTCAACAACTTACAAAAGTTCCTAAACTTGGAAAATGGGTGCCTCATGAATTGTCTGAAAACAACCTCAAATCCCGAGTTGACATCTGCTCTTCTCTCCATTCTCGCCAACTTGTTTCACCTTTTTTGGATAGACTTGTGACTGGCGACGAAAAAATGGATTTTTTATCGAAATGTTAAACGTCGTAGACAGTGGCTTGGTAAAGGGGAAGGACCCCAACCACAGCCGAGAATGGAACTTCATGGGCAAAAGGTTCTTCTTTCAATCTGGTGGGATTGCCAAGGAATAATCCACTTTGAATTTTTACCACCTAATGCAACAATTAATGCTCAAATATACTGTCAGCAATTACAGCGTTTGAACCAAGCTTTGAGGAAAAAACGACCTGCTCTAGTGAATCGAAAACGGGTGATGTTTCATCAGGACAATGCGCGACCACACACAGCAAGAATCACGTCACAAAAGATCGAAGAACTTGGTTGGGAGAAAATTCCTCATCCACCTTATTCTCTCGACCTTGCTCCTTCAGACTACCATTTGTTTCGTAGCTTACAGAATCATTTGGAAGAAACAGCTTTTGTAACACAGGAAGAGGTTAAAACTGACATTTGTGAGTTCTTCGAATCAAAGCCAAAAGAATTTTACAGTAATGTAATTAGTAAGCTTGTTAATAGATGGAAGGAAGATAGATAATCATGGAAAATACATTGTTGATTGAATCTGTAATTAAATGTAACATTTGGTCAATGTTCAAAATTCGGACATAACTTATGGGATGACCTGATATATATATATATATATATATATATATATATATATATATATATATATATATATATATATATATATATATCATTATAAAAAATGTAGTTTTACGATATGGTATATCTATGGTTAAACGCATATGTAAATATAAAATTAGACACTGAGGTGAAAATCGAGTGGTGACAGTCTGTTTCATATTTGAACGCTCTCTTCAGGTCCTGTGGATTGTTTCGTACTTGGACTATATATAAATAGTTGCGCCACCAAGCTAAGATTTCCTCTCAGCATCTCTTTTTATTCTAAACACATGCTGGAAATAGCGAGTAACACTTCTGTTTCTATTAAACATACAAATTTTCCTATCGTATCTTAGTAACTCTTCAAATTGGGTCATTAGACAAACGAACAGACATAAATAACTTCGAACCTAGAACAGGATATATGATTGCTTTACAATGAATAGAAACAAAAATGTCATTGACTTAAACTCTGAAAATTGATAGATGTTTCTTCAAAACCCTGCTTTAGATTATGACCGGAAAAAATTTAGTTATTTCCTTTTAAGGAAAAGGTGGGAAAATCTTTGAAAAAATATTATGAAACCGTAAAGCGAAATGGAAGAACAGGCAGCATAAAATGAAAGAAAGAAAGAAAGAAAGAAAGAAAGAAAGAGAGAATGAAAGAGAAAGAAAGAAAGAAAGAAAGAAAGAGGAAAAAAGAAAATAAAAGAGAATCATAAAAGAAAAATAAAGAAAACGAAAAATCAGTAAGAAAAACAATAACGCAAATTTCGAAAGGAAAAATCCAGAAAAAAAGAAAGAAAACAAAACAGAGAAATGAGAATCATAAAAAGAAAAAAGAAAAATCAATAAGACAGAGGCAAAATAAATTAGAAGGAAAAATTCATGAAGAAAAGAAAATAGAAAAAAGAAAGAAAGAAAAACCGAAAGAAGATACGTCGAGTATTTAATAGGAAAAAGTAAATGAATATAGATGAAAACAAAGTTTTGGATGAAGAAACGAGGAAAATGATTTACCGAAGAAAAGAAACAGTTTTAAACAGAAACTTATGAAACTGTGTCAAAAGGAAGGAACGTTCTGCACCTATTTTGAAGAAAGAGCTTCAAACGCGAAACTTCAAAGCTAAATAAACCAAAAGAAAATCAGAAAGATAAGGAAATAGATTTAGGAAAGTGAAGAATATCTATCACCAGCAAAATAAATAAAAAATCCGCTTCACTCTGAAATGAAGATTATTTACCTCGTTTAGCCTGGCACAAATGAAGTGAAGCTATGAAGCATTGAATGAACTTAGCTTGGCTAATAGTTGAATAAACACTGCGCTATATAAGGGACTCATAAAACGAAGGATATATAAAAGGAAATGATTTAGAGAATGAGTAATGGTTGAGGTAGTTGTGTATTGCCTACAATGTAAATCATCGGCTCTTGAGCCTTGGTAAAAGCCTTGAAATAACGTTTTTAATGCAAGATTACACTCGCTCTTATTCACTGATGTGAGTTGGAAAAAAAGCGAAATGAAATTTAAAAGTTTTTAATATCGGAAGGGGGAAAAGCAACGTAAATGGTATATGCTGAAAAACATTTACCCCTTCACCCAGTACAAGCCGCAAGAGCCAGTCAAAGTAGATGGTTACTGATTGGGATGTGTGATATGAAAGTAAGAGGAAAAAGTGGAGATTACGAGGATATGGCGGATAGATAACGATTGAAATTAAATTTGAAGAGGTTAAGATAGTTGTTTTCGAGGAAGCATCCGCTTGGGAGTCTGTTCCCTAAAGAAGTGGTTCTTGGTAAAATCATGTGGGATGTTACACCCTTCTTAACAAAAGATTATGTAGGTAATTAGGTTGATTTAATCCCTTGGGCGTGGCAATACTGAACTGGTGACTGTACAACCAATGATCAACCAGACTTGATAGCTAATCATTAGATCACGCCAAGAGTATTTTAGTGTCAGTTGTTATCATTCCTTACATATTTCACAGAATTATTATGAGCCTGAGTTGAGATTTAAAGAAAAGAAAGATTGAGCGAATCTCTTTAAGAAAGGAAGTAAATTAAGGAATAATAATAATAATAATAATAATAATAATAATAATAATAATAATAATAATAATAATAATAAGGGCTGTAGGAAGAATGGAAGAAGAAAATAAAGCCAAACAAGAAAGGAAGAAATGAAGCATAGCAAGAAGAGAAATTGAAGGAAGACTTAACGTTGAAGTCAATTAATTTTGCGTCTTGATACTTTGGGCGAAGATCAGTAAAAGAAAATACTAGTGTATTATTGTGAACTTAACAAGCGGGCGTCAAAGAGCCGCTGGTCAGAGCCTTTTTCACACTCTGCTTGAACAAGATTCATTTAATGGAAGGAAAATCTATTCAGACGAATTGCTTGATGAAATTATGATGTTTGGGTCTGAAGGCATAGGAAATGGTGCATGAAAAGTAAGAAAAGAAAGAAAGAAGGTGGAAGGCAGAACGAAAGAGTTGGTGACTAAAATAGCGAGCAAATTAAGAAAG
Source organism: Acanthosepion esculentum (assembly GCA_964036315.1). Taxonomy (NCBI): domain Eukaryota; kingdom Metazoa; phylum Mollusca; class Cephalopoda; order Sepiida; family Sepiidae; genus Acanthosepion; species Acanthosepion esculentum. The sequence goes on from OZ038482.1 coordinate 137,497,708, forward strand.
AAAAAAGAAAAAGAATGAATATGAAAGGAACGAAGAAAAAAGAAAAGGAAAAAGAAAGAAGTAATAAAGAAATAGAAGAGTAAATGAATAAAGAGAAGAAATAAAAAAAAATGCAAAGAGATTATAAGTGAAGAACCAGGAAAGAAAGAGAATTAATTTTTTTTTAAATGAAAAGGAAGAAGAGAAAATTCTAGAAAGAAAGAAAGAAAGAAAGAGAGTTAAAACTCCAGGGAGAAAAGACAATTTGGAACAAAATAGAATCGGACAAAAATCACAGAACGAAACAAAGAATGGGAGAAAAATGCTAGAGTATTACCGCGAGTCGGAAGATAGATGTTGGCATATGGTTGTAATAATAAACCTTTTCTCTCAATTCTTACTAGTTTCCATTTTCCATCTAGATCTTCTTTCCTTTATTCTTTAGCAATCACGATGGACGCACAGGCGCATTCATCATTGACATAAATAATAAATCATGGGCAGAATTTTAAAAAATACGTAAGTGTTGAGTTGCTAAATTCAAGGCCAGCTTCTATATCTCGAGTAAATGGAAGAAAATGTAAAACTGAACCATGCGAACATTGATGATGTCTTTAATAGCCTTGATGCTGGACAGGTAAACTGGAATCAGTGTTTTGATCAAAAGTTCACTCAGCAACTATTATATCTGTGAAACAACGTAGTATGACAATGAGGCGAGATGTTTGTTCAGATATCTAGGAGGTGGTTTCATGCCTATTTTAGGAGCATTAGGGCTAAGTATCTACAGACTCAGCCGAAATTCAAACACACACACCAATTCATGATCCTGTGCAACTAAGAGTCACGCTACCCACATATCGCAGGCTTACCAGCTGCTTTCAAATTTTATAAAAGCACCTTTGTTTACAGAAATACATATTTAAAATCGCTCTTGTCCTAAATGAGATTATGCATACAACATTGATTTTTACAAAATTCCTGAAGAATATAGATATTTATCTCTTCAATTGTTAATTCATTTACTTTTGAAAATACCAGATCAGGTCATTCGTGCGTTCAAGAATTTGGTTGAATCACGAATGCACATAAATAAATCAAAATCTTACGGTTTCCATAGTTTTTCTCCCTTTCTGAATATTTGGTAGAATTATATATTTATTTTTAGGAAATACCCTTCTTAATCTTTCTCATCTTTATCTCATAGTACCGGCCGATCTAGTTCCCGCTCTAAATAAGGTGCCCTTTGTGCTTAATCACCTTCCGACAATAGTGTACGAAACACCTTATTCCGCATACGTATATTATTCTCATTCTGAAAACAGTTACGTCCTGTGTCCTGTCTGGAGAATTTCATAGCTCCGACTGTTTAAAAACGATCTGCCTCAACCCTGAAATATTGCCTATTATTTTTATAAAACAGAAAGAAAAATGAAAATACATCACACAAAAATGAACAAATTTTCTAAAATTAAATATCTCTCACATCTTTGAAAAAAAGCCTACATAAAGAATTATAATTATTCGAGCAATTTGCATATTTGCATATCTCGATCAATGAAGATGTACATCAATTCTCAATGTCGATGATTGTTTCTTTCTAGGAATGTCGTGTCAGTGAGTGGATGGTTTACGCTAGTACGCGATTGCGCAGAGCCAATCCACAGCCTTTCATAATATGCTTCATGAATTAGCGAAGATGATTCTTCTAGGGAGAAAGCTCTATATTATTTCCCAGACTATTTATGTTTAAAAAATACAACATATATATATATATTTACGTAAGGTTTAACACCATATCCTTCGAAATAGTCACCTTGCACAACAATACATCGATCTCAGCCTTCCTGCCACTTTTGGAATCCGGCCTGGAAAGTGTTTTCTGTAAGCAAGTCGAAAATCTTGAGCGATTTGCTCTGGATTTGAGTAACGATATTAAAACAGCGACCTTTGAACAGTATTTTCAGATTGGAGAAGGGATGGAAGTCTGCAGGTGGTAAATCTGTCGAATAGGGTGATGCGCAAGTGATTCAAATTTGTTTTTTGACTCACGAGTAAGGGCTCCACAGATCCAGTCGCTTTCGCTTTTATGACGGCCTGACTCTGGCAGACAAATTAATAATATACAATACCGTGGATGTCAAAAAAAACAAACGATGAGCATGCTCTTGATTAAGCTGCAGCCCTATCGTGCCTTCTTCGGTCATGGAGATAAAGGGCACTTACTCTGTGTCGACGGTGGCTTTGTCTCAAGGTCGTATCTGTAAACCTAACTCTCGTCACTGGAGATGATCCTCGACATGAAGGTTGGATCATCAACGGCACACTGGAGGACATCTTGACAGACTTCGATGCGATGTTTTTTCTGCTCAATGGAAAGCAGGGAGGGGACATACTTGACGGCGACACGCCGCATGTTCCATTCAGACGTTACGGTTGCCTGCACAGACACATATAACAGACCACCAACATCAACAATATCGTTGATTCCCCTCTGATAACCTCACTCACAAGATAATTAATTTTCTCCACATTTCCGGGGCGACGCTCGTGACAGGCCTTCCAGATGAATCCTCATCTACAAGGGACATTCTTCTGATTTTGAAGCGCCCGTGCAACTCAAAACATTGCGTACAACCGATTGCCCCGTCACCGTAAGCTTGACAAAGCAGGTTCAATGTCTGTGCATCAGATTTTCCAAGTTGAACGCACTATGTCACGTGAGTTCTTTGTTCCATCTTCATGTTCATGACACAATTGAAGGCTACAGGACCCACATGATCACAAAAAAGACATTTCACAAACTCGCAATGTAAACAAAGCAGTGTCACTAGGCACACTGAAAAATGAAGGTTACTGCTAGCTCTCTCTCTCTCTCTCTCTCTCCGCGTTCAACTGCTTGTTGCCATCTTCTGGCGCACTATAGAACTAGTCCGGGAACTATTTAATAAAACCCTCCATATATTATTTCGAAAGGGTTTTATCCTACGAGAATTACATTTTTTCTTAAAGAGTGTCCTATAGAGTATAGACTGTTATTGCAAAAAATCTTTATGCTAAGGTAAAGATTGATATATATATATATATATATATATATATATATAAAGTGAACATAGAAGTCAACACTTAGAGGCGACAGTCTGTTTCATGCCAGATGCAATCGTCAGGCCTATCGATTTCTTTAAGACAACCCATACACATATTATTTCGAAAAGTCTTACGCTAAAGAAATTTGATATATATATATATATATATATATATATATATATATATATATATATATATATATATATATATATATATATGTATATATGTATATATATATATATATATATGAAGAAATATAGTCTTAAGATGTGTCATATTTATGGGATAAAGTGCTCAATATCAGAGATAGAGCGTGTGCAAAGATAAAAGTGAACATAGAAGTCAACACTTAGAGGCGACAGTCTGTTTCATGCTAGATGCAATTGTCAGGCCTGATATTGACCACTTTATCCCATAAATATGACACATCTTAAGAATATATTTTTTCATATATATATATATATATATATATATATATATATATATATATATATATAATTCCCTTAGCGTAAGAGCTTTCGAAATAATATGTGGATGTGGTTCTTAAAGAAATCCATACCATTGGTAAATTGTTAGTAATCCCTCACACCACATATTTCTAAAATGCCCTGATTGAATTATCAGCGACTTCGTCCGACCTTACTTTCAGTACAGTGACTGGCAATCAGGGGCTCAGGATATCGATTCTCTATCTTTCCTTACATTAACAACTCTCACTAATCACGTCCAGCGTTCACAGGCATTTCTTTTTGCTGACCCACATGCGACTTTCTACTCTTTTTCTCATGGCACCATCAAATCTGTTAAAGCAGAATCTGCGGCATTCGACCACTACCCAGACCCTCGCCCAATTTCTGCCCTAGGAAATCCACCCGACTAAATTTATTGGCTGTCATTTGCAACGGAGTCAAAGATCGCTGTCTTCGCAAATGGCGGTTAGGATAAAGAAAGAAAGATGGCGTTCTTTATTGAGTTAAATCTTGCAGATAAGTTTTTGCTTCTTGCAAATATGAGCAAGGAACTCTGCTTGATATGAAATTGCATGTGGGTAAGTGATTACCCTTCTGGTTTATATATGAGGCTGGACCGCTGTTTTGTCGGTCATGCAAAATGAGTCTTTACACATCAGATTCTTTTTTGGTGCAGAAACTTACCATTACTTGACCAATCTCTTTTCTATTCAAGGAATGGACACACACACCGACACACACACAAAGACACACACAGACACAGAGGAACAGGCATAGAGAGAATTCTTCGTCTACAATTCTGAGATGAGCTAATGTAACTATTTACACGATTTACTGTTCAGACTGTTGTCCTCGTCTTTCTTGTCACATTGACGACATTTCGGCTGTTATATGCTCCGGTCAACTTCAGGTGAATTGTGAGTTCAGTATCTGGCCACAGCAGAGTTGAACAAAAACTTGGAGAGTTGAGTTATAAAAAAGTAAATAACTAAAAAATTGAAACTAAAATATAAAACGGTGAACGAAATGAAGGGTTCGGTTCGAAATTTCAATCACCTGAAGAAACGCAGAGCGTACAACGGCCGAAAAGTCGTGAAAAGGACAACAAAAATCAGGACAACAGTCGGAATAATATAAATAGTGTAAATTGTTACAATACTCAGAAATATAGACAGATCCTGAAGAAGACTGGAGCGTACAACGGCCGAAACGTCGTGAATAGGTCAACAAAATCAGGACAACAGTCGGAATAATGTAAATAGTGTAAATTGTTACAATACTTTATCTCAGAAATATAGACAGATCCTGAACAAGGCTGGAGCGCACAACGGCCGAACAAAAATGAAGATCACTGTCGGAATAATGTAAACAGTGTCAATAGATAATTCTTTATCAATGACTCAAAATACTATCGGTATGAATGCTAAAAGTTGACGACAAATGCAGGTAGAAACAACAAATCGTCATCAAAATATCTTACCAAATGTATTTCTCAAATTAGTATATATAGTAATAGATATGATACCTGTGAAAAGCAGATACCCACCGACGCATGGAGACGCAATAGTCGAGAAGTAACAAAGAAAACTGAATGCTTCCATATAGGCACAAACTAATTGACCAAAATATAAAATATAATATGGTAGCCATGGGACGTTACCAGATCATTAGATTTGATCTTTGAAACTGGCCTCGCTGATCCATCGGTTGCAATAGTATAACAGGAATGGGCAAATTCTGGAAGGATATCACCGACATGCAAAGACTGCGAGTACCTAGAGGTGAGGCTAAAATGGGATAGGAGGTAACGACTTATCCAATTACTGAAGTGGAATATTGCATTAACTCATGCAATATTCCACTACAATGATGGTATTGCTCAACCCATCGCGAAACAGCGTCCATTACATTCTATGAGGTCTTTTAGTCGTCAACTATTAAGATTATTGGTTATTGCGCCTGGACAAGAGAACATCGACATTGCAGATTAGAACTTTGTCATCCGTTTATTTAAATCGTGTTTCCAGATCTTTGGGAATACAGGCAAGTTGCTGTTTGGAGGAGCCCTCATAAGCCTTTGACTTAGCCAATCAGTGGGTGTGGTCTAAACTAGTGCTGCCCCTGTAGTAGTGTGACGTGTTAGGATGGAACAAAAACTAACAGTGAAACGTACTACATCGGATTTTCATTCTTTGTATTCCTGGCGTTGATGTTTTGTTACAGAAAGAGCGTATAAACCCGAATCATATGCAAGTGCAGCTAGACGTCTTCCAAGAAAGCTTAGCTAAATTCAAGCATTCTATTGGCCTTTTATCCGCCATATGTGGTCTCCATAGGACATGTGGCAGACCTCTTTAGATACCTTTCAACTTCATGAAGCAAAATGCCTGTTTAGATCTCGTTATTCTACGCAGTGGGGAGCTAAACATTTTTAAGGTGATGCCGGTATTTTTTTAGGATTTCAGTTTTTTATGTTAACACTAATGTACAGTCATATATCGAAAACATATTCATAGGTTTTAATATATATGTTCATATTAGCATTCCTAAAGACTTTGTTTTGTTTTCATCGTTAAATATTATCAGAAGAATATAATTGTAACTTCTTTCAAAATTATTGCCTATCATATCAGCGAATATTTTGTAAAAAAATTAAATTGCGTGGAGAGCGATAAAAGTAGTTCGTGCAGTTCTTTTCCCAGAAAAATAAAACCATTCACTCATGATATGATGATTGGATTAAAAAAGACTGGATGAAAGAAACCACATTGATTCACACACGCACACACATTCACTTATATTTTAGAAGGGACTGACTGTTTTGAAAACTACATCTACGTTATGTGAAATATCAGCTTTTTTCCTCAATTCGCGAAACACTTATTAATTCACCTACGTTAAAAGAACCTGAAATTACTCAAAGGGAACCTTGTCTCGCCAATGTCATTTTTAATATAAAAAAAAATTGAATGAATGTCAGATTATAGATATGATACAGAGTAAGTAACTCTATAAGTTCTTATATTCCATTTCAGACCGTTTTCATAATATATTAAATAATTATTATTTGAAAAAAATGTGGATCCGCCCGAAAAAATAGCATATAACACAGTTTTTCACAGATTGCTAATGATTTTTATTGGGTGATATTTGTGATAATGTACGTAGAAACAGATATACATGAAAGCAAATTGTATAAGTTGGCAGAATCATTTATTCTATCTTTAAATGGTAAACCATTTTTATGGATCTTCTTGTATTTCATACAATCTCAACTGCTTCCATCATCATCATCATCATCATCATAATAAGTTTTGCTGTTTTTATTCTTTTGCGTTGCATATTTCCCTCTTGGGACTAGTTGTTGGAACTATCTTTTCTATTATTCTTACTCCCATAAAAGTTACATTATTCGCTCAGCAATAGCGACAAAGAAATAAAACAAAGCAAGACTTAGCCATTTATCATTATTGGTGTTTCTAAACGCAGTTATATTCTCATTGTTTTACTTCGAAGGTTTCTTTACGTTTCCAATGCGAATCTAAGTGTTTTACAGAAAATTTGTCTGCCAATTCTTTTGTATGACGTATTTTCAGGTTGTATTTCCTCATATTTGCAATCACACAATAGAAAGTCTTCTTCTGCATACAGTCACCCCAAGAGAGCAAGTTCTTCGTGTTTGTCTTTGTTACAAATGACGTCCGTTTGATTTTTCTTCTTTTTCTTTTCCTTCCGTTCTTATCGTTTCGGTCGAATGGCATTTCGAAAGCATGTTGCTTCGCTGCCTTCTTCTTTTAATTATAGCTTTCTTCATCTTCATGTTTCATTTTTTCCTCTCTCGTCGTTCTGACGATAACTGGTTATTTCTTTATCGAATATTATTGAATATTATTACATTAAAACGGGTGTGCGTTTTATAATTATTAGATTTCCTGCGTTTAGTGTTTAAACTAAATATCTAATGGTTATTGCTAGAGATCAAGCAACAACAAGTTTCCACAAATCCCGTACATATTTCTCCGTCTCCACGCAGCCACAGACCCTGAAGGTGGTTATTGCTCTATGAGTACATCAATGACGAGATCACCACGAGTAATAACGAAATTTCAAAGAATCCGAAAAACAATTCAGACTACTTTATTTGATTGCAAGATCCAAGAATATTATATAAGGCTGCCCAACAATTTCAGCATGAAATATTAAATGATAATTGTTTGTTGGTAAATCGAATGTTATCGGATTTCATCTGAGCTTACTATTTAGCCAAATTGAAAACATCTTTACTATTGTATATCTATTGGAAATCTAAGAAGCTCTAATATTTAGGCGTAAGAAAGCCTCCTTTTGCAATTAAATACATTGTTTACTTGAGCAGCAGTTCTTGGACATTCATTCAGTCGATAGGTTATCGATTTATGTCCAACACGAATCACAGGGTATTTTACATATGAAAATTCAAATAAAATAAAAATAAACGGATTATAATAATCATGATAGCAATAAAAAATAACGGTAATAATATTTACACAGAAATAATATTAATATAATAATAAAGTCTCTCGAGTCGTAAAGTTTGTTTTAGTTTTCTTTGACTATTGGTTTAGTATCGTCGATTTATTTCCTTATCGTTTATCATTAAAAAAATAACAGCATTTGCCTATTATTTTATTATTTTATCCTTTTCTTATTTATTGATTGTAACGTAACATTTTTTAATGAACGAGAACGTATTTTGAAATTTGTAGGAAAAGCGTTTCGAGCCATAACGTTATTTTGTTTTGTTTACTATTTTTATTATTGGTTCAAAACAGTCAATTTCTTTTATTATTTATCTTTCAAATAGTTTTAACAGCAAAAATTAAAAAAATGTTCTCATTTATTTGATGATAATTTTATACTTTTATTGTTTTTTATTTATTGATTGATTTCTATTATTATCATTGAAAATATGTATCTAATAATTCTTAGTGGTACATTTGATGACAAACTGTTTACTCCGACATCCAGTGTAAAATATATATATATATATATATATATATATATAAAAGTGGACATGGAAGTCAGCACTTAGAGGCGACAGTCTGTTTCATGCTAGAGCAATCGTCAGGCAAGCTGGGATTTAAAATCAGAGATTTTCTTCAGTTAGACGGACTTCCGATTTTCAGGCTCTCGAGTTGCCTGACGATTGCTCTAGCATGAAACAGACTGTCGCCTCTAAGTGCTGACTTCCATGTCCACTTTTATATTTACACACGCTCTATCTCTGATATTGAGCACTTTATCCCATAAATATAGCACGCTTTAAGACTATATTTCTTCATATATATATATATATATATATATATATATATATATATATATATATATATATATACGCATACTTTTATTCTTTTGTTATTTATTGTTCTATTATATTCTATTATCATTTAAATTAATAATAATGGTAATTATTATTATTATTATTATTATTATTGTCATTATTATTATTATTATCGTTATTATTATTAAAGTGGCACATTACATAACGAACTTTTTATTCCAACATCCAAAGTATAATATATATGTGTGTGCTTATGCATATGTATATATATATATATATATCTATATATATATATATATGTGTGTGTGTGTGTGTGTGTGTGTGTGTGTGTGTGTGTGTGTGTGTGTGTGTATATTTACATCGGGTAGATGGAACTCGACAGCCTGAAAATCGGAAGTCCCTCTAACTGAAGAAAATCTCTGATTTTAAATCCCAGCTTGCCTTGAGGCTATACCCAATCATGTGAAAGGCTTCGAGAGTGAACTCTAAGGACAAATCCAGATTCAAGTTCGTTCTATCAACTCATGCGAGACTATCACTCCCACGTAACCTGTACAGCTATAACAGTTTGCGAGACCGATGGATGACACATATTATAACAAAACAATTTGACTGCTCTATACAGGGCAGGATGTATACGAACTCCCCGTTCGTATACATCCTGCCCTGTATAGAGCAGTCAAATTGTTTTGTTATAATATGTGTCATCCATAGGTCTTCCAGAACAAAACTCTTTCAATTTTGTCACCATCACATTTTTTATTAAAGCTAGTGGAGTTGCTTCTATGGCTGAATTACACCCACCAGCATTGACCAGATTTGCCGTGTCCGCTGGCTTACTCGAACAAACGTTAAGAGCCCCTGAGCGAGCGGAAAATCTTTTGGGTTTTCACACTTTTGCGCCCGATCTGTTTAAAGTTTAAGAGAATCTTCAGATCTTTCAGGCATTGCTGCTGCAAATTCTTCGAGTATGTCCAGATTCACGAGCCACATGTCCGTTGTTTTTTGGGGGGCGGGGAGAGATAATCTTCCGAACTTCTCGAAGACGATCCCCACGGTCTCTGGCTTGCTACTAGTGGAGATGGTGGTGATGAAGGCGACGGTAGCGGTGCTGGTTGTGCGGGGAGGTGGTAAAGGCGGTGGAGTGAGTGGTTTGGAAGGAGATTTTCTTGCAGGTGAGGGCTTGAGAGTGGGCAAAGCAGGACGGGAGGGGATAATGGCCTTTCATTTTTTCTGAATATGGTCGCAATGAAGAAAACGTATTAGCTTCAGGGGTAGATATCTTGCTGGGGGAGGCGACGCCCTCCACTCTCGTACTCTTGACATTCTGTGTCTACAGTTTTTACCTCAATACAGAATGTTTTATATTTTACTTCCTTTCTGGGGCTTGCATGTGTTATCTCATCTTTTAGTTATTCCACATATGCAACTGAGCCTCTTTCTTCGCTATCAATCAGGGAGAGATGCAGCTTTCTTCCAACACTTTTCCCATCATCTGTCATTGTTCTTCCGTGTTTCCGTCGGTGTTTTTTTTGTTATTGGAAATGGGATGTTTGTAGCGGACCTTTTCGTGGGTTGCGGGTGATGTATATATTGGCACAATTTGATATACCTATATACAAAATAGAAGAAAATTAGACGCTAAATGTGAAAAACCAATTTTCTTAGGCTACGATAAGTCAAGTTCTGTCTATTTAATATATATATATATATATATATATATATATGAAGAAATACAGTTTTGTGGTGTGATATATTAATGGGATAAATTGCTCAATATCAGAGATAGAGCGTATGTAAGAATAAATATAAAAGTGAACATTTAAGTCAACACTCAGAGGCGACATGCTGTTTCATGCTGGACGCAATCGTCAGGCCACACAATTTGTCATGGCTACATACAAAATAGAAAGATAATAGACTGTGAATGTGAAAAAGCAATTTTCTTAGGCTACGATAAGTCAAGTCCTATCTATTTAATATATATTCGCGGCCTGACGATTGCGTCTAGCATGAAACAGCCTGTCGCTTCTGAGTGTTGACTTCAATGTTCACTTTTATATATAAATATATATGTATATACCAGAAGCTAAGAACGTCAAAAGTGTCAGGTGTAGAAATTTTACTGAAAACTTTGAAAATCCTGACATTTTTTACATCTGTTTGAAGAATAAAATACTTCCCAATTATTTGCAGAAAAACCCTCGTGAGGAGGTAAAAAAAAGCGAAACTACACAATCAATTGCATTAGATATATTCTAGCAAAAACGGGTAAAACAGATGACCCCCAAAATTACATGCCAATAACATGTCTGTCTCCCACATATAAATTGATCACGTCTATTCTAATGAACTGTGCTTACTCTGTTCTTGATGGAAGCAAAATGTTTGCCCCTGGAACAGAAGGGGTGTCGAAAAGGTTCCTATGGTTATAATGATAAGTAATAATAAATAAAATGATCCTAGATAATGTCAGGATAAAAGGGAGAAATCTCATCATAGCTTGGATAGATTATTGTAAAGCCTTTGATATTGTTCCACACTCTTGGATCCATAAAGCTTTGGAAATCTATAAAGTCTCGTTGATGATAGTAATTTCTTAAATATAATATGAAATTGTGGAAAACCACTTTATAACTAAATCACACTAAAGGTAGTGCTACTTTCAATTGTTTGAATATCCGACGAGGTATCCTTTCAAGGAGACTCCCTATAGTCACTTCTGTTCTGTCTGTCTTTAACTGTACGTTCGCATAAACTAAACAGGAATAACTATGGATATAAATTAAAAAAAAGAATGAATCTTCTATTCTTCATGGTTGATATCAAACTATTTGCCAAAGACGACAATGAGTTGAAGAGTATCCTCAATAATGTCAAATATTTCAGTGATGACATCAGTTTGGATTTCGGATTAGATAATACGCAGAAGTAACATTCAAGATATTCGCGAGATATAATCGTAAGTTCTATGATAACAATTTCTTCCGTTGCACATCTAACTTGTAGAATGATCTTCCTGTTTCTTGTTTTCAAGTCAACTTTGATTCTTAAAAAATTTAATGCACTGTCAGACGATATCTTCTGCCTTCTTAATTCTAATTCATTTATTGTCCTCTCCTCTTAACAGAAGATCACTTACATAATCGCAAACACTCAGTAACCTCTGACACCCTAGTGGCTTTATTAGAATTTCACACAATGCAAGACTCAAGAGCCACTCCTGGTAGAGAGTTACTGAATGTAAGTAGAGGTAGATGAACGTAGAGGGAAGAGTAAGATTTATGAGGAAACTAAGATAAATAACGACTGGCCACTGGTGTTAAGATAGTAGTCTTCAAAATATAGTAGTCCTCTTGTCTGAATGGGCATTCGCTCTTACGAGTAGAATACGGAAGAAATTAGACTCTGGATGTAGAATGCTCTGTCCTAGCTGTAAAGGTCTGAACTTGTAAAATGAAGTGAGGTGTTCACCTAAATATTTGGCATTATATCTATGGGAAAAGTCAGCCATCTTCTGCAAGACGGCTTAGATGCATAAAGTTTGGTAGGATAAGAGTTTTGAATATTAAGAGAACGAATTGAGAGAGTGATTCTAGATTCTTAATTTGTCAGTAGAAAGGTGCTGATATATTGAATGAATAAAGTATTTTAGCAATTGGCGCCTAGGATATTCGAAGAAGGAAGGATTTAAACGTGTCATGTTCAGACTACAAGAAAACTTCCTAAATTATATCACTGCTATAAATAACAGAATGTCTGAGGATGGTCGTACATAAAGAAAATTATATATATATATATATATATATATATGTGTGTGTGTGTGTGTGTGTGTGTGTGTGTGTGTGTGTGTGTGTGTGTGTGTGTTATAAAGAAAATTGAACTAGGAAAGGCGTCAAACCCTTAAAGGTATCTTCAAAGAATCACACTGTCTCCATTATTATTTGCCGCCAAGATGTTATCAGTGAATTATATATTAAGAAAAGGAATCAATGTTTCAAACTAACATCGAGACGAATTTCAAATATCTCATGACATTGTTAAAAACATATTGAAGTACAAAAAGGAAAGAATAAAATCGATCAGCTTCCGCATTCAAGATGTAAGAATGTAATTCCAAGATGAACAAGTGGAAAAGTACCACAACAGAAATAATTTAATTCTCCTGCATTAAATTCTTGAGGGCGCTCCACGACACAGAAGGTTGCAATATCTAAGCTTTACGAAAGTGATTCTCTGAAATACAAAGAGATGAAGCAGAAAATAAGCAAAAAAATAAATATCCCAGAAGAACAAGAAAATACTCATCAGGAAAAATTCTATGGGAGAATATTGAAGGGATAAATACCTAGAAAGATTCCATTTTGTCGGTTTCCACACTTTTCTTGAAACGGAAAACAGGCGAACTCAATGGCCTGGCGTACACAAAATAAAACTGTCGACGATACCAAAGGCGCGACAGCCGAAAGATGATGTGAATAGGTGTATGGTAAAAGAAAAGAGTGCCAAGAAGAGGCAGTCTACAATGAAAGAATTCAAAGAATAGAGGAAACAGAGCTTCGAAAAACTCCATAACAGCCTGTAACTTCGTGGAACAAATGAAGAAATAAAACGTGAAGAAATACAAACATCAGAACTCCAAAATAGTGAGAATCACAATTATACTGACATTTAAGAAGAGAAGAGGCGTGTAGATATATTTGCATGGAACTTGCTACCTAGAAGGATCCTTAAGAAGTAACTAGAAATTCCTCTACGACCAAAAAGAATGTCATATCTATACGATTGTCAAGGTGGAACACAAGAAAAACACAAAATTTACAATGTGTACAAATAAAAAAGAAATCGGTGAACAACATAAACACTGAATGTAGGGAACTGAACTAAAAAGAATGCAAGGATTTAGATGATTGGGTGGGAATTGCGATCTGGAGAGAACTGTGCAAGCAATTATATTCTGACATCCCAAAACACAGGTACATGCACAGTCCAGAAATTTCCTTAGAGAATGAAACATAAAAAAGTATTTTCAAATTCACACAGATTTCTCGATTAACTATAGAAGACTGGAGTCAGCCTATTTATAAAAGAAAGAAAAAAGATGAGGGTCAGCAATAGTGTTATGGGACGGGAAAAAGCTTTTGGAGGATCTAGAAATTGTGGAAGCGTTAGAACCAGACAAACGACAGAAAACTACTAAAGTCGTAAAATGAATGCTAGAGTATTGAGGAGACTCACTCTCCAGTCGAATACTTTCAATGAACAATGACTTTTAAAATCTGTATTGATTTTTTAAAAAGAAGCAATGCTTACTAGAGTAAGAGACTAATGTACTTTTGTAAATGTAAGAAACAGATAAAGGAACTAATGAGAAAATAAATCAATAAATAAAACTCTTGTATAGCAATATAATAAATTAAAAGAAAACGCTATGAAGACGACCAGAAAAAGAAAAGGAAACCTTCCAGATAACAGACCTAACTCTTCCAGATGAGATCTGGGTGATATAAGAGAAACCTTCCAGATAACAGACCTAACTCTTCCAGATGACAACCGGGTAATATAAGAAAAACCTGAAGCAAAATACGATTACACTTCGGTTGGCTGCTAAAGAAGCTGTGAAACGGGTAGGGCAAAATAGTTCAAGTGATAATTAGCGAACCTTTCTCAAAATCTTAGTTGTTAGACTTGTGGAAATGGTAATTCAAGGACAGTTTTAGTTTGCTTAAATTGTATTAGTGCGAGGATCGACAGGAATACCGGGGAGGGTACTGAAGATTGGCGAAAAAATTATTGTTGGCAGTCTGTATCGATTATCACCAGACATCTTGTGTGAATTTGAAAATATAATGATAATAATAATAATAATAATAATAATAATAATAATAAGAAGAAGAAGAAGAAGAAGAAGAAGAAGAAGAAGAAGAAGAAGAAGATGATGATGATGATGATGATGATGATGATGATGATGATGATGAAGAAATACAGCATGCCCAAATACAGGAGATGGTACGAAACGAGTAATACACGCGTCTGCGTCTCGCACTGAATACCGAGCTGAACTGGACAAACAGAATATCAGCCACGACCACCGTGGCTGTCCCTGTGTTGCAATACAGTTTCAAAATCCTTAACTGAACCATAGCTGACATTAAGCGAATGGAGTCCAAAACGCGAAAGATTCTCACCTGCCACGGCATTCATCATCTCAAGGCTAATGTTGATCACCTAAATGTGCCCAGATTCGAAGGAAGTAGAGAATTAGTTCAGCTAGAACTGTATTAGCAAACTACAAAAAATGACAATCAAAGATACCTAGAGACTACAGAAGACTGGATGATGATATGCGTCAAAGAACATGAAAGTAGTAAGTGATTTTATTCAATAATAAAGGAAGCCAATAAGTCTCAAATGGAGCTTTAAAAATGTGAACTAATACAAGTAAAGCATAATACACCGACTGAAGCTGAAAAATACATAAAAAAGAAAATGCAACCGACCAGATACAGAAACAATGACACGATAAACCGATTCATGGCCAATATTCTGCTCGTACCAAACAAGCTGACGTAGACAAACCCCAAATCAATCAGTCGCTACGTAGTGCAAGGTTAAAATCTGAAACCGAAGATTTTATTCTTGCTCTACAGGACCAATGCTTGCTAAATAGAAATTATCACATTATTTATATTATTCGGATTATTGACCTCATCTTTGTCGCCATATTTATTAAAACGTTTCTGTCGTTGTACGCTCCGGTCTTCTTCAGGTGGTTGGAATGTCGAACTAAACCCTTTATTTTTCTCACTGGGGTAGACTGTTCTAGTTCCATGTGCCATGTTTAATGGATGTCAGTTATCAGTTATCTCCTGTTAATTTTCACTCTGAAAGTTCTCCACTGCCTTAACCGGGTATTGAACTCACACTCTTTGTGTCCTGTCACTGGATTTAACCAACGCCTTTATCCACTGTGTCATGTGTCTTTGAGGCCGAAACGTTGTAATAAATATGGCGAAAAAGATGAAGACAATAGTCCGAATAATGTAAATAATGTGCGTAATACCTCATCTCAGAAATATAGAAAGATATAGAAATTATCAAGCACACATACTGAAAGATTGTTAGCCCAAAATGCAGATTCTGTGATAAATATCCGGAAACAATTGACCATCTTGTATCAGGTCGCGCGGTATTGGCACCCATTGAATATAAACCACGACATGAGAGAGTGGGTTAATATCTGCACTGAAAAATCTGCAACTTCTACAAAAGGGAAACTGCAAAAAATTGATATGAACAGAGAAATCGAATGAAATCATAACAATAATAATAATAACAGAGATTTAAACGCTGCCATAAGCAGAGTTCAATATAATGTTAACCGTACAGAAATACAAATGTTAGAAACGAAGAAGAAGAAGAAGAAGAAGAAGAAGAAGAAGAAGAAGAAGAAGAAGAAGAAGAAGTATTATGTATCTTAGGAATGATATGAATATGCTTCTTCTCCCCCAGCTATAAGTTAATTAATAAGATTGTATCACTATTACCATTATCACCTCCACACACCAAATTCTTAGGAGCTAAAAATATGTTCCTTGTTTAAAGGTCGAAAAAAAAAAGCTAAATAGACATCAACATGTTATTTACTACTACAATAATGCGACTAGTATCATTCAAAACTCTTTCACAATTTTCTTCATATATATATATATATATATATATATATATATATATATATATATACATATATGCAAAATTATAACATATTGTAACATCACTACAAAAACTGCAATTTTGTTTCAACACGACAGGTGTATTATCAATGGGGTTGACTGCAGAAAGATCGATATTTTACTCCACTTGTACCAACACTGTACCTGCATATATTTATATATATATACATATATATATACATATATATATATATATATATATATATATATATATATATATATATATAGATAGATAGATAGATAGATAGATAGATAGATAGATATAGATATATATATGTAAAAATATAAAGATTTGGAACAACGAACACAAAACCAGATATTTGAACATAGAAATAAAAATCAATTAAAAGAAGAAGGCATTAACAGTGAATACACCAAAAACTATATATATATATATATATATATATATATATATATATATATATATATATATATATATATATATATATATATATATATATATATGTATATATATATGTTTATGTGTGGTGTGTGTGTGTACATGCATGCGTGTAATTACCAACATAATCTACTAAGAAATGGAAAAAATAAACATAAAATTCGAATCGAAGAGAAAGATTAAATAAAAGTCCATTGATCAGAACTGATTGAGCTTTGAATGTTTTTCCTGCTGACCAAAGTTACGTCTCTTTAAATGTTTCATTACTTTTTGCCACTACACGTAAAATTATCCTTGCTCAATCAATTAAAACAGATGAATAAGTTAACTTTCCTGATGCAAGAAAAGATATGAGATCGAATCTCGCCGGGAGATATCCCTTTATGTTCAACGTTTCTTTTATTCCCCTCTAACTTACATACAAATAATGTTTCTGCAACACACAAATTATATCACTTTCTGGTCATACAACATCTTTTTGCAACTGTTTAGATACGCAAATTTTATGTTAGACAAAGACTGATATAAAGGGTTTTTTTTCAGACATTTACTTAATATGCAAATCTTGCCGGCGGTGTTAAACATAACTTTGGTGCCGGTTTAAAAATAATGCAACTATTTGTCAGGATACATTAGGATAGGATTTTTTGAATACAGTAAAAGGAAATAATGTGTTGCTAATGCCTTTCTTCTGAAGCTAATTTCACAATGCCTACACAAACGTTGTTTCCATTAACCAAACAGTCATATATCCGGTTTTTCACAAGCATTGATTTACAAATAATGCAGTCAGCGAAATATAAATGAAATTGACATGACTTCAGAAGAATTATCTTTGTAGTAAATAGGCACATTTGGCAAGCATCACAAATTTTGTGAATAGATAAGAATGCATTTTAATACCGAAATACCCACTCATTTAACTGAATTTACAATGCTATACTTTTTTGTTCAATTCTATTTATTTCTGGCTAGAATCCTTTGTTTTGTTTCGGTCATAATTTTAACCTTTACTGTGCACATCTTGCTCGCTATAGCATTCTGACCGTAGTGCACTCCAGCCTTAGTCCGGTACATCACGACGAGTTTTCGAACAGGTTGCCTGAATTCAATCCACAAAGAAGCCGATTCTTTTTTTACCGACCAGTGAGTTGCAATACCTGGACATAATGAGGACAGAGGCCTTCGAGAAACTGACACTCGCAGGACAGATTAAACTGTGTGTGGCAAAGTGTGGCAGAGAGAAACAGTAACATACCTTAGGAGCTTGTGAAAATAGGTTACATAACATGAAATGGGAGGAATACTAAAGCAACGGTATAAGAAATCGTAGAGATCTGTGACAGACTATGCCCTGTAGAGACAAACCACATAAAAAGAACTTCCGCAACTATCAATACGGCAGTATTAAACGTTGTTGTCCTCAGAGTTGAATCCGAATTTAACACTAGACTCATGCTTGGAGCGATTTTGATCGTTACCAAATGGCTTCAAGATCAAATTAGCCATATAAGCAATTTATAAATCGTATTGAACTCATTAAAATCAAACTATCACATTCGATTAAATGCTTCAGTTGCTTTTATCAGAGTTGATAATTATGAACTTTATGCTCTGAATAATAGACTGGATTGCTAGACTGGATCGATACCTCGAGCAAGGACTCACAAAACTAATATGCAAACAATCGTTTGTAGAATGAATTCATCTTTGTTAAAATATCATATTCATGTGGTTCCGAGTGAAGAATGAATACGGAGATTATAGCTTAACGGATTGCTTTTCTTATAACTGCACCATGACAGGTGTCTTTCGCTCTAAACTATACGACCAAATACTCAACTTTCAAGAAAACTTTCAATCGACAGGTGAATGAAATGTGAGATTTTTATACTAAAACGAAATGAAAATGTCTGTTTACTGACTTGGACGTAATCTTCTAAACTTATATAAACCATGTGGTAAGCGTTTTTAATTGTACATTATATTCTCTTTTAAATTAATTTACTTTCAAATATTTCACGTTACATGTTTAAGGAGAAAACTAGATCTATGCATTTGCATAATTTTCTTTGGCTCGGAAAACTTTCTGATATAAAAGAAATTCGACTTCTGCAGTTAATTAGAAACTGACTGCCAAGGGAAAAGAAATGTTTGCATTCAAAACAAAAACAGTTTACTTAATTTCATCTGAGACATTTGTTTCATTTCGCCATTATTGTTAGTTCAGTTGTGTCTGGTGATGTTGATTCTATTTACATAGACATATACACACAATGATAGGTGAACTTCGATCCTCGGTATTGGTAAATTCACTGATAAGAAAATAAACCTACACCTCTCTGAAGAATTATATGAAATTTCCCCTAGATGCATTATATGAATGCTAGTGGATAGTAGATAACTGGAAAACATTTCCAATGTATTCTGCCATATTGTCATTTATAACTCCCATATATTTCTATTATCTTTGTCTGAACTTTAAAGTTCGTAAGATTCAGTATGGCGAACGAGTTCACTGCAAGTTGATGTCATGTCTTGGCGACGCATACCTGCTAATTGTGTTCAATTTTCCATGTGCCTTTCTTTATCCCTACGCCTTTCCTAGAAAGATTTTCATGGTATTTGTTCTGATTAACTTTCCTCTTTGGTATCATGACTTCATGAATTTCAGCACAGCACTAGATTTGCAGCTAGACCTGATCATTTTACAGCTGAAATTGCTAGATGCAGCCATAAATTCTATGCTAAAATTTCCTTCTGTCGTACTTCTTCTCTCTTCTGGAACTCTCTTCCGACTTATTGCTTTCTTCTCAACTACGATTTCACAAATTTAATTGAAACGTCAACCGTTATCTTTTGTTTTCATAAAAACAGATCTTTTATTGTCCTCTCTCCTTAATAATGATTTTTTCTCAGATTCTTTCAGATTCCATAACCCCCTCTCATTGCGTCTTAGTGTCTTTATCGCCTTGAACAATTCGATGTTCGATGTAACAAATTTCGGTGCTTCGACGTTAGTAAGATTGCGAAAATGAACAATTCTACACACTTAGACATCAGGTCCTGGACGGAACGCAGTAGAGACGCTCGCGAATAACGACGCATTGTAAGGTCAACAGTTGCAGACCGCACACTGTCAAGATCACAGATAATAGCGAACGTGGCCACAGTTATGTCAGGACATACCATTTTAAAGTGTTTGCTTTCCAAAGTCGCTCAGCAGCGCGTTTTTAATTAGGCTACTTACGAAACAGTATTGTCGATCATGTCTCCAGTGGTGCTGCGAGAAGATCATTTGGTAATTGCATGCTTACACAATTATAATTTATGGTACCCCATCATACGATCATGCTGCGGATATAGGCATGTGTCTACCCTGGTTGAATGCATTCTGGGAGATGTTGTCGCTACTCTGATATTTGTAGCAAATGCAAACAACTCTCCCGTTCAGAAATTCTTTAAGCATTGATGAAGATAAAGTTGAACAGTACAATGTCTCTTCAGAAAATCTTGAAAGACGTTATAATAGATCAATAGATACATAAGTAAATATAAAGAAAATGGAATAGATAAATAGATAATATATATATATATATATATATGTGCGTGCGTGTGTGTGTGTGTGTGTGTGTGTGTGTGTGTGTGTGTGTGTGTGTGTGTGTGTGTGTGTGTGCGTGCGTACGAATGCGTGGCTGAGTGGTTAGATCGCTCACTTTCTGACCATGAGACCTAGGTTCAGATCTCACCATGGTCGATTTGTCAGGAAGGAAACTTACTGATGTTATCGGTCTGGAGTGGGAACGATCCCAAAGTGGGGCACCTTTGCAAAGTGCCTGAAAACCATAACACGGATTAACACAAGCCTTGTGAGTTAAATTGGTTAGACGGAACATTTGGGACACGAAGTCATAAATCATCGTGACCGAGAGCTTGAGTGTGCTGGTGTTGTTCAGAATGTTAATCGTTCGAGATAACACGCTCTCTCCCAGAAACAGTAACTAAGCTCAGTATAGTTGCAGTATAAACCACGGGTTGGCCCCGTGGGGGGTAAACAAACACAGATGTGCCTGAGACAGTCTTCAATAGGGATTGGCTAAACGCCATAGTAGACGGGTATTCTCGAATACGAGTGACCAGCTATTATGTGCGTGCAAGAAAGACAAAAGGAAAATCTTAACCGACGCGCTTCGTTCTCTGAGGAAATATATCGACGCAAATTTGCGATATATTTTTTTTCCTATTGCCAAACCAAGACAAGATAAATTTAAGGAAAAGGATCATATTTTTATTATTAAAGTAGACACAAAAGTATCTCGTTTAAAAAAAAGATTTTACTACCTTTCGGCTGACACTTCCTCAGAAACAGAATCGTCGACAATATTATATGTAGATGACACTTTACGTCTTTTTCATCTTTAGGTAAAGCGGAGGAGTTTTTCTCTCGGCTTAATAATCTCCATCCTTTTCTAAAATATACAATGGATTAGAAGAGAACAATTAGCTTCCTTTCTTGAATGTACTGGCGGAGAGAACACTTGTAGGTTTTCTTGCCTGTGTTTAAAGTAAATCCACTATTTCTAGTCTTTAATTAACTTAGAAGTCTTTTGCACCCAAATCCAGGAAAATTAATCTTATTAGGACCCTTATCTACATGCGTTGATGTGTTTTAAATGTAGATTCGACACCGAGCTGAAGAAAATCAAACAACTTTTATTAATGAATGGTTACCCTGAATGTGTTTTGACAGCTACCATTGAACAAAAGATCAATAAGTTCAATGAGCCTAAAAGTTATGGTCCCTCTAATTGTCCTGTTTATTTGAGACTCCCATTGATCGATGCCGGGTGTCAAACATATGCAGACAGAATTTCTAATTCAATTAAACGGTGTTTTTAATGCTGTTACTTTCCGAAGTATTTTAACTACAAAAAAGGCTTCCCACATCACCGTAAGGATGTCTTGCCTACCTGTCAACAAAGTTCATTTATATACCAATATTAATGTTGACATGTGATCGACTATGTGAGCAAAACCATCCAACGGTTAGAGGTAAAGATCGCCCAGCATGTTCCAGGCAAGGTGCGAAGACACGAGCCTATTACATCCGGGTGTTGGCAGAGTCACGAGTCTGCGATTGGTGAGCACCTACTATATTCTGTTGGTTGCAGGACTAACTTCTCTCCTGACTTTTTTTTGTCATACACAGGGCTAGGACGAGACTCCACTTAGACAGCCTGGAATCTATTATTATTAATATACTACACCCCGCCCTGTGTAAACAACGGGAGATGAAATATAGTTTGGCCTTATTCAGGGTAACTTCTACCTGACTGGGAATATATTTAGTAATATTTGTTTTTCTTTCGCCTCTCATATAACTATTGGGTAATTTGTTTTTTTAATACCAGTTGTTGAAATTAAATTTTCTTATTAGCATCTCTGTTTTATATTGCTGACAATTCTGTTTCTGAGGAAGTATCCTTCGAAAGGCGCCTAAAATCTTTTTCCTTAAACGAGATACTTTTGTATCTATTTTAATAATAAAAATATAATCCGTTTCCTTAAAGCTATATATATATATATATATATATGTGTGTGTGTGTGTGTGTGTGTGTGTGTGTGTGTGTGTGTGTGTGTGCCCGTCATAACGGATAAGTGGAACACTCAATTATGAATCTTTGCCATGCCTTTAAAACTGTAAATTTAAATAAATAATTTACTCCAAAATTCGCTTGACGAGGAAATAGAACTAATGTGTTTAATTTGATAACAAAATTAAATTCGAAGGCTTTAGCTTCCATTTTTGAAACATGGTTATCACTGTGTGGCGAAAAAAACATATGTTAAATCAATTAATTTATAATATTAATGCTCTGTAAATTTACATTGAGCACTATTGTGTAAAAATAAAAATATCTATAAGAACACCGGATTTTATATCTTACTGTTCTTTTTATATATATATATATATATATATATATATATATATATATATATATATATATATATATATATATATATATATATTCCACTTATCCGTTATGACGGGCACAGCCATATTGATGTGGTTATTGTCGGTGATCTAACCAAACCTAATTCTTCTTGAGACTCATTACATCTGATTGAGAACACAGAATCACTTAATCTATAGACAACAGTAGATACCTCTTATTAATATGATTAATGACAACAAAAACAAATACAAGAGGTTGCAATGTGCGCCCGTGTCGGCCTCAGAATACAATGAGAACGCCTTTACATTATTCACACTTTAATTATATTTACTTAAACCCGCGTAAGAAGACATGAAAACTGAAGACATTAAACACTATTGTTCATTACCCAATCATTTTTTAAGCCAACCACCTTTTAACACAAAATGCCATATTCATGTATATGATAAATTGCAATGAATACGTTGAAAATGTCTTATGACACGAGAAACCTAGCGATCGCTTTATGACAAATGTTCAAATTACTTGAAACTAAGAGACGTACCCAAACTTGTGATGAAGGATTGCTACCAATTAGTGAAGTCTAGACGAAGAAGTCACTTGAGATTCTTTTATCATCAGAAACACCAAGCGGGAAAATTATTTCGCTTCAAGTTATATATATATATGTGTGTGTGTGTTTGTGTGTGTATGTGTGTGCGTGTGTGTGTGTGATAAAAGTATAATTTTACGGTTTGCTAAGTGATAGAGTGTATGTAAATATAAAAGTGGTCATTGAAGTCAATGCCCAGTCGTGATGATCTCTTTCATTTAGGTACCTCCACTTGGTCGCGTAAAGAAGCAGCATCACGATGAAAAAAGACCCATAACTCAACGAAAACAAAGTTTTTGTCTCAAATTATTTAAATTTATTACTTACAGTAAGTAGAAGATTCTGGTGTATTTCAGATAGAAATTATATAGATTGGAATGTTGAATATATGCTCGATTTTTTTAATTTTCTTAAAAGCCGCCATTTTCTTAATTTTGAAGAAATTTGTAAACAACAAAAACATTTGATTTTAAACTTCTTCCTAAAATAAATTATATATGTTTGACACGTTATTTGTGTAAAATTAGAAAATTTAAAGTTAAATTAATCTGATTTGAAACAAACAGTACTTACTTATAGCATGAAAAATTGTATCCAAACATTTCTCAACGATGTGTCTGAATTTTTTCATGTCTATCGATTTAATCTAAATATTGATTGGTGATGACAGATATTATGGATGATCAAATTTGACAATTTTACTAAGTAAGCGAAAGCGGTTTTTTTATTTTTAACTAGTAATTTTTAAATATTAACATTTATTCAGCAATTATATAATTATTTTTTATTTAATTTTTTTTTTTAGTCTGGATTTCGTTTCTTAGGTTCTTAATCTTTTTATCTTATTTAACAACTTAGTAACTTAAAAAAAATTACTTCAATGAAATATGACTCAAACTAAAATAAATACCTAAAATAAAAATAATTAGTAAAAATATAATTCACAAAAATTAAAACTAACTTAGAAATTTTGAAAGGGCTTTTTGCAAACAAGTTAACGATGTGAAACAGAACTGGATATTGGAGAGACATAATTGCAGTGCCTTAGACGACAATCAAATAATGTGATCTTTTTAAGGATTAAGGAACGTTTTTTTCATTAAAAATTATTTCTTAAATTAATTTTAAAATAATCGGGTACAAACGACTGTTATGAGCTTTTCAAATTTCGATTCGTAAATTTACTGTTCCATTAACGTTATCATTGAATTACATGCTTAAAAGCAATAAATAATTTTAAACGATTTTTGAAGTATTAATAAGTTAATAAAGAAATTTTTTAAAAATGAAAAGAATTTTATAAAAATACATTATTCATCGAAAAATGTTTATTTCTTCACAAAATACAAAATAATGTCCTTAATATAACGTATTTACAAAAGCCATTCAAAGTTTTTCTAATTAATTAATGTCATAGTTTTTTACATTTTTCTTTTTATTATTCAGAGTAGATTTTCTATGAAACGGGTAACTGTTTTTCAAAAAAAACTGGTGATTTTCTTTCTATAAAGAGACCCATTTTTAACTAAGTAAACAAATCCCATGCTTAAAATTTAATTTCTCGACATTTAATGAAAATATGTAAGGGGGTGGAAACATATTAAAAAACTATATCTTTTTAACAAGATTTTCTAAAAAAAAAATTTCAAAAATAATTTGATTCATTTCTGAATAAGTCCTGAAAGTTTCATTAAAATCCGACAATTATTTGATGTTTGCAAGAATTTCCCAATCAACGGGTGTTTTCCTCGGGAAAAGCGCAAAATAAAACAATCCATTTTTTCTCTATGTATTAATAGAGAAAAAATGAATTTTTTTTTTTACAACAGCGTATTAGCTGTTGTAAAAAAAAAAAAAATTTTTAACCAAAATTTTCCACGTGCTAGAAAGTAGTAAAAAATTTCAAAAAATAATTTTGTCTTTCCTCGTCAACATGACGTAAACAATTTGATGACAAAACTTTTTTTTTCTTGAGTTATTGGCTTTTTTTCATCGTGATATGCTGCTTTTTTACGCAACCCAGCGGAGCTACCTAATATATATATATATATATATATATATATATATGTGTGTGTGTGTGTGTGTGTGTGTGTGTGTGTGTGTGTGTGTGTGTGTGTGTGTGTGTGTGTGTATCAAAATGGACACACCTGTTGATCATTCAGCTTATGACTAACAGATGCATTTCATAAACGTAATTGTGTGAAAGTAAATATGCGGAACTCGGTCAGAATTCGAAGAGAGCACCTTTCTTCTTTCAAGTCACTGTTACCCTACTCACACATTCATCTGTCTCTGACCCTTCTCTCTCTCTCTTTCTCTCTCTCTCTGTACCCATACATATATATATATATATACACACACGCATATATATATATATATATATATATATATATATATATATATATATATATATATATATATATATATATATATATATAAAATATGACATAACGATATATATTTTTTTATATCAAGAAACAATATCGAGGAAATAGTATGACAAATTTGAAAGCAGTTTTTTGTGATGCGTTTTATTTGTTAGGATGTCATTGGACAGAGCTTTGTTGATGTTGCTACGACTGCACATGCGCACGAAACCAGAGACGCTTGTAGTTTCAAAATCTTTGAAAGAATATTTTTTCCAATTTGGCGTACTATTTTCTCAATATATATGAAAATGTCACAACTTCTCCGTTATGATGATGTGTAACTTCGTGTTGGCATAGCCATCCTCAGCTTTCTAGCAGTTTTATCTATCGAAATTTACTAACAAGACGTGGGTCAACCCATGGTATGGTTTTCAGGCACATTCAAACGGTGACTCACGATTGGATCATTCATCCTGAAGATGACTACTTGACAAATCGAACATCGTGAGCCCTAGACACATATTGGAAAAGCTTGCGTTTTAAAAACACAGTCCCGCGGTATATATTAAACAATGTACAAGAGTTCCCACATGCCCTGAACTTAGGCAGTAGTTTTGATACTAACATAATTACAATCGTAATTTATTTAAAGAAATTTTTCTCCCCGGAATCGATCCTCGAAATTTACAAATCAACCATCCGCCCTTGCATGGAGTATTGCTGCCCTAGATCGTCTGGAGCCCCTTCTGTTGGCCTCGGGGTTCTTGATAAGATCCAGGACGGGTATGCAATGTAAATGGGCCTGATCTGGCTTCTCGTCTGCAGTCTCTCTCTCAAAGACGCACCGTCGCCTCTCTCTGTGTCTTTTACAAATACTTCCATGGTAATTGCTCCGATGAGCTGCTATCGCTCGTTCCCAGGCTCCATGAATTCAAGCGTCGTACGAAGCTGGCATCCCATTCCCACCCTTTCACTGTTGAAACTGTTAAATGTAGACGTCTCTTCTACTCCAATAGCTTCATATCTCGCACCTCACGCCTGTGGAACTCCCTTCCCTATTCCTGTTTCCCTGACAACTATAATCTCCAACTATTTAAATGTAACGTCAATGTAACTTCTCCACATCCTTTCCTCTATCACTCCTATCTACTCTTGCTCCACATCCTCTGTAACCCCTTGCGTGCTAGTGGCTTCCAGCCTTGCCTGGGGTGATAAGCTTTAAGAAAACAAAAAAAAAACATCGTCACGACATAATATACGGTTAAATATGTGGGTCGAAAACGTGTTTGGCGAACACGGTCGCTGTTCCGTAGTGGGTCGAATGGGTTGGATCGCTAGGTTAGTCTCCATAGCTGCCTTCAGTCCAATACATCAAGGTTTTACTCTCTTTCTATTACTGAAAATTCAATCAGTCACTATTACACAAGGAGAAATGATTTTGTGGTAGACTGAATCGCAAAACGCATATGGTCTGTATTGGCTGCTTTTATTGTTCACAGTGAGAAAGTTTTGTCAACATGTGATCAGTGACGGGGATGTATAAATTAGTGAGAGAAAGATATTTTCCAATCCTTTCTTTTTTTTATTTTTATTTTTTTGCAGGACTTGTGCACCTCAATTGATCCTATTTAATGTACCGTATTTCAGATATACGATATATTTCCAACAAACTGTTTGGCTGGGATTTCTTTCAATGGAGACTTCATTCTTCGTTACACTCTATTTATTTCTCTCTATTTATTTTTCTATATTTTACCCACACAATATTAGATTACTCTCCTAAATATATATATATGTATATATATATATATATATATATATATACATATGTATATATACCAAATAAAAAAAACGTGGGTAAGTAACCCAAGTAGATCCTATTAATATCAAATATTAAAACTAATTCACAAAGGAGAGCTCCATATATATTTTTTATATAGAGGATATAATTGAATCCCAATTAATGAGATCCAAACGAATTACCTCATGCAGATGATCATTTCGTCCATGGAAAGTGTTTTCCCCTGGACTTATCAATGCAAATACATTTACTAAAACGGTTTTTCCCGGGACTTATTAAGAGTAAATGCATCTGCATTGATAAGTCCAAGAAAAAGCCACTTACCCATGTATGAGGTAAATCGTTTGGATCTCATTAATTGTAATTCATATATATATATATATATATATATATATATATATATATATATATATATGTGTGTGTGTGTGTGTGTGTGTGTGTGTGTGTTTTATTATTATTATTATTATTATTATTATTATTATTATTATTATTATTATTATTAAATACCTTTGATATCAGCCGTTTACACATTTCTTTCCGGATCCCGCCCAGGGACCTAAGGTTAGAAATGGTATCATGACACATTCCACTGCAAAAAAAAAAAGAAAAAAAAATTACATAGATAAAGCCCTTCGTAAAGTATGGGCTGTGCTTGTCAGAATATTTTTTTGTATCTCTTTGAGGCATGGACTTCCAGGGATCCCTTCAATTAGTCTAGTGGAATATTTTCCAACCAATCCCAGGGCTCCAAACACAACAGGGATTGTTGATGTTCCCATGTGCCACATTTTTGAGATTTCTATTTCAAGGTCCTTGTATTTTGACAGCTTTTCGAATATCTTCAAAGATACATTGCAGTCTGCGGGGACTGCTATATCAATAAGGAGACACTTTTTTTGTTTGTGGTCTTTAACAACAATGTCTGAGCGGTTGGCTTTGATTGTTCTGTCAGTGTGTATTGTGTAATCCCATAGAATTGTAACAGGTCCTATCTCCCTAACCGGGTCTGGGTGGTGTTCGTACCAGTTTCTTTCAGTTTGCTTCCAATAGAAGTTGAAAATTTTCCAGTGCAGATATTGGCCCACTCTGTCATGCCCGTTTTTATATTCAGTGTGTGCCAATATCGTGCAACCTGATACAAGTATTATTATTATTATTATTATTATTATTATTATTATTATTATTATTATTATTATCTATTTATTCACTAGAGTTCCACTAGGAGCTGTTATGGCTTCTAACCAAAAAGCTTTGAATTCCAGTAGAATTTCAAATTGTCTTTGTTTTGAGTTCGGCATAACCTGACGTGCTGCAGCAATTCTTGTACAAATTTATTTAGGTTTGTAGTCTTCACCAATTGCCTATTCTCTACGCAATAAAAACCTCAACAATAAATTTTCAGTGTCAGTCACACTTGCCTTATTAATGATTTCATGAATGCCATGCATATTATTCATCTTTAATGCTACGTGTGTAGCGTCCAATCAAATTACTGCAATAAAATTAATTCCATTCAATGGCTAATAATAAGATAAATATAATATTCACCGTACTTCACTTTTTGGAGATTAAAGTAATTAAATAAGAAAACTGGACTTCTATGGACAGAAATGAAGAATGTCAGATCTTTTATCGCTAAAATAATAATTAGGTACCTGGATTGGGAAGATTACAGAGGCATGTCATAAATCATACAAACATGTGATTTACCGTAAAAATGACCAAAAATGAAATCTAAAATAAGATTAGAAATTTGAAGACATTATAATAATCCTAATTCAAAATACAAAACGAGAACTATCAGTAAATTGTTATTTTGAGTAAATTGAAAAAAACTTTTCAATCTCTCCAAAACAGATAGAGGACATTGTAACAGGGTCACAGGAAGACAATTCCTAGTGTTATCTTTAAATATAATGGGAAAACTAAGCGGCTAGAGATAAAAACTCACTAGGAGGTGAAACATGCCAAATTTTAAATACGCTTTCATTTCCTTTTTTTCGTGTTAACTGTGAAAAAAGCCATTTATTAAATGTATTTGCTTATTGGAGAAACATTTCTATGGACGCTTCAAATAATTAGGGTTTAATATGAAATGATAAATCCGCAGAAAACCAAACTTTTAAATAAAATTATTTTCTGATGTAAATAAATTGCAATTTGAAATTTTGATAAAAAATATTTGATGTTAATTGATTATATTATTTATGACGGACAAATTATCAATGTTGCTATATCACTGAACCTAAAATATACCCGGCATTTAACGATTCTGTTGTATCAGAATATGTATATTTTCATATCATAACAGGTGACAGGCAGCAAGAGGCAACTGAAATATGGGGAAGATATAATGAAGAAAGATGACATGGAGAATTTATTATTCACTGGACACAGAGAATGCCAGCTAAATAGAAGAAAGACAGCGATTATCACACGGGATACGTTTGACCAAATGGATAGGACAAATAACACAAAATGATGGTCTTAAAGAAGCAACAATTCTTGAAAGAGAGGAAATTCGTGACGGACCTTGAATGTCCCACGACCATAAACGTGAAAATCGCGTTATAAAATCGGGTTATTTAAACGTCTTCCAATCATGCCATTTTTCTCCCCGTACTCATAATTTTTTTTTTTTTGCTTATTCTTTTACATTCGGCATTTACCCTACCTCACTTTCTTCTTCTTTTTTCTATAAACATTTCTAAAACGTTTCCCAAATATATTTCCTGATATCTCGTTAAACTTAATGTTTTCTTTATTATCCATTTTGTGGCCGATTCAACATATTTCTTTTGATTTCTTCCAAATGATTTTAGGTGTTAGGTTTGCTATCAGTAGAAATTGGAAAGAATTTGGAAATTCATTTCGAAATATAAAAGTAAAAACATAAAAGATGATTTAGGTATCATTTGTTAGCAGATTTCAGTGGTGTTTCATTTGTGCAAGTCATGACGGAAGTTGCAAAACATATATTCACAAATAAGTAGAAAGGAATAGTTTGTTTACGGATTGCAAAATATTCACTTTCATTCTGTTTGTATTCGAACATGTGGATACGTCAACAGAGTGTTGACAGAATATCAATAATGACAGTAGATAATAGAATAGTGTGTAAATTGAAATTATAGACGCAACAAGCTCTAATGTTTGCTATAAACGCAAATGTGACACAGTCGAACTTGATGAAAGGTCACAAATGCTTATGCGTACTTAGAGACAGCATTTGTCCATTGCAAAAGGTGACTCTCAGACATGCTATTTTTAATGCAATGGGGATGATATTCCGCGGTTAGAATGTCAAGCGACTACGAACAACTGCTACAAATTTATACACATTTTTCCCGAAGATTCCGACACGGAAGTGTCAAAACTACAAACACATTTACTTTATTAATTGTCAAAAAATAAAAACGCTGATCAAGTTGTCAGCGACTGGAAAATGTATCAAAATTTATGACTAAAATTATCGTATTATATAACAATTATGAAAAAAAAAATCTTTTGAAGGTGAGTAAATTGCTTGAAATTTTTGCAATATAAGACCCCGATAGAAAATGAGAAGAGAAAAGAAAATTAAAGCAGAAAACTAGTAAATTATAACGACATAGTTTCTAAGAGTTAAGTTTAGATGAAGAGCTTGTTGATTAAACAATAATATTTCTCTTTTCTCATTGGTTAGAAAATATATATTCTATTTGATTGGGTTATAATTAATTTCCTTTTTAGAGAACGAATTGTAATGGCAAATGTATCAGCGAAAGTATCCATTCCTCAAATAAGACATAACAGGTAATACAAAAAGTGGGTTACATAAGACAGTGTTAAACGCAAACGAGATATATTGAAAATTATGGATGCAAATCTATACGTCCAGCAGCTGCAACGTGGCCATAAATGTTTCTTCATAAATGCCGTGTAGAAGAAGGAAAAAAAAGGGAAAAATTTGGAACATATTTGGCCTTTTTTATCCAACTCATCTTATTCGCCTGGAGGCCACTCGTCGTAGGGTAATAATTAGCAAACTTGTTTCGCTAAATCAGTTTCGCCTAATAGTAAATTCGATCCTCACATGATGTTCCATATTTTTCAGCCTTGTGCCACATCTAAGCTACGCTTGATGGGGAAAGTTTCTCTAAGGTAAACCAGATTCAAGAGTTCGTCGAAAACCTTTCTCATCAAAATTTACTGAAATAATATGGAGGAGCTGCCCGATATCATTGCAATTAATGATGACAATATAATTGAATAGGATATAATTTTAATTTTTTTTTTTTTGAAGAATAAATTTGATAAACAAAAAGTAGTAATTATTTATGACTCAACCTAATAATTCTTTTCGGTTAAAAAAATAACTATCGGAATTCAAAGCTCTTATCGTAGTTTCCTAATCATTTTTGAAACAACAAATGAGAGCGTTAAGGGTCATACCTGCTCTCCTATTTTTTGAGTCGTTCATTCTACCCTTCCCACCATTTAACATTCTCTTTTCATCTCCACCCACCTACACGCTACTGATTTTCTTTGATTTATTTCCATTCTTTCTCATTGACTTTCATACATACATTGACGATTCCCCCTTTTGTTTCTTTTATCGCTTTCTTTTCTCATCTTTTATTCACTACATGTTGACTTCTTTTTTTATTCTTTTCTCTAATTAAATCGACGTCTCCCTATCTTGAAACTTCCCCTTTTCCTTTTATAATTAAATCTTCAGTTACATCCCTTTACTCTCTCCTTACATTTATCCCGGTTTTCTTAATCAATCAATCATTTACTTCAACATATTTTCTCCACCCAACTCTCTACACTTTCCGAATAATTTTCTTTGTCCAGAATGATCGAGAGACATCTTGCCTATAAATTACCCTGCATGTTATTAATATTCTTGTCAATGTTTTTTTTTTTTTATTCTACCATTCGCTCTCCTTTTTTTCTCACTATTCCCAGCTTTTCTTCTTCGTCCACACATTTCTGTTCTCCTTCCCTTCTATCATTCAAATCTTCCTCTGTCGCCATCTTTTCTTTTCTTCATACTCCGTTGCTTTTGCATAAATTTACGATGATATATTTTTCTATTATACTTTATCACAAAAAATACTTGTTTGCTCTTGATCCGTCATCTTTTTTTTGCCCGGTGTATGATTATTAATCCTTACAAACTGGTCTTTCTTCGTTTGACACGCAAAAAAGTAATCGGAGACGGAAGCATTACTCCCTTTATATCGCCTTCAAATCACAAAGTAGCAAAATGGCCGGCGATGGCATCACAATACAAAGATGATTGATTCTTTTGGCATTCAAATCTACGCTTCTCTAACGCATTCTGACTTTGTAAATTATCCTCTCTTCTTTACTAATCATGACTTGAATTCCAAATGGAAACGCGTTCAGCAGACTACGCGGATAACGATAGGAAAGTACAAAGAAAATCACAATGGAAACATTAAATGTCATTTTTACTTTGTTTGTTTCAGTGATCGATCCGACATATTTCCTTATTTGACTCTGGGTATTATGGTTTTATTTCATTTATTGCAAAAGGGTCATTTTCATAAAGCAAACTTAGCTTCCTTTTAGTTTATTATCGAAAGAAATCAATTTGGATAATCCATTCAAGAATATAGGTAGATATGGACAGAACGAGATAGATAGATAGATAGATAGATAGATAGATAGATAGATAGATAGATAGATAGATATACCTTCTGCTTATTAGCTACTATAACATTTGAGAATGGTATTAACAGCTAATAGCCTGTGAAATCATTGACAAAGAGATCGTCCACAGATTTTCCGGTGTTTCTGGTTTTGCCGGGAAATTACGTTATGATTTGACAATACTCAATTGAGCAAATAATCCTGCGTATCCAATATCTTTAAGCAAATAAAATTGAACAAATATTTGTCATATTTTATAGATGTTTCCATCTGCTTCCTTGTTATATATACACTTCGTCAGACTTAGCCTCATTAGTGTCCAGGATTTTTTGTTCTTAGAGTTGGATAAGCAATGAAGAAATAAGAAAATATATATATATATATATATATATATATATATATATATATATATATATATATATATATATATATATATATATATATATATATATATATATATATTTACGTTATGATTTGACAATACTCAATTGAGCAAATAATCCTGCGTATCCAATATCTTTAAGCAAATAAAATTGAACAAATATTTGTCATATTTTATAGATGTTTCCATCTGCTTCCTTGTTATATATACACTTCGTCAGACTTAGCCTCATTAGTGTCCAGGATTTTTTGTTCTTAGAGTTGGATAAGCAATGAAGAAATAAGAAAATATATATATATATATATATATATATATATATATATATATATATATATATATATATATATATATATATATATATATATATATATATATATATATATATATATATATATATATATATATATATATATATATATATATATATATATATATATATATATATATATATATATATATATATATATATGAATGAGAGAGGTGCGGACGATGCAATGAATAACGGTTTGAAATGAGAAATCGGAGAGACGAGTTCGAATTCCAGTCGGGTTCATTATATTCACTTACACGCAAATACGCATGGGAAAGTAATGAACCCATCTCTTCCAACCCCCAACCGTGCGTTGAATAGTATGACTTATCTGAGAAAATCAGTTATTGCCAAAAAAAAGTGTGAATGCAAAATTTACCCACAAAAATTAAGATGTACACTTACAATCTCAAACATGTTTCGGACGCAAAATATCAAAATCCTCAAACATAAGGCGATTTTAAGAAAAAATCTAAATGTTCATCTATAAGTTGATATGCCAGGATTGATATGTAATCCCTGTTATAGACACCTGCTCTGGCACATTTTTGCTTCTTCAACACCCACAATGCCGACTTGTAGTTTGTATTGCAGTTTCTAAGAGAGAGAGCATCATTCTGGCTTCAACTGCATCGTTATAGAAAATTAGATTTTGTTTAATTTCACCTGTTTTTTCCGTGGATTAAATATTCCAAATCATCTCGGTATTAACCCAATCAATAAACCGATATATATGGACGTCATATATTAATCGCTGCAAATTCAGAGTTCACGTCATTTCAAATGAATCTTCACCTGACTAGATTATATTAATTAAAATACATTTTCTACAGCTATGCCGTTCAAGTAAAAGTTGAACCGTCAAGTCAATTAATATGAATCACGTTTCGTCTTGAGACGTAGATTATGAATTTGCGGCAGAGAAGACTTTTTCAGATGATCGGTGAAACACATCAAAATAAAAAAAAGGTTTTATTGCATATTTACTGTGTAACTTAAGTAATTAATGAAAGATTATTCATTTTAGAGTATCTATGATTGCTGTAGTGACCAGCTAATATCTGTTGCCTATTCACACTTATTCACTCATCTATCTGTTTCTTCAAAACCCACAGAGCTGAAATGTGGTTTACACTTTCTGGGAGAAAGCGAATAATCTAAAGTGATCAGTAGGGGAACGACGCCAGTACACACAAGCACTGGTCACCATAATTTGAGACTTAATGCCAGCACGTCTTAATTAATGGCCAACCACTACACTAGAAAACAGTCTATCAGACATGTTTGTTTGCAAAGTCTCTTAGAAATATCTACTAAGACTTAAAACTAAACAATAATTTTGGCACCCAACAATGGAGGATAACTTTATGTTTAATGCAAAGAGTTTCAGTAAATACTCGGATCACTACAATCTTAACCTGTTCAAGTCTAGCTTGAATATTTATGAGGCCTAGATCAGTTTAATATTACAGATGAGAACTGTGTGACGAAAAATCCTAAGCTGGCAATAACCAGAGAATCAAAACAATCTACATTCCTTAGTTCCACCTGTCCTAATCTTCAAGGATAAGACCGGTACGCCACGTACATTGTAGCAAACAACACCCATTCCTTTCCTATTTCATTGGTGAAATGTAAGCTCCACTAAAGCATCGTCTTCTTGCCAGGAACCATAGATTTGTGCAACCGACACCCAGGAGGATGCTTCCGGAATTACTACAATTTTAACCTGTTCAAGCCTAGAGTTAAGCTTATCTTCCCCACATATCCACATCTACTGTATCTCTTACTCTGTAACCCTCTACCTCGAGTGGCTCTTGGGTCTTGTACAGAGTGAACATCATTGTAAAAGTGATTGTACGTACATATTCACTAATGCCTGTATTGTCTATCATACCTGTAACATTTACCAAGCCTAGATTAATTCGCTTATTTGGAGGTCATACCACGTAAGATCATTATTTACACAATTCACATGCAAAATATTGACTGTGTTGTTACTATCACAGTGTTATATCCGTTGTACCCTCCGAGCTTCATCAGAGATATATCGATCCGGGAAACCCATAGGGAATTCAAAACTGAACACTTTATTTAATCTACGAGTGTAGTCAGTTCTCTTTCTACTACACATGTCTAGCTCTTATTTTTAGTGTTACTCAATTATTGTTCACACTGATTACTCAATACCCAGCTCAGGGATTGAACTCACAATTATTATGCCACCATGAGCCAACACTCTAAACCATTAGGCTATTTCCCGTATTGTTAAAACTTTTATATTAACCTAGCGAAATAAATTATTATAGCAAATATCAACGGAAAAAAGGATAAAAGATTTGAAAACAAATAAATGAATGGTAGAGGAATAATAATATATAAGTATTGCATTGAATACATTCAAAATTGTGTTGTACTAGTGCATATGTCATAGTGATTGTTTTGTAGCATTTAACACCTGCAGACTGTTTTCTCCTATTCCTTGTCGATACGACATCTGAAAAATCACAACAGTCCAACCAACGTTCATCTTGCACTGACCATTTTGGCTATCATTGCAACATAGTCGTCGCATGTCTTTTTGGAATTACCCAAGATCCATCGAACTAAACAGGAGACAGGAAATAAGAAATTGAATTGCAAATTGAAAGCAATTATCATTGAATAATCATTGTACAACAAGGTAATCAGTTTTCAAAAAATTACATCTATTCATAGTTTGCATCGGATTACGTTGAACAACTAATCAGCATCCTCTATCAAAAAATAAGACTGAAGATAAATCTTTCCAAAATCAAAGCTAGGATCTGGAATTAGAATAAAAGCAGTGATGGCATTTACATTGAATCCATTATAAGAATTCGTAATGTAGAATTATAAGTCCTAAACGAATGAAAGACCTCAGCTTATGGGTCACTTATATAACATGTAGTATAAGAGACAATGAATATGAACATCGAAAAGGATGCGCTAAAGACAGTCTCGTCCAACATCAGGAATTGCTACAAACTAAAAGCTACATGGAACCAAACACACGATTCATGTTCGTAAATCGACTCGTCAGCTGTATACAACCGAGATTTCTCAGAACGATGGTTAAAATGACTTCGACTGAATGAAGCATGTCTGCCTCGGCGACGATCATTCTTTTTCGAACCACGTCGACTGATGCTACTGAATTACAAGGGAGCTGTATTAATTAACAGAAATACACATCACTTGAGGATTTTCAACAGCGACAACAACTAAAATGGATAGCACATGCTACTCAAAGTACAAATAATGGTATAATGATGATGTTGGCGTACCACAGAACTTCAAACAAAAGGTGAGGAAGGAAATCCCCATTAATACTGGAAAGACGGATAACTGGACTTGAGAAACTCATTTTCCTGAAAATATTCATAAATTTCAACCGACGGTAGTACTGGCTGTTCGGTGAATAAATGCGGAATGTTTCCTTATAAGGAAACAGTTAATATTTACCATATGCAAATGATCTCTGATCAATCTTTAAGAGTTTATGTTGTTCAGGAATTCTAATTGTCGCTATTTTCTCCTCTAGGCAATTTTGAGTTGTTTTTGTAAATTTCAAAATATTGTACAAATGTCAAAATCGTTAACGTCATTCTATTTGTTTATTTCATTTTACATCGATTTTTCCTTTGTTTTTCCGCCCTTTTGTTAATTTACTTTATCAGATCATTTATCATAGGACAAATGCTCTGAGATAGTTCTGTTGTTAACTGGGGCAATAAATGGCTTCTTCATTTTAACACTACTAAAACGAAAGTGCCATCTGAAAGAACCTTTCTTAGCCTTTCCATTAACATTACTATTGCTAACCTGCAGAACAGCCAGTTATTGCGCTTTCGTGTTTATATTTTTGACAACGAAATGAAATGGGACGATTTTACTGAATCATGTGTTAATATTGTAGCTGGGAAAGTCAGTTCACGAAATGTCATGCTAGACAATTTCATCGACATTGTTCAATCTTGCATATTTATAAGTCTACCCTTCATCCGTACATCGAATATTGCTCCCACATCTTGTTTTTGCTATATATCTTTGGATTCATGACAAAGAATCTCAACATTATCGGTCGTGATCTGGCATCTCGGCTTCAGTCACTTTCGCACCGCCGTAGTGTCACTTTCCTGTGTTTCTCTAGTAATTTTTTACTATTTTTTTACTTTTTCAGATGAGCTTTACGCTCTGACATCTCAAAGTTAAGCGCAAAACTAGATTGCCATCTATGTCTCATAATTTCACTGTTAAAATTGTTAATCGTAACCGTAAGTTCTTTTGTAAGTACATGTGAACATTTTCTGTAATTTAGTCAATTAGTCACATTTAGGAAAAAAGAACGGGTCGAGAAACTTTGATCACCCTATCGAGCAACCACCCCATTCTAACAAGAATTTAACACGGAAATTGAGATTTTGATTCTGTTGATAAAGGTTTAATTATAACTGTAAATCGATGAGAATCTGTGCGCGTTCAGATGAGAGAAAAACAATGTATTCATTTTTTATTACTTCCTACATATATTATGACTTACAATATTTCGCTAATATTCCGACATCATCATAAAATTAGTTTTATTTGAAATAACAAAATGTATATTAGTTACACGAAACATGATTTGCATGAAGTGTCTTAACGTTTAATTTTAAATTAACTATCGTAAATAGAAAGAATTTTCTTCATTTCATTCACTTTTTCTTGTATTGTTTTATTAATAATTTAATAAGAAATCGTGATTTACTGAGACAGAATGAGTGCATCTATTAAAAAGGCCCTTGTTCAAGTTAAAACTGTGATAAGATTTCTGTTAAAAAACACATACATTGTCCTTATTTTTAAGTCCCTTTTATATTCACACACACACACACACACACACACACACACACATATATATATATATATATATATATATATATATATATATATATATATATATATATATATATATATATATATATATATATACTTTATTTTAGGATATTACATCAAAAACATGTCAAAATCAATACACAATTGCAGTCGTGTTTCAATGCACATACAACGAATTTCATCCGGCGATTGTAAATTACTGGTGAGCGAACGATTTAATCAGATTTAAAAGCAAAATACAGCCTCTTTTTATGAAAAAAGAAAAAAGAAAATAGGGGAGAGTTATAAGGTTTATGGGATTTGCTTAGATCAACCAATCAAATATGACCTCCGTGAAATTTTAACTAAGGGAAGAATCAAACATTTAGAAATTATTTTCCATAAATTCGCCATTTGAAATCAATGGCAGCAACAGACGATAAAAATGACCGGATGGAAATGGATACATATTTTATATTATACAACATCATTTCCTAATAGAAAAATGAAGTGGTAATCTAACAAAATGCTAGACAAGTTATACACTTATTGAGTTTCCTATTATATATATTTATATATATATATACAGACATATATATATATGTATATACATATATATATATATATATATATATATATATATATATATATATATATATGAATATATATTCTATGTATATACATATATATATATATATATATATATATATATATATATATATGAAAATATATATATTCGTGTATATATATATATGAATATATATATATTCATATATATATATGAATATATACATATTCGTGTGTATATATATATATGAATATATATATATTCATATATAATATGAAAGTGAATATAGAAGTCAACACTTAGAGGCGACAGTCTGTTTCATGCTAGACGCAATCGTCAGACTTTATATTCATATATATATATATATATATATATATATATATATGCATATAAGTAAGCCGTAGCACGGTAGTGTTCCAGTTTCATGTAACGAAATCATTGCTCATGTATTAAGTTTAAAAAGTTCGGCCCTGACTAGGAGGCGACTTTCTGTTCCTGGCCTCCCAGCAGATTCAAGTCAAGTCATGATCTATTCGTGC
This sequence comes from Acanthosepion esculentum, assembly GCA_964036315.1. Classification (NCBI taxonomy): domain Eukaryota; kingdom Metazoa; phylum Mollusca; class Cephalopoda; order Sepiida; family Sepiidae; genus Acanthosepion; species Acanthosepion esculentum. Next base: position 137,537,757 of record OZ038482.1, read on the forward strand.
GTTTGTGTAAATGTAGGCATGCAGTTAATACCGTAATCTCTTTCGGGCTTTCAAAATATATTTTCTTGTTATTGAATTCACTCTGTATAACATGTCTGTCTGCTTAAAACGTCTGTGTTCCACTAATAAGAAAATCTTTTAGATTTTTGACCACTCCTCTCTCGTGTCGGTGAAACCATTCTTTTTCATTTCTTTCTTTACTTTAGATTTCTATCTAAAAATACCAACTTTTTATTGTTCGTCTGAAAAGAAAATGTAAATTATATTTATGGGTGCCTTTCCCATAGGCAATAACACCTTTAAAGAAAAACTCATCTTACAATTTCTAATTCATTCTTTCGTTCTTACTTTCTGTCTGTCTGTCTGTCTTTCTTCGCTCTTTATTTTTTTCCATTTTACATTATGTATAAATGAAATGACTGAACCAGGTACCAAGACCTAAACCCAAAGATTTGAACACAACTACCTGTTAATAGATAGATAGATTGATAGATATATAGATAGATAGATAGATAGATAAAATAGAGGAGTTCAATATAATTTTGCTTTATGGATATAAGTATTATATATACATATACAAATAAAAATTAAAACGTTTGGAAATAAACTTCAGACAGAAAAATTCAAAACTGTTATTTGTTTTTCGGTCATTCACTCGTCTTCTGCCTCTTGGTGTCTTAATCAATCACGTGGTCTCAGGTTGACGTTATATAGTCCTCCACTCAGTGTATAGTGTTGGGTATAATAATAATAATAATAATAATAATAATAATAATAATAATAATAATAGCTGATCACTCGTATTCGAGGATACCCGTCTACTAAGGCGGCTAGCCAATCCCTATTGCAGACGCTTGCTCAGGCACATTTGTGTTTGTTCAACACCCACAGAGCCCACCTGTGGTTTATACTGCAACTATGTTGAGCAGAACTTAGTTACAGTTTCTGGAAGAAATCGTGTTATCAAGAATGATCAACAATCTGAACAGCACTAGCACACTCAAACCCTCAGCCACGATGACTTGTGACGTCGTGCTAACACAGTTATCGACGGCCCCTAGTGTTCCCTCTACCCAATTTCGCTCACATGGCTTGGGTCATATATGAGTAGATAATGGGTAGGTAAACATACGTCAGATTCTTTAAGAATGGATTCAATAATTTTTTGCTGATGAAAGGAAGTGTATTCGACGTATGTTTATAGTTTCTAAAATATTTATCAGGATTCTCTCGGCATATTTTCGACTTAAACAATTATGTTCTTTTTTTAATTAGGATGGTAATTGTAAAATCAAAGTTACACCCTATTTTGTTACTATCCGTTTTCTATCATGTATATCTATTCAGCACTATATCCAATAAATATACCATACCTTCACTCTCTTTCTTCTATATATATATGAAGAAATAGAGTTTCTTAGAATGGTATATTTATGGGATAGAGTGCTGAGTATCAGAGATAGAACAACTGGACATTATTTTAGTTCTGCCATTTAACAACATGCTGCCAGAAATATATACATATATATATTTGTGTCAGATCATCGTGATGGGAAACTACTCGTATCATGTAAGCCAGTAGTCCCTGTTGCATGGTCAGGCAATCGATGACTAAACCGGTTAACACACCAGGTCTGTCTGGTGAGAAGGGTGACTCGAAACCATGCGGGACAAAAACAAAACCTGTCAAAGGACGGATGAACATGTTTCAGAGGTTAACGGTCATTTAGCGTTCACTGTGTGAGGTCATAGAAATGTTTCGACGTGGTATCCAGAACGTTGGTTATCAACCAAGACCTCCCAAACATCTTGGTAGTCTCCTATGTGAAGGAAACTCTGATAGAAAACCTACCTCATGGTCACGCTAGATATCTTACAACTTTTTGTCTCTGGACAATGTGGTTTTGTGGTGAGGGTCGATGTACAATCTGAAATCAAACCTTAAAACCCACACGGGTATTGCTGACAACTTGCTAGATTTTAGTGGGGGGATCATTCCAAGTTCGATGGCGATGGCGATGTAGTGACATGTACAGGTCTGACGGGCTGGAAATGCATAGCTAATGACCTGCACATTTAGCGACCTCTTGGTAGATTTAAAGTCGCTAGCTCACCTTTTTGAGATAGGAGTGACTTTCAGCTCTTCTCGGGGTGTCTGAGCAAGCGTTTTAAAGAGAGTACTGCTCATCAGAAGATTGCTGAAAGGTTCTAGAAAACATGACCCCAAAACTGACTGTCTCGTTCATCCGGCGAGTATATCCCGGCTGGCTGATGTCTATCTTGCGCTCGAACAAAAGTAAAAAAGAAATTAAGGATGAAACTGAAATTATCTTATGTGCTATTTTTGGGATCTGCTCCTGAACGCAGAACAGCTCTGGTATCTAGAAAGCTAGAATGATATTCTATAGATGTAGCTTTTATCTCGGAAACTCGTTTAGCTGGTGATGGTCAAACTCAAGAAATTGGAGGTTGACTACACTTTATTCTTGAAGGGAAAGTGCGCTGAAGATGATAGAGTAGGGGTGTGGGATTTGCTGTAAGTAGCACACTTGTGTTAAAGCTTGCTGAACTTCCTAAAGGAGTCAGTGAACGTTTACTGACCCTTCACCTACATCTCAATGGATTACGATACACTAGAATCATTAGTGCCTACGCTTTAACAATGGACAGTACCGACATTTAAAAGGCTCAGTTCTATGAGTCCTTGAGATGTATACTATACATGATTCCAAAAGATGACGAGATTGTCCTCATCAGTGAATTCAACGCCCTAGTTGGTGCGCATTGGGAGACCTGGATTGGGTAAATATGGCGTCTGGAAAATCAACCCCAATGGTTTAATGCTTCTCGAACTTTTGCTCTGAGTCTTTTCATCTCCAGCACTCAATTCAATCACAGGAGAGATCCTGTTACTACTTGACGCATTCCCGTTCACACCAATGGCATCTCATTGATTATGGCATCGTCCGCGAGTGAGATATGCACGATGTCCATATTGTTAGGTCTCTGCGTGTTGAGGATTGTTGGACTGATCATACCCTAATGAGGGCCAAGATGAATTTTGTTCTTAAACCAGCATCTAGACAAAACAATGGAAAGCCTCCTGCACGTTTGAATGTCGCGAAACTGCAGTATCCGGAAACACAGGAATCACTAAAACAACGACTTACTGAAATCAATGATACATCTTCATGGAACTCTTTGAAAAAGAATATATATAAAGCATCTGAGGAAGTTTACAGCAAAAAATCGAGACTGGATTGATGAAAATGAAGAAAATGAAGTTCTGTGTTGCAAAAAGGCCTATCCAAAGAAAACTACAGTAAACTTTGCAAGGAGCTTAAAGCTGAAAAAGCAGGCGCTTGCTGCTCTTCGAACTATGCAGAAAAAATGGTGGTCAGAGCTAGCAGATGAAATACAGAATGTAGAGAATTCAAATAATACTAAGCATATGTACTACTTGATGGAACGAGTATTTGGCCCAAGATCCATCAAGATGGCTCCTCTCAGGAGTGAGAACGGCAATAATCTCCTCACAGATATGAATGGCATGGACAAATGATAGAAGAAACACTTTGATGAGCTACAGAACAGGCCGTGAACCCTGAGGTTCTCGAGAAAATACTCCAAAGACCTATAGTGGCAGAGCTTGACAGGCAACCATGGCCGGGTGAGGTTCTGCGTGGCATGGAGGGATTCAACATGGCAGGGATGTTGGGGTTGACGGTCTTCCTGCTGAGATACGTTACGTTGAAATACATTTAAGTCAGCTTATGTATTATCTTCCTGAAAGATTTGGAGAGATGGAGAAGTGCCAAAAGATTGGACGGAATCAACAATGACACCCATATATAAGGTTAACGATACCCGGGAATTATGTGGTAATTATAGACGAACTTTCTTCAGCAGGTAAGAACTTACCTTCTGTTGTCCTTTTAAAATTAAATCAGGGAATAGTTAACAACATACTGTCTGAGTCACAGTGTGGTTTCTCTCAACACAGAGGGACCACAGATATGATTTTCACAGAAAAAGAGGTGTGAACAACAAATGGACAGTTATAAAATATTTGTAGATCTTAGGAAGGCTTTCGACACTGTCAGTCGTGCTGGTCTCTGTAAGATTCTATCAAAATTGGGCTTTCCCCCCACTTTCTCAAGATGCTTACATCCTTCCATGACGGTATGGAAGCCTGTGTCAGTTTTGGTGGTGTGCTTACGGGGCCCATCACGGTTAAAAATAGAGTCAAGCAGGGAGATCTCCTGGCTCCTACACTGTTTTCTATCTACTTTGCAATTGTACTGCCTGATACGTTCGAGGATTGTCATGATGATATTATGATATGATACAGGTCAACAGACAAACTTATCAACATACGTAGGTTTGCAGCAAAGACAAAGGTCTTTTTTAGTTCAATGCACAACCTTCTCTATGCCGGTGACTGTGACTTGGTTGCACGCACAATTTAGCACGCACAGGGGTTCATGGATCAGGGTCATGTAAGGCTTTTGGACTGTCCATCAGGTTTGACAAAACAGTAGTGATGTATCAACCTATCCGAGTATAGTGATTTTCTAAGCCCGGCTTAGATGTGGCACGAGGCCGAAAGTATGGGGCACCCAGTGAAGATCGAACTCACTACTCAGTCGTAATTGATCTAGCAAGACAAGCTTTCTAACCATTACACCACGGAGAGGTGCCCAACCAATCCGAGTATATAGAGCCATCAATTTACGTTGATGGTAGACGACTTGGGGTAGTTGGCAAAATTATATACCTTGGTCACACTCTCAACCGCCACTGCTCTCTTGACGATGATATACCGTTATGGATTAAGAAAGCCTCCGGCGCGTTTTCTGCACTCAAGGTCCGTCTCTTGAGTCAGAAATGTTTACAAAAACAACCAAAAATTAAAATATATGATACCTCCGTTATGGCATCTCTGCTATATTCATGTGAGACATGGGTAGTCTATCGTAATCTAAAAATACTGGAAGATTTCATTAACGCTGCCTTCGGTCTGTGCTTGAAATCAACTGGATGCCTCACATCCATAATACTGTTGTTCTACAAAAGGCCAATTCACTCTTTACGGAAGCACTTATACACAAGCACAGATTGCAATGAATGGGCCATCGTGTCCATATGGCGGATGACAGAATTCCAAAACAAATAATTTATGGGGAATTGGAAATGGGAAAAAGACCGCAGCAGTAGCCCAAACCTCCTTACAAAGATTGTCATAAAGAGTCACTTTACAATTGTAATATTGGTCTGGATAACTGGGATATTCTATCTGAAGACCAGGTTTCTTGGAGAGCTGCTATTGCTGACCATTAGTTATCACAAAAGTTAGTTATTCCATTAGATATCACAAAAATATGCAGAACTGAAGAGAGGGGTTCCGAAAGTGTCCCTGAATTGCTATGAATTGCCAGCCATGTTCCCAATTCAATCGGATATGTCTGTCTAGGGTGGGCCGGCACAGTCACTTTTGGTCATATCAACATAAACAGTCTATTGCATATGACGAATTCCTGATTGCATGCTTTGAATGCCCGACCCGCATTAAGGTGTGCAACTCTAGGTCGGGCCTGACAAGGCATATGAAAGGGCACTTTGTAAGTGATGATGATCAAAGTCTACTTTCACGACGCGGAGATGATTTGAGATGCCACATATGTGACAGGAAATGCAGATCGATGGCTGGCTTTATGAGCCACTGTCGTTCACACAACCGATAACTGCAGTGTTGAGTTGGGTGGTTAAGTGAAGGCTGGAATTGTCAGTGATGGTCATACCCACTTATATATATATATATATATATATATATATATATATATATATATATATATATATATATATATAAAAGATAGCGTGTTCATTTTAATTTACTGACAAAAAATCTCCACTATTAATCGTTAAATTAAAATTTTATTTCCCCTTCTATATGTTATAACCAACATTTCTAAACTTCATTGCTATTTTAGTTGCCTTCTTTTTTTCCAGAAGACAATGTATATTTTGTTTTATTTAATTTATTTTATTCTTCAGTTTTATCAGATAAACTCCTGACACGATTTTCACTTGTTTTTCATTTCTTATCCTTTTATGGCTTTTCATTTTTGCATCATCTATCACTGCACATTTTATGAGTGTCTTCACAACATTCACAACTTTTTGGTCATAAAGCCGATCAGAAACTGTGAGCCGTCATCTAAAAATATAATTTTGGTTGGGGGCGAAACAATTTTATAACTCAGGAAAAAGTTATTACTTACCATGTATATATATATATATATATATATATATATATATATATATATATATATATATATATATATATATATATATATATGCAAGAGGTGTTGAAAATTTGTTCGGTCCGACCCACTTGCGAAAGCCTGAGTAAATAAACAAACATGATATATTTATTTTGGGGGAAAGGTTTAGGTTCATGCCTAGAAGTGTTAGATACAATTTTGTGTCCATAAAATCCCACGCAGACAAACGCACAGATATATATATATATATATATATATATATATATATATATATATATATATATATATATATAAAAGTGAACATAGAAAAGGGAACATTAGAGGCGACAGTCGGTTTCATGCTAGTGCAATCGTCAGGCAATCGTCAGACCTGACGATTGCACTAGCATGAAACAGACTGTCGCCTCTAAGTGTTGACTTCTGTGTTCACTTTTATATTTTCACACGCTCTATATCTGATATTGAGCACTTTATCCCATAAATATAGCACACTTTAAGACTATATTTCTTCATATATATACATAAATATATGTATATATACATAAATATATATATATATATATATATATATATGCAGGCATATATATATATATATATATATATATATATATGCAAATATGAAGATTGCGTTTAAGCTTGAAACTGTTGCCATTTTGTTTTGAACGCATTGTCCACATTTATATTTAATATTTACATCCGATCTGTCCCTGACATTTAGTATTTTAACCCATGTATAATGTACCGTAAATCTAAATATTTTCATATATTTTCATATCTGTCTATATTTCTGAGATGAGGTATTATGTACATTATTTAGATTACATTATTCGGAATATTGTCCTTATCTTTGTCGCCATCTTTATTACAACGTTTACAAGCATTCTTCAGGTGCTTGGAATGTCGAACCCTTCATTTCGCTCACTGGGGTGCTATGTTTAATGGATATCAGTTATCAGTTATCTCCTGTTAATTTTTCCCTCTGAAAGTTCTCCACTGCCATAACCGGGTATTGAACTCACACTCTTTGGGTCCTGTCACTGGATCTAACTAACGGCTTTATCCACTGTGCCATGCGTCCTTGAATTTCTTGTATGAATTTCTGAGTATTATAAACCTAATGTCTTCAGCAACCATTTTTACCAGTGCTCATAATGCCATTTTTGATGTTCTCATTGCATTTTTTACCAGCGCACATATTGCAATTTTTGTTGTTATTATCGCTTTTCTCTGGCACTCCTTATTACTGGTTCCCATACTGTATTCATTTCTTTGCTTGGTCGACTCAGGAGATTTTTGTGGCCGAGCATATGTGCTGATTCTTTAAGTTTAGGAATTTACCTTGTCTATGATCTCAACCTGATCCCACAGAGGGCGGTGTTCTCCCTTCTCTCTCCATATGTGGTCAGCCACGCCTTATTTTTCCACTTCCCCTCGTGTTACAGCTTTCTGGTGTTCTTGAAGCCTAACCTTAAGGGGGCGGCCTGTCTCTCCTTTATATTTCTTTCCACAGCTGCACGGGATAGCGTACACACATTTTTCATATACTTATCATATCATATCATATCATATCATATATATATATATGTATATATATATATATATATATATATATATATATATATATATATATATATATATATATATATATATATATATATATATGTTGTGCAGCAATCACACTTTATGCGAGTTTCGTTGGAAACGAATTACAAGGCGTGATGGATGTTTTTTTTTATATAATTTCACATGTGTTCGTATATTTTTTTCTTTTTAGGACATAAATTATATATTATTACTTCGGCTATAATTTCAGCCATTATCAATAATGAATTAATCTTTGATAATGGCAAAAATATAGTCAAAAGCTGTAATATTCGGGTAAATTTTACAATTTATGTACTGAAAAGAAAAACATTATACATGGAAAATTATATAAAAAGCTCAACCACCATTCTTTGTCAAGCGTTTTCACCGAAATATATATATATATATATATATATATATATATATATATATATATATATATATATATATATATATATATATATATATTGGGAGCAGAGATAGAGAGGAGTATAATATATATATTGGAGGCAGAGATAGAGAGAGTATATCCAAGAAGAAAATCAAAGATTTAGAAACTTAGTCATTTCAATATTCTTTATTTTTCGAAAATAGTTATATAAAGAATGAATGAGATATATTTCTATTTCATTATCAACATTTATTCAATTTAAATTTCATCTATTTTCGATTTCCCTCGGACGTGGTTAAAAAGCTCCAGAACTTGAATTTTAGCACAAATATTATCTTTGAGTTGCTCAACTATCTGTGCAATTGATGAATGTGCCCTTCTTCAAGTATCTCCGAAGAAAAATTAACGGTAGTCATAAAACCTCGCAAAATTATGCGCTAACCAAAAGTGTACCTTCCCATCTCCATCATTACTAAGCACGTCTTCTCTTTAGCCCCATCTTTATGAAACCATATCACAGATTTGTTCTGCGCTACTGAAGCTAAAATATTTTAACTATAATCTAAAACCACGATTTAGTTATGTCGTATATCTTTTCTTAAGTTCTGAAATAAGCGTAAAAGCATTGACACTTTTTGATTTCTTTTAGATAGCTATGTGTTCGTATATTCTTTTCTTTTTAGGACATAAACACGTTGCACCATCCCTAGGTAACAACAGTCTTTGCTCATGTTACCACACTCAGCATTTTCTATGAAAGCATTTGTCTCTACGTACCCTGATGATGACTTAAAGTCGAAATGGTGGGCCACATTTCTTCCAACATCTATATTGAATAATTTCTGATGGAAATTCATCTTTATCTGATGTAATTTCGAAAAGTCGATCGATAAAATTAATCGGCACAAAACGTCTGTTGACTTTAATAACTTTTTCTTTCTAATTACATTATATATATATATATATATATATATATATATATATATATATATATATATATATATATATATATATATATACTGCATAACATATTATTTGGAAGTTAATTTTTTTAGAAATGTAAAATAAATACTAATGGAAATGGAAATAATTATTTGCTAAAATCCGGAAATATTTTTAGAAATTAGAATGAAAAGCGGTTCGTTCTGAGCAAATGAAAACAAAGGCCTCTCATTTGTCCAAAATATCAGGAATTATGAAGTCACATGCTCTGTCTATATTTCAGAGATGACGTATTGTAACTATTTACACTTTTTACTTTGTTTGGATTGTTGTTCTCATCTTGATTGTCATATTCAAGACGTTTCAGCATTCTTCCAAATACATTGGAATTTCGACACGAATCCTTTATGTGGGCCAGGGCCTACCGTGTTATAGTTCCACGTGCCATATTGTTTTCTTAATATCTCATTTTCAGTTAATTCCTTTTAGTAACTCAATTCTTCAAGTTTTTTTGTTTACCTCTTCTGTGAGCAAGTATTGAACTCACAACTTTTTTGGTCAAGTCACCTTTGTATTACTTCAACCAACGCTTTTATCGATTTCACAATGTGCCCTTGGGGTTCGAAATTCCGACATATATCACCTGAAGAAGGGCGGAGCGTATAAGTGCCGAAACGTTGTAAATATGAACATATGAGGGCAACAGCCGAAAGAATGTAAATAATGTAATGATTCTCCTCATAACAGAAATTCTGAGAGAAAACGGTTCTGTCTAGAAATTTAATATCTAAACATTTACAATGTTTACTGATAATCTCACTTAACAAAACAATTAAATCAACGGGGTACTAAATATGATGATATTCCACCAATCATACAAATAAGAAAAAGGGTCTATCTGCCATCATAGAAAACCAAAATCCTTTTCTTTGCAACTAACATCGCTGGAAGATACACAAGTATTTCAACCACGTATCAAGAATTTAATGTAGTTTTTATAATAGAATTTTTCTATAATAACATATTAAAAATAAACTAAAGATTGTGCAAAATCTACCAAAAGGAAAGGTCAAAATTTGAGAAAATTAGAAACCAAGAAAAACAATCTTTCTTAAAACGATAAAAGATAAACGAAGAAAAAGTCGATGAAAAGAAAACTTTAAAAAAAATGAAACGTCATTTCACTAAATATTAAGTGGTTGTTAGTTGTTTTTAACTAAGCCCCGTGGTGAAAAAAAAAAGAAACTGTTTACTACATTTTCCCCATATAAAAAGAAAATGTATTTGCATAACAATTTATACTGACTCAATTATTGTTACTGTAATTCTTCGCCTTTCTTCGACACAAATTTATTTTGAAAATAATACTATATTTTCTCGGACAAAACACCAGACTTGTTTGTACCATTGATATGACACTCTCGTTAGAACAAATGACTTTTTTCTTAATTTTTTGAATAAATTCCTTGTTTATTTCATTGTAATTTTTTATATAGAGAATAGAAACGTGTTATTAACAAACGGTTCAATTCAGTTTTTACAACATAAAAACGTCAATCCCAAGAAAACATTGTTATTTAAGTTTCATGTCCAAATATCTCTTTCTTGCTTGGACCAACTTCAACAAGATAAATGACAAAACAATCAGCTGCAGTTAGAATCATAGGATTTAGCTGCTTATTGTATATAATGTATCATTATTCAATTAAATGAAGACTTCCCAGTCTCTCTCGCTCTCTCTTTCTTTCTCTCTCTCTCTCTATCTCTCTCCCGACTGAATTTAAGTGATTACTTGTTTAATATTTAACAAGATGGAGTGATAAAGATTAGATTGCACCAGTTTTACATCGAGAGAAAGACTGTTACATGAGCTTGAACAACAACGTCATGCGCCAATGTACAGTTATATCGATTTCAAACACGATGTAGGCTACAGTCTCGAAATACGCGTTATTCAGAAGAGAAAGTGCCTCGTTAGAACTCGCGTCTAATGGGTTAGGCCACGACGATTGCATCTAGCATGAAACAACCTGTCGCCTCTAAGTGTTGACTTTTATGTTCACTTTTATATTTACACACGCTCTATGTCTGATATTGAGCACTTTATCCCATAAATATAGCACACCTTAAGACTATATTTCTCCATATATATATATATATATATATATATATATATATATATTATCTGATTGAAAATAAAATGTTAATACCTTGAAAATATATTTCCCAAAATTAAAAGTATTGTTAATGTAGCTGTATTAAAATAAAAGATCCTATCCACAGGTTATATAATCACGGTTCTATAATAAATGGTGTTTTAAAATTGCACCTATCCCGCACATATTACTACAGTTTAAATTATGTTTGTGTTTTAACACAGCCATATACTCTAGAATACATGCAATAGTCCAAATGTCAACTCCTATCTGTTATATGCCACGCTTCTTGCACCCTGTTGATGCAGTACAGTAAGAATTGTAGATGGAGTAATGGAAATTGTCACACAAAGATCCGTCATTTAATATAAAATAATAAATAGTGAAAAAGACTAGCATCTGGAGTAATTGTTAAACAAGTTGAGTAATAAAGGCGGAGTGTGGGCGGGCATTATCCTCCTGAAAACACGCAGTTTCCTTTCCTTTTAGAGAAAAAGGCAACAGAACGGGTTAAACAATGTTCTGGAAATATCCCTGTGAAACATTCCATCCATAAACATTAAAAGCGAAAGTTAGTTGTAACTTAGGGCGTCGTGCACTATTAAGAGAGGGCTTAAGTTTGTATTTTATTGGCAAAAACATTCTAATAGACATCGATCTCTGTGACGACATCACACAAATCAACCATTACTTTCATTATGACAGAAACCTCTCTCATCTGAGTAATATTCCATTTTATAAGTGACCTTCTGGCAAAACATTTGTAGAGATAAAATTCGGTTCCGTGGCGTATATGGAAGTCTGGGTAGAGTTACGTAATCCCATCTCAAACTACGGCTGCTGCTCTTAGAATGTTTTGATCTTACTCTCTATTACATCGGTGATCTGAACATTGTCATGTTGTCAGTGGTATCGATGCATCCTTATTGTGCCACGTCTAGCATACGCAGCAATTCTGTGTTGTGCGAGATACTTTTTCTCTCCTGAATCTATCTTGCCTATCTATGAGTCTATGCTTAGAATATTGCTGCTGTATATGCTCAACCGTAAGGTTGCCTCTCTGGTCCTCTTTTTCTAAATACTTTTATGGTAATTATTGGATGAGTTCTTCACTACGCTACCTAGACTGTATGAATTTAAGCGCAGTAGTAGACTGGAGTTGAGATCTCATCAATTTACGGTTGAGCAAACTAGATGTTGCCCTAACTTCTATGCTAACAGTTTCTTATGTCGCACTTCTCGCTTGTGAAACTCTCTCCCGTCTCCATGCTTTCCAGTCAACTTTAATCTGTAAAATTTAAATGCAATGTCAATTGCTACTACTATCCTCCTGATTACACTTTTCTCTTTCTCCTCTCATATTTCTGTTCGTAATTCCTCCACACCCAGTAACTCTTTTCGTGCTAGAGGCTGTATTGCCTTGCTTGGGATGATGCCGTTTAAAAAAATCTGTTCTCAACAAAACAAGCTTATTGCAACATGAGTCCCTTTCCAAAGTTCAAACATAGTAAATTTTTATTGGTGTTAATACGTCACGCGATGGCTGAAGAGTGAAACTTTTAGCAGAATATCTTTATGTACCCAAGTCAAGATTTGCCATATCCTTATAGACAGCAAAGTTGACTCCCCTGCTATAGAAAATGAGTTCTATATTCAGTTAATATTTTTTGTGTCTCATTTTGCCAAGTTATCATATCATATATTAATCCGTAACTTTGACTCATAAATAATTTCCTTTTTTTTTTGTCAACCAGTTGTAATGACGAATGTGTTATCGTAACGGCTAATCATAAGTGTCTGTTATGAATCAATTTCGAGTCCTCTAATTTACATTACTTTTTGCAAGGTACTGGCAGCATACACAGTGGATGAAAAGAGAAACGCTGTTCTCGTCTATGGCAATGCAAGGTAGCATACAACAGGAATAAATTCAAACTCGGTCAGTCTGTTCTACCCACACCCGCCATATTAATCCACCCTGACACCAGCCGATTATTACATTTAACGATAATTGCCAAACACTTTGATGAGGAAAATGCTACCCTAATGAAAACAAGATTCAAGAGTTCTTTGCAAACTTTTTACATCAAGACTTGTGGAATTTTACTCAAAACATATTGAAGGAGCGATTGATTAGTGTCAACAAGCCATTGCGAATACAGTTATTATACGATGGAATAAAATCTAAATAAATTTTAAAGAATAAAGTTAATAAAAAAACGAAATTATTTATAACACCAGCTAATATTTACACACTGTTATTAGTTTTATAAATTCGTACCAATTCGATGGAAACTGTGTATCTCTCATCCCATCTCAAAGGACACCTCATAAATTACGGCCGTGGCAGCAGCAGTGGTAGGATCGAAGTCAAGATAGGCTATCCCTCTTATAACTGACTTTGATTACAGAATTTTTTCTTAGACTTTTCCTACTCAATATTATAAACAATTATATCTCCTATTATTTTATTCTTCAATGGATGGGAAGAATAAATCGATATGGCATTGTTGCAGAGAGAGCATAAACAGCCTCACCTAGAATTTGAACACGGTTCGACGATTTCATTTTCCGCACTAGTAAATATTACATCAACCGCGCATTCACAATAAGCAATAAAACCTTTGAAGTATTTTTTCTTATCCTAAGCCGTCAGCTTAGTGTAATGACTTTTTCTGCTGATAGCTTTCACCATTTATACTTATTTTACTACTCATATCTTGTTTCGTAACTTAGGTTAATGCACAAGTCAAAATAAAATGAATATGACAAGATTGTATTGATTCAATGCTATAAGACGTGGGGGGGTCTGGTAACCTTGAAAATCAGCATTTTACGGGCTATCTTGCAAATGGAACACATCATACTATATTATCAAGCATGAACTATGTCATAATAGAATCCTAACGCTTTAGTCATCTTCAAATTTCACCCTTTGACCTTTCACATACATATCCTTACCCTTTTTGTTTTTGTCTGGTCAGAAAAATAAAAAAAATAACACCAAACACATAATTGCTAGTGTGTCGTACTCAAAACTCCGAAAAATGTTTTCTTATTTATGACTGCAACACAATGAGGTAAAATCATGTAATCTTAATTGGAATCGAGTCCCCGCCAGAGAAGCGTTCGATGAGCAAGATAGGAGAATATCTCGAGTAATACTGCTTGTATCTTTTTTCATTATTAAACTATGGACGGACGGATGTACTGATGCAACTATGTGCATATGTGTGCTTAGATTTGTGCATTTATGTATATAGATGCGTGGGTGGGGCGTGCATATTTTAGAATATACAATCAGATCATTGTCTCTAACCTGTTGAACATTTGTTGCTTTACAACCGCCTCTTAACCATATATTGAAAAGAATTAATAAATATTTCTATGGCGGGTAATTATATTTTTAATTTTCTTTCGTCATGCAAGCACCCAAATATTCGGATATGATACGCAAAAATGCTTTTATTTATCATTTGAATTTTAAAAAATTTGTCAAAGACAATTTTTCTCAAAATGTTTTGGACTTACCCCCAAAACGCGCGTAAAAATGATTGAAACTTCAGCCAAGATTTTAAAGATATCTGCCTTCATATAATTTTACGTTTTTGCCTTTCTAGATTACGAAAGCAGATATTTTGATAAATTTACCAAAACCCTTCCATTAATGGAGCGGTTTTGGTAAATTGCATGAAAACTTTGCCATAAAAATGATATTAATCCGAATTTACTACTTTTCGCTATTTTTTCTATTCTGTAATTTACATTAAATCAAATATAAGGTTTAATATTAAAATAATATTTTCATTATTTTAGAAAACTTTTTTTATAAATGCACATACACACAAACACACACATATATATATATATATGAAAATCTCTCAACATTCCTACATTCCAGTTGCTAAGAACACTCTGTTTTTTGTTTTTATTCATTTTCTTTGTTTAATTAAATTCATTTCGTTTCTTGCTTTGAAAAAGTCCACATTGGGGGAAACGCGTCAGTAAGTACTGTTTTCCTATTGTCATTTATTTATAAATAACTATATATATATATATAATATCTGGATAAAATAAATGAAACAAAATTGGGTGTTTTTTTTATGAAAGTATTTCTTTCTGTGTTTTTGTATATATTTATTTATTTAATATTTCAGACCACCTAGGTCTTTTCTCAGAAATCAAATGAGATACTGCGTTTGTGTGTTTGTTTACAGCGTTTGTCGTGAAGCGTGCATGTCACGTGATGTGCAATGCGACTTTGTTTGAATTTTTGGCGGAAGACTGATGATAGTGTCTTAAATGTTGTTTAAAAGGTTTTTTGACCATAACTCAAGAAATATTTCTTAAAATATTTTTAACTGTTGAAATATTTATGTAGATTTAAAATATCCACGTGTTTGTTTACCCCTAGTTTATATGTGTCTAATTTTAGAATTCAGTATTTTTCTTTTTTTCTTCTTCGTATGTGTGTTGTACTTAAATTACTGTGTTTGTGTGTTTGTTTTTAGACTCGGACGACACGTGGTGTGGAACGCGATTGTGTTTGATTCTTTAACGGACATCTGGTGTTTTGGTTATTGTTTAAAAAGGATTTTTTACCATATCTAAAGAAATTTTTTGAAGAAATATTTTAACTATTGAAATATTTATACTGATTTAGAATACCCAAGTATACCAAGAAAGTATACGTGGCCTCTCATTATGCTATATATATATATATATATATATATATATATAGAGAGAGAGAGAGAGAGAGAGACAGACAGACAGACAGACAGACAGACAGAGACAGACAGAAAGAGAGACATTGAGTAAGTGAAAGAGAGTGAGAAAGAAATAGAGGGGAGAATGAAAGAGAGAAAGGAAAATGTGTGTCAAAGGTCTGTCCGGAAAATATACAAAATATTTTATTTCTCGAGAACCGGTAGCTTGCTGTTATGTAATTTTTATATCCTATCAAACGAGAACTTAGTGTGCATGCATTAATTGTCACTCCTTCAAAGTGTTACTCCAGATAAGCCCTGTGACACTACGGCATCTACCCGCGGTTGGATATTAATTTTTACCCTGCAAGCTGGATATTCCTCGGCCGAAAATTCTGGAAGGACATCCGCAAGCAGAAAAGCATTACATTCTGGAAGCGTGTGCAGAATGCAGTCAAAGGAAATCGGTGATGGATGTTGCAGGAATTAGAAGAAAATCCGGGGATTCCGCGGACGCTCCAGCAAACTATATCTGCCTTTGTATGTCAAAATCTGGAACTGGTTAATTCCAACTTCTGTTTTCTTCTTAAACGCTGTAAAAGAAAAAATAACGCTATAGGTATTTGTGTGTGGCGTTAAAGTGTAAAATTTGAAGACGCCTAAAGCGTCATTTTCTCCATGGAAAAGCTAATTTTCCGTTAACTTTAAATAGTACGATCTTTTCGAGATTAGCTCTTATGGCAAAGAGAAGTGTATAACATTATTTTAAATTGGTTGGAATAATTTGGGATTTTTTATAAATAAAATTTTCATGTTTATATTTACTTTGAAAATATTTTAGTCTTCCATACCCAACATGACAAAGAGACAAAATAGAATCATATGAATGTTTCGATTATCAGGGTTTGGGGTGAACATGTAAAAAGAGATCAACCAATCGCTAACATAAACCAACTCCCATTAACAAGGGCTCTACGAGAGGAGGACTGACATTGAAAATAAATTTAAAACAATGTTCTGAGACAGACACGTAGAAACTGATGATAGCCGTATACAGAACGGCTTGAGGTAATTTTTTATTTTTTTGCTGTAATATATATATATAAAAGTGAACATCGAAGTCAACACTTAGAGGCGACAGTCTGTTTCATGCTAGATGCACTCGTCAGGCCACGAGTGCTGTTATTTTTCTCGGCTATTTATATATACGGGTCAGTGGTGCATTGTGTGTAGTCTGTTTTGGCAGATATTTTACCGGAAGTCGTTTATTTGTTTATTTGTGGCAAATTATTTTGCTTGTTTTTATTTAATTTATTTTTGTTTTTATCCTTTATATTTATTTTATTTTTATTTTTTATTTTGATCGGTATTTTTATTAACGTAGTAAAAATGTGTTTATATAGCTTATTGTGGGTAGTCTATTATGGCGGCTATTTTACCGGAAGTCGTTTATTTGTTTATTTATTTCGGTCAAATTATTTTGCTTGTTTTTATTTATTTTATTTTTTATCTTATATATTTATTTATTTATTATTTTTATTTTGATCGGTGTTTTTATTAACGTAATAAAAAAATGTTTATTTAGCTTATTTAATAATTTTGTTTTTGTTTGGGAAGATAATTAAAGCTATTTGTTGAATTTTGGGGTTGATTGTTATGGTTTGTTCTGACTATTATTTTGGCGGGAACAGTTTTTAATTTATTTATTTGGATTGATTATCTTTATTTGTTTTTTCTAAACGGCTAGTTTATCGGTATCGGTAGTTAGTTTATTTATATATTTGGATGCATTTAGATCAATTTATTATACTTGTCGTTATTTATTTATTACCCTGTATATTTTCTCTTTTTGGTTTTCGATTTTTAAGTAACGCGGTATATTATTTTTTATTCATTTTCTTTATCGTTATATAACAGTTATAGCTATTTTTCGTCTGATTTTTTGTTTTGATTTTTTATAGTCTAATATTTTGTCATAACAGTTTGCTAATTTGTTTGTTATTTACTTTATTTATTGATTTTTTTCCTTATTTTTTATTCTATTTCGTCTATTCTAACATGTGTGATTTGGCAATTTGTTTGGATTAATTTATTTTGCTTATTTTATTGTCATTTTGTTTGTTTATGTATTTACATAAATACGTAAGAACATTTAAATCGACACCCCATGAAATATTTTTATTCTACTCGCCGATATTCTGATGAGGAATTATCATTTTTATTCCTTAAACTATTCAGATTATTGCTATAATGCTATACATCGTCAGAACACTTCGACCGTGTTTTTCGGTATTCTTCAGTTATCCGCCATATTCAGTAATCTGAAAATTTCAAGACGATCTCTTTATCGAGAATCTTGTTTCCATTTCGCCATGCCAAGGAATATTTTTCCTAATCAAGTTTTTCTATTAATGTTCCCATTGGTTTTTCACTCAACCACACAGTGTTATTGACATTGCCTAAATCGTGGATTCCATTATGGATACATGTGACCATTTCCTAATATTGAAGTAATTTTCATTTGCTCTCATCGCAATTGAAAAACGTGACAAAGTATTTCACCGCTTTCTATCCCCCCACCCTGAATAAACCGGCCGTGTGTATTTTATAATTTTTCAGAAAAGGTTCAAATTTATGTTCGATTAGTAAGTCTTATTTAGTAATGCAACATCTGTAATTGATCAAGAAAACAATAGTAGCAACTGGGACGTGTTTGTTAATCTTAAATTGTCGTTAATCTTAGATTATCCATTGAAGAATCTTTTGTTCTCTTTAAAATTGTTTGCCTTTTTCGGTCCTTATGGAAAATAAAATTATAATTACGAAGTTATTACAATATATGGCAGTTACCTCCTCGTAATAATAAAAGACAATAGTGAAGATAGCCGTTTCCATACAGAAAACATTCAATATACATTGACCGAACGGTTGCCGTTACTTTTGGTTTAAATTTATAAAATTCTTCTCTTAAAAGAGTTTTCCAAGAAAATCGGTTTCTGATGTCCTTTTACTGTTCATTTGGTTATCGATAATAATTTCCTTCCTCACCAAACCAAAGTCAAATTTTTAATTCCCCCTCTAGTTACATGTGCTAACCATTTTAGTTGTTACTTCTGCTACAAATCTTCATATGATGTGCATTTTGTTATTTCGTAAAGTTCTTTGTAACGCTGGAGCACCAGTCTATAAGATCTGATGAAGAATTGTCTTTTTTAAGACCTAGAGACTTAATTAGCTTCAGCGCCTTTTTAATTATTGATATGAGAAAGCGGTTTTAAATAGTTCAAACATTTATAAACGAGTTAGACGCCATGCAAAGCCATATATGTGAATGTCTAGACATGTGGACGCTAAAAAAGAACGTGGCTCATTAAACTCATTTATTTTCTGTTTTCATTCCTTTAAAACTAGATTTTCCTTTTCGAAAGGAGAAAAAAAAACATTGAGAAACTTCTACCACAAATCATTTGTTTCTAATGTTAGAATTTATTTTATTGCATTTTGTATCATTTTGGTGATATAAATTACTTAGTAGTTATATAGTCATTCTTTATTATTCCCGCATTGCTTGTTCCAGTCAACAGTACCTAGTTGCTTAATGTTCTCGTTTCGATGGCAGTAGATTTTCCCTGATTTCCAGTTCCTTCAACCTTTTACGTAGACTCTTATGAACACTTTCCAGCGCTCTGATAAACACTGGCAGGACTGTTAACTGTTCAACAACTTTCTCAGTTCCCTGCAAAGCTCGATTAATTTATCACTACATGCACTTTTTTCAAATCGATATTTTGTTGTGCAAAAAGCGAAAATGCAGTGCTTGTCATGTTCTTTTCTTGTTTATAACAACCAAATCCCCTCCTTTAGGCTACGTGGGTTGAATCTTAAACTCCGCGCGTTGAACGCCCGACATTACAGACGCAAAAGAAGAAGCAGAACGGTTTGACTTATCCAGATACGGGACTCTCTGCAACTTGTCCAGATACGGGTTTCTATCAACTATCTTCTGTCAATAAAAGCGACGCGAAAACCAGCAGTCAGCATTTGGCGATGCTTAGTGTCTTGTGAAGTCGTTGCCTTGGCCATTTTATCCCTAAATTTTCGTGCCACTTGCCGTGCTGTGGTCTCTTGGACGGTGTTGTTTTTATTTCCTTTCATCCGTTTCTCTTCTCTGCCTGTTAGCCCATAGTTCTTGGGAGAGCAATCGTTTAGGGCCCCCATAATCTTAACACACACTTGCCTTATCTTACAAAGCTATTTCTACACTCAGGACTGGCGGCAAATTCAACTTGGGTCTCATCACAGTATTTGACGTTTCAGACTGAGCTCTCTTTATCGTTGAACGGTTCGAAAAAGACTGAAATGGTCTGCGTTCTTTGTAGTATGAAGAACATTTTGCCAATCTGATTGACGGGTGGTGCGTTTGCTGTGTTACCACACCTCAGCAAGGAAGACAGAAAATATGCAGGCCGTATCAGGGATGTCCTGTACATTGCCTTTGCAACAGGTCCATTTATAGCATACGACCAGTTCCTAACTAGGCGTTTGAATTCAAACGAATCTGTGGATGTCTCCTTCGAGGACCTCCGCAAGCTGTCACCCTTCTACGGTGGGGTGTCTTACAGTGGAGATGCGTATGCATTTGTAGAAGTGTTGCCGGAGCAAGTCAGGCGGTTGCTTCCTGCTTCCTCTCGAATGGATCCACTGGATGGAAAACAGCCTTAAGCTAGAGACATAATGAAGGATGAGGCGTCGGTGGCGGGATTGAGTGCGTCAGCCGCGAAACCTGAGCAACGTGATATAAATACGAATTCTAGAAAATATTCCGCAGGGTAATATCGTCTGCCACAGACGTTTTGGTGCCAATCACTTGGCTAAATATTGTTTGAGTCGATGATCTTGGCAAAGTTGGAACCGGCGAGGAGACAAAGTCGTATATATATATATATATATATATATATATATATATATATATACGTGTGTGTTGTGTGTGTGTGTGTGCGTGTGTGTGTGTGTGTGTGTGTGTGTGTGTGTGTGTGTGTGTGTGTGTGTGTGTGTGTGTGTGTGTGTGTGTGTGTGTGTGGCGAACACGCGTCAGTACAGAAACAAAAGAAACACCGGTTTGCGTGCGGACATGTATGTCAAAACCAGTTACATCAGGGTTTTCTTCGTTAGCAGCAGAACAGATTGTCATATCCAGATACGGGCCTCTCTGCATCTTGTTCCGACTCGGGTGAACTGTCTCCTGTCAATAAAAACAATGTGAAAACCAGCAGTTTGCAAGATTCGGTGTCTTGTGAAGTCGATCCTTTAGACATTTTGTTCTCCAAGTAGTGTGCCGTTCGACGTGTTGTGGTTTCTGAGATTGTGTTGTTGTTTTTGCTCCAGTCTGTTTCCCTTCTCTGCCTGTTACCTCCTAGTTCTTTGGAGAACAATGAGTTAAGTTTTTCCCCCGAACTCAACACACCCTTGGCTTACCTTACAACATGCCTATGTGATTTTATATACTTCTTTCATTCTATAAATGTATCATTAGTCTGGATAGACAAGATTTAAATATTTGATAAGCTCCCATTTGACATAGTATTCCTTACCCAAGCAGGATTATTCTTGTTTATTTTTTGTGCCAAGTTGAAATAATCACTTTTGCAGATGATTTGATTTTTTTTTTTTTTATATCCACACTTGCTGTTCACATATTTTTTATTTATCTTGGACTTTAACTAATTCCTTTTTAAAGTAATAATTTGATTCGGTATTTAGAATGACTCGGAATTGGTAATTTAGATTTCTCTACTCTAGCCCTGTCCATGTCTATATATGTGCCATTCTCTTCAATTGTCAGTTAAAATATTTACTTCATTTGCTTCTTCTTGCGCATTCTTTGATTCCTTGTGGTACCGACGAAAACAAACTCAATCATAATTATAAACTCTTCTTGCTGCTTGTTTTCTGTCGGCATTCTCATTTAATTGCAAAGCCTTATATATTTTCATCAATTTTCTCGTATTTTATTCCAATTTGCTGAGTTCACTTCGTCAATTTAAGAAATGTACGAAGTACTTAGCAACTGAAACTGACGAAGTATTTATAATTTAATTAAAAATTTCTGTTGCAGAGTCTGGTCTCAAATATTTGTCTAATTCCTCTGAGATATTCTTAGCTGATCTTTCCTTCATCTCCTGCTTGAAGCTATCTACTTCCATAATGTCTCGGTATTTGTGTCCTACACTTTGCCAGAAACTCCTGATGGCTCCAGAGTTGGAGTGTTCAATTCCGTCTTTTAATTCGCATTTTCTCTCATTTATTAGCAGCATTGAAAAGCCAAATTCATTTTCTATGTTTTGTCCATCGAATCTGATCGTTTGTATATAAACTTCCAATTTCTGTTGGATCTTGAAAAATCTTTTAAGTTAATCTATGTAAATGAGTTCATTTACTTTTCTTAGGGGATTGTGCTTCAGTAATCATGGTTGCGTTTATTAATTATTTATTTAAATTACTAGTATTATTCATTGAGATCCTCTCCGTCTCTTAGATGTTTTGGCCGGTTGATGAAGGTCATATCTCACTTCTTACCCGCAGTTTACAGGTACAATCGACGTTGCCACATGAGGTCATGGCTGCTCGTGAAATATCAACGCGATGCCTCAACAACTATCGATCGGGATTTATTATCATTATTATCATTATTATTTCATGTGATATCCTCTCCGACTCTTACATATTTCGACCGTGTGGTAATGGTCCTATCTCAGCTCCTATCCGCAGCTTAGAGGCAGTACGTTCCTCAGCCATTATTATTATTTCCTTGGTTTTCTGTTATATAAACATTTGTTTCTGACACCCAACCAGAGACCTAAGTGCCGAAATGGCTTCATGGCATTTTCTACTAATCATTAAAGAAAAAGAACAACCTATCATAAATATTTTACATAGATAAAGACCTTCGTAAGGTGTGAGCTGAACTTGTGAGTATAATGTTTTGTATTTTTCTAAGACATGGACTACCAGGAATCGATTCAATGAGTCTATCGAAACCTTTTCCAATCAATTCGGGGTATCCAACAACAACTGAATTTATTGGTATCCACACGTACCACATTTATGACACTTAGATTTCAAGGTCTTTGTACTTTGATAGTTTTTTGAAGATTTCAAAGATATATTAAAATCCGAATTAACTGGCATGTGAATAAGAAGGCTTATTCTGTTTATGTGCTCTCTGATCACGATGTCTGAGCGATTAGCATTAATTGTTCTGTCTCTGTGTATTGTAAAGTCCCGTAAAATTATTACAGGTTGCATCTCTCTAAACGGGTCTGGGTGATGTTCATACCAGTTTCCTTCGGTTTCATTCACGTAAAAGTTGCATATTTTCCAGTGCAGATATTAGCCCACTCTATCATGCCGTGTTTTATATTCAGACGGTACTAACACTGTGCAAACTGATACAAGATGGTCAATTGTTTCTGGATATTTATCACAAACTCTGTATTTTGGGTCAGCACAATGTTTCAGTAGTGTGTTTGGTCATTTCTAATTTGTAAGCATCGGTCCTGTACACAAGAATATCATCTTCAGTTTCAGCTTTTAACCAGGCTTGCCTAAACACCGATGGTTAGGTCAGCTTATTTGGTATTAGTTGAGTATTGGCCATGAAGAGTCTTATCTTGACATCATTTCTGCATTTGTTACATTGCATATGCATTTGCTTTCTTCTTGAAGTCCTTTGTCGTTGCAGCAAGTGCATTATGGTTTACTTGCAATTCTTCAAACACTTGAAATTGCATTTTGAATTTGTTGGCTTTATTTATTACTGAATAAAGTTTATTATTTCTTTCATGTGCTTTGACACAAATAATCATCCGGCCCTGTGTAGTTCCCAGATATCGTTGAAGACAGATTGTTGTAGTTTTGTAAGACATTTTTAGATGAATTAATCTTCTGTCTCCTTCGGCTCTGGGATAATACCAACGATCAACATCATCTTTATGATGACGCATGCGTAGGTATCTGAGAAGCTTTCATATTTTCAGCTTTGATCTAATTAAGTATGCCGAAACTGTATTGCGCCACAAGTACAACGAATGTGTTTATCGCTGATATTCTCTTTTGTGAATCCAAGTGTGTATTTAACTCCAGACGCACATTCCTGTTGTTTTCTTTACTTTCTTTCTCCTTCATTTGATTCTGCTCTATTCAATCTCCTTTTTTGGTTTTTTCAGGTACTTTTAGACTTCTTTTTGTTCCAGTTCCTTAATCTTTGTGATACAATCTACATCTATTGAGTGTGTTTCTGTAATTCTCTCTTTCTTGAATGTGACATTTGCACAGTTATCTAATCCGAAATACATACCCCGATGTTACCACTGAAACATTTTACAGTACTTAGGATAATTTTCAAATCATTTTCGTCTTTGGAAAAGAGTTTGATATCATCCATGTAGAATAGGTGATTAATTTCATTTCAATATGTCTATTTCGTCAGGTCAGACATAAGCAAGTTGTATGTGGCGGACAGATATCATTTGACCTTTAATTTTTTGAATCATCTGTTTCTCCGTTTTTGGTAGGAGATTATGTAATACATTCAATGGTCCATTCTGGACTTTCATTGGGATTATTAATTAGCATTGATAAGGTTTTCATAAGAGTTTAATGAATTGATTACAGATGATAGAACCAGACGCGTTGGCCATCTTGTCAGTTTCTGGGGATTTCCATGTTGCGGATTTTGTTAAAACTTGCCTAACATTATTCTTTTTTTTACAAAATATAATATTTGCACCGGTTTATCATTCGTTCTTTCTTTTTATTATTATTATTATTATTATTATTATTATTATCAATATTAATATTCAGAAAAATAGTTTAATTAGAAAACAAAAACAATAACATTCAACATTTAATATATATATTCTTTTGTATAAAGAAAATATTCGTATTCAGTATTAAAATGTATAACATTGTTCAATATTAATTGATTTTTAAATTCTAATCTTACAATCAAATACTTCTTTTTTCTCATATCATTATCTCAGTTTGTTAAGTTAGTATTCTTTTTCTCGTAGACAATAAAATAATGGTACATGGAATTTTGAGTTCGTTTTATCAAGCAAATCAAAAACCATATTTGGCGGCTCAAAATGAAATGAACTCTACGACAGAAACGTAAAACCTTGGACAAAAACTTCACCATTAATTTATGAAATGTAAATAAAATGCAAAAATTAAAATCCTCCCCGATTTTGTGAAAAATTCTAAATTAAACATTTTCAAAATGGTAAATGTTGAGAGATAAGGTGAGAAACCAATGTTGGCACAAAATTACGAATCATGTTAACAATTTTATGCCGTTGTGAATACAATCGAAAGTTGAAGTGGCCCCAGATAATATTGAACAAAACTGAAGTGTCTTTTGAAAAAACATGAATAATAAAGAATTTAATGACTTTTTCTTCTCGCTATATTTTGGCATAATGTAAAATTTTATCTATGAAAAGAAGAGATAAAATCCAATGCACATGAGAGAATCTTGCAATGTTGATTACATATCAAATATAAATCTGTGATTTGGTGTCGTTTGTTTTAACGCTTAATGTTTTGCTTATTTATAGTCGTTTTAAAGTTTGAGTGAAATAGTAGTTTTAGGTTAAAGGTATGAAGTTTTTATCATTATATGTATTACAGTATTATGGGATAGATGGTACAAATTAAACGGAACGATAATATAATGGACATGTAAGTAATATTTGTGTTGTTTCAATTAATATAATTAGAGAAACATTTTCCAAGTGGCAAGTAAATTCCTAGGCCTTCATATATATATATATATATATATATATATATATATATATATATCTTATATATATCATATATATAGACAGATTTATACATATATATATTTAATTTTGTATAATTTTATACATATTTCATATTATATATATATGTGTGTGTGTGTATGTGTGTGTGTGTATTGAGATATGTTCCGTTGAATAATTTAGACATGTTCTGTCTATTTATTTTCAATTGGATCCTTTCATATTCATGGATAAGATTTTTGGTATCGTTATTGAAGGACAAGAGATAATTGCAGTGTTGATACATATTTCTTTTCTACCGAGTCCTTTCGACATAGCACAATGTCAAAGTCAGGGTATTGTTTATTGCAAGTCAATATCCTGCCTGGTACAATATATATTGTACTCTAATTGTCATCTTTGAAAATGGCTTATGTAAGCCGAAAGCTTAGATTGGATTAAAAAATATGTATCAATATTGTGATTTTCTTTCTTCGTTTAATGATAATGTTATTAAGCTTATCAGACGATATGAAAAGAATTTACACAAAATAAATAGACAACACTTGTCTATATTATTTAATGAATCATGTATGAATGAAAAAATGCTGCCTAAATACACACAATATATATATATATATATATATATATATATATATATATGTATGTATGTATGTATGTATGTATATGCTCTCGTTCGTCAATTGAGTACTCTGGAGAAAAGGGAATTTTAATGGTTGCTGCTGCTTTATTGTATCGCTCTTCGTAAAAATGTGTACTATGGCGTGATATATAAAATCACGTATATAAGGCGTTAAAAGTTCCTTTTTTCTGCCGTTCATCGATAGCCCAGAAGTTAAATCCGTCGGGTTTCGAAGCCGACTTGAAGCAATCGAATGTCTAGCCACAGCGATGAACTGTGATACAGTGAAACAGTATATAACTATATAGATATACATGTAAATATAATATTGGACACTGAGGTCAAAAGCTAATTCCGACGGTCTCTCTCACGCAATGTAGTATCTCCACGAATATATATATATATATATATATATATAAATTCGCAAGTACCTGATGAAGGCCGGAGAGCACAAAGGCTGAAGCGTTGTAATAACAACAACTATGAAAGTATATAGTCCGAACGTAAATAGTGTAAATAATAACTCCTGATCACAGAAACGCAGACAAATATTGCAATGTCATCTCTGCGATGGCAAAACTGCAAAGACAACTTTATGAAGACGTTTACAACCACTCTAAAAATATAGAAAGCAAAATATTTATTTGGAATAAAAATGATTTTGAAAATATATGAGTTTTTTTGTAAGAGCGAGAGGACTTTAATCATAAAGGCAAATAACTTAGTAGAAATGAAGTCATTGTTAGTTTTGTTACTGTTTTCATATTTTTCTGACAATGTCATTGTTTTACTGTGTTAAACTTTTCAGTTAAAGGTACAAAACTCTGTAACTTTCTATAGCTCATCTTCTTCTATATATTAAATGCGAATGCCAGTGTGTCACTGTGTCACACTTTTTCAATTAAAAAGATAAATCTCTCTAACTTTTAAAATCTGCTCGTCTTCTGTATAATAAATGCGATTGTCAGTGTGTCACTGTGTTACTGTTTTTATGACTTGGAAATACATTTGTGAATAAACGAAATTATTTGCGAAATCCGGTGAAAGTTCCCCATGAATTAATCATATTTGTTTGTATGGAAAGTAAGGACCTACGTACATCAAATTTTCTTTAAATTAAGTGGCAGCAGAATAATTATTGCTGAACTTTTAAAAGGTAAGCTTAAATATTAACGAAATACTAAAAATGTAGCGATCAATTTTGAGTTTTGTAGTTTATTGTTACCTATCGCCTATACTCCTCCCTATTTATTGTGATGAAGGCTCAATCAAGAGCTCTCCACAGGATCTAGCTTAAATGCCACCCGATAGGGCGACTTTTAAGTCAGTTCTTAATATTTTAAAAATAATTTGTCAAATATGGAAAGAAAAATTAAAGATTTGAATAATAATCAAAATGACCGTCTGCGAATGCGTAAAATGTAGAGATCTGAATAAATATTTCAATTTCGTTGTAAACTTCATTCGAAAATGCGATATCTTCCCCATTTTATTTATCTTTTTGTAAGTAACGGACATTGTTATCATTTAGCTCAGGCAAATAATAGGAGAACCGTTTCCCTTCGGAAAAAAATGATTCGTATTTATCCAAACGAAAGTACAGTTATCTAGCGGGAAATAAGAAATATCTATTTTCCTCAACTGATAATAGCATCGACTAAAACTAAGCAAATATTTGCTTTACATTGTCAGAGAAAAACTGCAACATATTCGAGTCATTTACAGATACTTCACAAAATTATATTTTCAATAAATTACACCTATTATCTTATTTATTTATTATACTGATACCCTCATACGCCTGAGCACTTGTAAAGCCGGTAGGTAGCAGAATCCTCTTGCAGACCTTTCAGGAAACTCATTTCTCTCTCTCTCTCTCTCTCTCTCTCCTTTTTTTTCTTTCTTGAAATCCTCCATCTTTCATCTTAACAGTCTAGTTATTGTGACCTTGCTTAAGTAATGATTAGTAAATATACTTTGTTTTTAGACCGTTAATTTATATATTTTAATGTATTTAATGATTTATTTTCCCGTATAATATTACTACAATAATAAAAATTTTGATTAATTCCATGGGTGATGAGTGGCTTTTAGTGAGGAAAAGTACATACCATTATGCGTTTTTCATTTGGCTATTTAAAAATCATTTCCCATTTCCTACTGGTTAATACGGTTTACCACCATATCACGTTGAAATACCGGTTCTCGTACGATCAGCGAAGTTAAGCAACGTCCAGCCTGATAGGTGAGCACTTGGGAATAGCAGGTGCAGTAATATTCGATGTGCTGTTGGTGTAATGGCGAACAGCTCGGAAATGGAAACAAAAGGAGAGTCGAGTTCCAATTCCTCTCAGGTTCGTTACATTCACTTATGTGCAATACCCTTGAGAGAAGTATGAACCCGCCTCTTCCGCGGCCTCAGCTTTGGGATACATTAATAGAATATCTATCAATAAATCATTATCTTCAAACATTTTTACAATTTAAAAATATTTTCTGGCTTTAAATAACCTGAAAAGGTTGATAAACTGTAAATTAAATCAATTAATAAGACTTACTGATTAACACTTTCAGATACTTGTAAAATTTGAATTGTTTCTTCTGAAAATATAAATGACGTTTTACTAAATACCAGATGCACAAAAAACTGGTTTTCAATTTTCATTATTTTTCAGAAAACAGCACTAGACACATTTTGAATTCACGTTTTATATCAGGGGGAGGATGACTTTTTGTTATAAGTAAAATGCAATCCACTACAGTGACTTTTTTATCCATATCGGTAATGAAATACAAATATATATACAAGGTAAGCAAAAAAGTTCTGTCCGTTTTTTGATTAGTCATTGAATGAAGTTGAAATATATACGAAATGCGTGTAGCAATTGTTTTAAAATTCGGACAGCCGGAAGTAGGAACATCAGGCGTTATAAAAAATACGCGCACCATGTCCGGCCATCAGTTATAAGCCGGACACCTGTGAGAAGGATGGAAGTGTCTAGAGATCTCGTTCGGGGCTGTTTGCTTTACGACTTCAAAGTGGGCTTATCAGCAGCTGCATCAAGTCGCCGCATATGTCAAGCGTTTGGGGATAGTGCTGTGGATGAACGTACTGCAAGGCGTTGGTTTCGAAAATTCAAGTCGGGAGATTTGTCTCTCCATGATGAGCCTCGCAGTGGACGACCACAGGTCTTGAATGACGGAGTCGTGAAGGGGGCCATTGAAGAGGACAGTAGTCTAAAATGTGGTGAACTTGCAAGACAGTTCAACGTTTTCGATGATACAGACTTCACCTGCACCGCCTAGGTAAGACGTACAAACTGAGCAAGTGGGTTCCGCAAACACTGTTGGAGGTCCACAAGGGACAACGAGTGGCAGCTAGCGTATCGCTGCTTTCTCGCCACAGTACCGCATCCATTCAATCAGTGCTTACCAGTGATGAAAAGTTGGTTCTGTACGAAATTCCAAAGCGTTCCAGATATTGGTTGTCTCCTTATGATGCTGTATCTCGCACCGCAAGACCACCTATGCACCCACGCAAGATTATGCTTTGTGTCTGGTGGACAGGTCGTCAAGTAGTTCATTATGAACTGCTACCAACGGGCCAAACGGTCACTGGAGACCTATACTCGCAGCAA
The DNA here is from genome assembly GCA_964036315.1 of Acanthosepion esculentum. Lineage (NCBI taxonomy): Eukaryota > Metazoa > Mollusca > Cephalopoda > Sepiida > Sepiidae > Acanthosepion > Acanthosepion esculentum. Next base: position 137,567,901 of record OZ038482.1, read on the forward strand.
TTGAAACGTGTGCAACAGGCATTGCGCCAGAATGAGCAAGCACTGGTGAATCGCAATGGTGTGCTTTTTCCTCCATGACAACGCCAGACCGCATGTCGCGCGAGTGGTCAGGGATACCATACAGCAACTTGTGTGGGAGACTTTGTGCCATCCAACTTATTCACCTGACCTTGCGTTATCCGATTACCACCTCTTCCACTCCCTGGATAATCATTTTCGTGGGAAATCCTTCACCAATGAAGCAGACTCGCGCAAAGCCCTCACGGACTTCTTTGCGTCAAAACCCCCTGAGTTCTACTGCAAGGGCATTGAACAGCTCGAGACACGTTGGCAGAAGGTGCTGGATGTCGATGGCGATTACTTCGAAGACTAAATATAAGTTACTCATACTGTGAAGCGTTTTCTTTTCCTTTAAAAACGGACAGAACTTTTTTGGTTACCTTATAAAAACATTGCGCTGGCATTTTAAAATACAAAGAAAATGTCAGTCAAATAGATCGATTATAAATCAACTTGTTCCATAAAATTTAAATTTTCAATCAGAGTTGCCAACAACTAGTTTTAAAATACATAAAAATGCAAACCTCATGTAAACGTGGATATAAATGAAAATCTTCTCCAAACAAAAGAACAATAAGTAGCGGCGTTCTCGGTGATACACTGAAATCTCGTCCTTACGAGAAATGAGCGAGATTTGAAGACTCACTTAGAAAAGTGTAATTGGTCCGGAGATGTTTGTTAAATTTCGGAGTATCATATAATGTGCTCGTCTATTCGTTAGTGAGCGAGACCATTACGCCCAGCAAATACCTCATACGTGATAGACTAATCCAATTTAGCGCGTGGAAAGAGGGGAAAATATACTATTTGGATATGAAAAAAAGAAAGATAGATGTGCTTAACATCTCCTGCCAATACCTCATAAATAATGGACTATTCGGTTTTGATTGCGTGGAAAAACAAAGTGAGAAAATGCATGAAAGAAAGGAAAATAGAAAGAAAGAAAGAAAGAAAGAAGGAAAGATAGAAGTGTTTAACGTCTGTTTCACTGAAATTAAAAAAGTTGTCAATATCAAATCTTTTCATTTGTACCCACTTAAAATAACGACCATCATTCATATTTATGATTGTTATTGCAATATTTTGTTAAAGTTGGTAAGCTCAAATATTTAGCGATGTGATAGTGGAATTACTCGGGATATTTTATTGTCATAGAGTTAGCTATGTGCTTATTTAAGCATTAACTTATGATTCATCTGAAAATTCAAATAGGAAATCGTGACATTTTCACGGGTCTAAATGTTACCTCAAGAAGAGTTTCACCTCCGGCATTGTCGGTTTTATTTAGAAAAAGCAATATATCTGCAGTCTAATAACAAAAGAAAAATTATTTATTTTACATGCAAATATACGATTCAGTGCAATATCTCTCTTATTTTCATATTTCATATTAATTGCAATATTCTAGTATTATTTTGGAATTATGGTTGATATAGATGTTATTGTAGGCACAAAAATATTACAATAATCAACAGATATCCGATATCAATGGAAACCTGATGAAGACAAAAGAGCACGTGGTCGAAACGTTGTGTCTATATATGTATCCACCAAGATGAGAAGAATAGTCGAAATAATACAAGAAAACAACCCCCCTCCTTGTCAATGTACGTAATTCCCTGGTGAATATCAAACATACAAGTCAAACATTAAACAGTGAAAAATTAAGATCAACATTTAATTAACGACTATATATACGAATGGATATGTATTAAACGTAGATTATTTAATATTCTTTCACAAAAATTTCAGTATTTTTCAGAGAAAAGACACACTCTCCTACTCTTGGCCTGAATTCAATCTAAATAAAAGAAATAAACATAACACTATGATTTTATAAATCGTTAGCTACTATTAAAAAAAGTTTAACACACTTTCACAGCAGTCCTACACACACAGACACATACACACGAATCCATACACATATATATTAAGTGTCCGTGGGTCCGTAGGTGACTCAAACGGACCACTTCATATCTGCACGCTTTTCTATATATATAACCAAAGGACAACATGTATGATCTTCGAGTTTAGCCTTATGCACTGTCACGTGATTCTTTTGACCTGCTGCTGAGCCACGTATTTTGGGACAAAACTGACATACATTTCCCGTAAATCATTTTGGGTGGCTATCATTGGAAACTACTTGGGTCTGTTTACAGTCACGAAAGTTTGGATGAATAGCAAATAGGAATTTGGATAAGAAAACCCTACCACAGATGCTACATGACCGCTCAGACTGAAGATTATCTGTAACAGAGATCATGTCCTGCAATCTAAGAGTACCTTTCAAGATTTCATCACCAACAATCATTTACCATCTCCCGCCATAAATATCGATTTTCTGTCAAGTTTTCCACACCCTCGGCATCTATACTAAGAGATTTAATATTGTTTTTAATATCCTTAAAACGATGTTTGGATTGAGTCTTGGCCATTTATCATGGGGTATCCGTCCGTAAAACAGCTCCTTAGAAAATCTGTTATCACGCAATTTAGTAAGGTGGTCATTACGATTTCTATAAAAAATTTTCCGAATGTTTTATATATACAAGCGCTTTCGGCTATACCTTTAACCATTATTGTTATGGTCCAGGTCCTTGTACCACGGTGATGGTCCAAGGTAGAACCAATGAAGAATAACTCGAACACAGGTATGGAATAACACATATATATATTATAAATAGAATATATGTACAAAAGAGTAGAAGTGTTAGTAATAATAATCAGGTTAGGTTAGAGAGAACTATGTTGTCTCGAAGTATCGCTATTCCAATGTCTTACAGTAATCGTCTAGCCGACTGTCCGACTCACTCTCTCTGTCTGACTGTATCTGTCTCTCCTTCTTCCTCTTGAGGCGCAGTATTTATGGGGTACGGACTAGTCCATTACTATTATGGGTAGGTTCCCATAACAATTATGAAGCATGGATTTTAATTTATTTTTAACTAAATATATGTATTGTTTTATGTATTTATCTAGAGTTATAGGAATGTTTTATTTTTCAAACACGGTCAGCATATTGTGACCGTGTTCATAGTTGATGTTGTTGAGTGTTGGCTTTTACTTCTTTATTAATAATGCTTCCATCTTAGCCTTTTTTACATGTGGCTGACACTATTATATTTGTATTATCAACGAGTATGTTGCGGATAGAGTTTAGTAGGTCCCCATGTATATTTAAATGAGACCTAATTGAGCTATGATCAGAGAGATGTAGCATGAGTTGTCCTGTTCGGTATGTTGTAGAATATCCAATATAATTATTTACAAATTTGCATTGGACAGGAACACAGTTCCTTAAAGAACCTGTAAATCGTAAATAATATTGATTCTCTATAATTTTGATCTTGCATGTGAATTATTATTTTTGACAATTTTTAGCGGTTTTATATTTGTTCTAATAAATAATTGATTTAATTTCCTTGTTTTTATTCGACTCGAATTGTGTATTTCTTTATGATGTTTCTAAGTGAAGATTCATCTGGCTTATAGTTACTATGCATTTCATTTTTGTAGAAAATGTTAATGTTATTTTTCCTGTGTGTTCAGTGTTGCTCTTGGTACCTTAGAAAGGAAAGTTTAATTTGGTAATCTATCAAATGGTTCGGAAAACCGTTATTAACAAGCATTTGTTTCACGTTATTAAGTTATTTCAAGAAAACGAACGAGAGGATGAATTCTAAGAGGACATTGACTAGTAAAATTAAGATGGAAAGAGATTTTATTGTGGGTTTTTATATAACCAAGTAGGGAATGTATTTTTACTAGACTCCACATATTAAGTTAAAATTAAAATAAAATTCATCCTTGATAATAGTTTTATATAGCCGAAATCACTAGGATATATAAAACATTCGAAAAATTTTATAAAATTATAATTATATATGAAAACTTATATAAAAACTTAAACACAACCTGTCAGTCGTTTTAACGAAACTTGTATAAAAGAGGGTTTCCTTTCTAAATACAGAATATATATATATATATATATATATATATATATATATATATATATAGAGAGAGAGAGAGAGAGAGAGAGATTTAAAATGCAGGAAATACTTCTTCTTTCTTAAGAGATCCCTTTCAACCATCACCTCGCCAGGAGAATACATTGGTAAACATTAGTTGACCAAGAAAAACAACAAATATAAAAAGCAAAATAGAGGACCATGACTAATTTATTTATTAATAAAAACGGCGGGGGAGAAAAATGAAGGAAATATAAATACTTCCAATGATTATAAAACTGAAACATCTTATTCACATGCCTCCTAAAAGACCGAGAGAGTCGACAAGATGTTCTTTCTGTCTGCTCTGAGACAGTTGATGTAACATAATGTAGACCGCTTCTGATAAATGCAAATGCTCAGGGTACCGAGCTCTACAGAAAACAGTGAATGATTCGTCCTTATATCCTTCTGCACATTCTGGATTATCCTATAAATGTCGGTCGATATCCCAATCATGAATGGACCCGGTATCATTCATACAGCGATTAAAAGCACCCTGTCTTAAATTCGTATGAACATGTTTTCTAATCCGGGTTTCAAGTCGTTGATTGTTTCGTCCAACATAGTCAGCCTCGCACTGAGATTTAAATTTATAGACAATAGAGCTAATTTGAAGGAACGACATATCCTCTTTGACAAACGAGGGAAAAACCGGATTAATCCCGATGACAACGCGTACCCTACGCACCAGAAACACCGAAGTGACACAGCTCGACACTTTGTTGGCTAGAGTCTGACTTTTCCTGCTTATCCAAGGCAATTTCAAATATACGGGACACAGGATAGGACCAAAAACTACGGGAGCCTTGAATCATTTAAATTTGTGTTCAAACGTATGCTTGATGACATTCTCAGAATACACATTGTCACAGAAAATACTGTAAATAGTCTCTATATCTTAGTCATATTTGAAAAGAAGTGCATATCATCAACGCGCGGTACACTTGTGAATGTAGGTTTTCGGTACACACTGGTAATGAACGACCCTTCCTCCCTGTCAATTAGTTCGTCCAAAAAAGGGCAACGCAAGATCACACTCTACCTCCATAGTTAACTTAAGGGAAGAATGAAGGGAATTCAGTTGGACGTGCAAGGCTAATCCTCAGCGGAATCAATGTTGGTAAAGGGTGCGTCCACATAACGTACCTATACATGAGGCTTGCAGTGTCTTTCAAACAGGAGGTTTTCAGGAAAACCAACATAAATATTGGCTATCACAGGACTAAAGGGAACTGTCCATAGAAAACCCCATCTATTTGGGCATACATGATGTTATTGAAACTGAATTCTACCCACACTGTTGCTAAATACTAAAAAACAAATGTTCAGGAATTCTGTGGGGACCCAGGTGAGCCGTATAGAGAAGATTTGATCTGTAAAGTGTCTAGTCTGACAATTTCGAAAGAGTCCATGATTTTGTTCTCAGAAAACAAATCGAAATTTAACAAGTAGAAAACAGATAAGAGACCGGCTAAAATAATTCATCCAACCAATTTGCCTAACGCATGTTGAATAAAGCCTACCATAGATAAAATGGGTCTAAGGGGATACTCACGTTGACGGTTTCGTATAGGATACAGGTTCGAACCCTGTCGGAGAACGGATATTTTCTATGAAAATTTCTCGGACATTCAGGCCGGTAAATGTTATTTAATAGTGTTTATTATAAACAGAGAATTTACTTAAATACTTGTATCTATAAAAAGAATTTTAAACATAAAAATGTCTTTAAACAATTGTCGGACTTTGTCCATTTCATAATGTGTGACGTCATGTGTTTACATTTGTTACGCCATGAGCAGATATGAATGTACGTGAGAGATTCATGGAAGATTGAAGTTTATAAGCAGTAAATTCAACCTTGTCAACCGAATGATCCTCAGTGACCAAATCGGTTAAGGCAGGTCAGGCTACATGACGGTTCCGTATAGGATACAGGTTCGAATTCTGTCGGAGGATGAATATTTTCTATGAAAATATCTCGGACATTCAGGCCGGTAAATGTTGTTAATACTGTTTATTATAAACAGAGCATTTACTTAAATACTTGTATCTATAAAAAGAATGTTAAACATAAAAATGTCTATATATACATATATATATATATATATATATATATATATATATAGAGAGAGAGAGAGAGAGAGAGAGAGAGATACGTCAGGTGTTAGTGGAAAGACATAAATTGAGAAAACGTTCGTGCGAAGTAAGGACAACAAAGTGTAGGATTCTTAACCCTAATTCATATGACATGCGACGATATTTGATAAACGACAAAACGTTTTGACAATGGTTTTTGTATACTGAAAATAATCAAATATTCGGCAATTTGTATTTTACACTGCAAACCAATAAAATGATCTGGAAATAAACAGAAACTCTTTCGTTAGTTGTTAACGCTATTAGTAGATAGATTATCGACGTGGAAATTAATACTTCCCCTTGACTCAGGTTTAACTGCTCCAGCTGATCAGTTGAACATATATATATATATATATATATATATATATATATATATATATATATATATATATATATATATATCGATAGATAGATAGATAGATAGAGAGAGAGAGAGAGAGATGTGTGTATGCGCATGTTCGTGTGCGTGTTTGTGTGTCTGTAGTTAAATGAAGTTATAATCTGACATCATTTTTTCTATTACTTTAAAATATAAAGCTAAAATATAACGTTTAAAGTTATATTTAATTTGATATTAAAATATAAGTCTGAAATAATAATAATAATAATAACAATAATAATAACCTGTAACAATTCTATGGGACTACACAATACACACTGACAGAACAATCAATGCCAACCGCCCAGACATTGTTATTAAAGACCACAAACAAAATAAGTGCCTCCTTATTGATATTGAAGATATTCGAAAAACTGTCAAAATACAAGGACCTTGAAACAGAAATCTCAAAATCTGGCACATGGGATCATCAACAATCCCTGTTGTAGTTGGAGCCCTTGGACTGGTTGGAAAAGATTCCAGTAGGTTGATTGAAGGGATCCCTGGAAGTCCATGCCTCAAAGAAATACAAAAAATTGTTCTGACAAGTACAGCCCACACTTTACGAAGAGCTTTATCTATGTAATTATTTTTTTTTTCAGTGGAAAGTGTCATGATGCCATTTCTAACCTTAGGTCCCTGGGCGGGACCCGGAAAGAAATGTGTAAACGCCAGATATCAAAGGAAATAAAAATAATAATAATATAAATAAATGGAGAATATAAAAGTGGACACTCAGGTGAAAAGCCATCAGCGACAATCCGTTTCATGCTTAAACGCTAACTTTAGGACATGGGTATTGTATATATGTATATATATACTGCTCAATGGTGCATTATGAGTAATAAGGTCTATTGTATTATCGTAACTGTTATTTGGGTAGGGGGTAACGGTTATGTGTCAAATTATGCTAGAAATGATTTTATAGAAATAATTGTGAATCTAAAGGTGGTTATTTCCACCTATTTTATATTTTGTCTTTAACTTCTTACTTTTTATATATTATTGATTACTTATTTGTTATTCAGAAATTACTATTACATTTATTTGTGTTTATGTGAACATTCGCAGTTCATTTGTTTATTATTTTCTTGATTTCTATAGTTATTCATTTATATTTTTGTTTTCTTGTGAGTTGCTATCTTATTTGTTCAGTTTCAGCTAGCTTACATTATGTGTATATGTTTTCATTCATTATGGTATATAATATCTCTTTACGTTTTGATTTTTAATTAACGAAATAATTATGTGTGTGTGTGTCTGTGTGTGTGTGTGTGTGTGTGTGTGTGTGTGTGTGTGTGTGTGTGTGCATTTTGAAATAAGTTCTGATCGTTTATTTACTAACTTGTGTTGGTCTGAGAACGTGATGCTAGCTATTTTCTCCTCATAACAGAGTTTGTACTTATTGTTGAATGACTGATACATTCTGATACATTCTTTTATATGATATTTTTAGTATAATTTCTTTTTTGGTTGTAATTTCCCAGATATGTTTTTAAACCATTATATTGTTCGTGCATTTACCATTTGTAAAGGATGCTTTGTGTGCGTAGCTTCTCTGATTCCGGGAAACTTCACTTACTTGATATATATTTTTTGTTATCTGCTGTAAAAACCGTCTACAGTTGCACCGAGAACACGGCACAAATAATATATATATATATATATATATATATATATATATATATATATATATATATATATATATATATATATTAAATGAAGAGGTTATAATGGTTCCAACGAGAGAAAAGTGTGTTTATATTAAAATGAAGAGAGGTACCGCAAACTTTTTTGGTTGTAATGTGAGTTTTTAAAAAAAATATTATTCTTTATTTTTCATAGTTTTACATAGTTTTACAACACGTGTTTCTGGTCTTACGACCGTCTTCAGGTAAAGGGTGGAGATTTCCACATATTATTAAAAATAATTATTAAAAATAATTATTTTTTTTCCTTTATGTTTTTCAATGTTACATCTTCTCTATATGAGACATTCTCTGTTTTTGTGTTGGTCATTCCAATGTCTTTCTTTAAAAAAATTTCTTTCTTTTTAATATATATATATATGTATGTATGTATGTATGTATGTATATACCGGAAACTTTATATGCAAGTAAGCACTTGAAAGTGTATATATACAGACATACTTATTGCTATATATGGATTCGTGTATATCAGGTGCATGTGTGTACATACTTTTGAATATATATATGTATGTTTGTATATGCATGTTTCATTAAAAACGATAGACAAGGTCCTACGGTTAAGTAGTGTTTTCTTGTGTTCACAGAGTGTGTAGAAACTGTCCAAATGTTCTGTAGTTTCAAGCGCTTTCGGCTATACTTTTAACCATTATCAAGGATGATTTTATTTTTCAGTTTAATTGAGTGTGTGCGTTATGTGTTTGCTTTTAGTGTGTTATACAGGTGTTTTATTTTCCGAACACGGTTAGCACATTGTGGCCTTGTTCGTAGTTAATGTTGTTAATAGTTGTTTTTTTTTCTTTTTTATTATTATGGCTGCTATTATTTTGTCTTTTTTTACAACTGGATGAGGTTATTATGTTTGTGTTTTCTACCAGTATGTTTCGAATGGAATCTGGTAGGTTTGTGTGTGTGTTTAAATAGGTTCTTAAGTAGCTCTAGTCAGATATCTGTAAGTTAACGTAAGGCGTTATAATTTTAAGCATGCACATAACGCACACACTCAATTAAACTGAAAAAATAAGACCATCCTTGATAATGGCTAAAAGTATAGCCGAAAGCGCTCGGAAGTATAGAACATTTGTCCAAAAAAGAAAGCCCTTGTGTGAACACAAGAAAAATTAAATAAAAAAGCTTAACCGTAGTACCTTGTCTGTCGTTTTTAATGAAACATGCATAAATGAAGGATTGCTGCCTAAATACACGATCTTTGAACGTATATATATATGTGTGTGTGTTTTTGTGAGTTAGTGTGTCCGTGTGTAAATATTCGTGTATGCCTGTGTTCATGCAAGTGAGGAATAATAAGAGTGCCTCTATATGAGCCCATGTTGACGTGGCAATGTGTGCGCCTGACTTCGTAGGCTTTTCTGCATATGTGACTCTGAATATGTACGTGTGAGTGTGATCAATGAAGTTTTTGGCCAACATTGTGTTTGTTAATACACATGTATGTGTGTTTATGCCTGTGTATACAAGAAGCACTTAATTTTCGAGGGAATTGATTTCTTACTTTATGTTAAAACTTTTTCAATTAAAAAGAAAATCATGAAATGTCAAATTAGGTCAAAATCTCAAAGTACAATTTGGTTTATTGAAATTCCTTTTAAGATAATTCGCTATAAATTCCTATGTTGACAATCTGTTTACACCTCACTACCGATTCATTCGGTGCTTCCACCCCCACCCCCTGCACTGAGCGCGTACTCAGTAGGAAACGCCGATAACTATACACCAGACAAGCTGTATATACAGCCTTTTATCAAAAAAAGCAATGAGCATCAAAATAACAAATTATATATGTAAGAAAATATTAATGTCTGTAGATTTAAATTTACAGAGGTTAATAAAAATTAAATGTTTCATTTTGCGTTCAGCAAATGCGTTCATTCGTATGTTAACTTATTCAAGTTACATAGTAAAAACCCCAAAATGATATCGAATGATGCTGGGAGTATTCACAAGTTTTTGCATTGTATAAAATAAATGTTACCTGAATGTAAATAGATATAAAAAAAAACATTAAAGCATATAAATAATGAAAACATGTACAAAAAATATGCGTGAAACTCGTCATGATTTTGGAAGCAATACAAATTGTTTAAGTCTTGTCGATATATAGTGATACTTTTAAAATTTTATGAAGCAAAGGGAAAAGCATTATATTTAGAGCTAGCTTAAAAGTCGCCCTAACAGGCGGAAATTAAGTTATCTCTTGTGGAGGGATCTTGATAGGGACTTCGGCTTGTTAAGAGAATTTCGAAGTCTTTGCATAATCTCAGCATTGGAAGCTCTCCTGGCTGCCGTTTCATCTGGGTTTTCATTTGCACAGAACATTCTTTTCCTCCCTGCACCTTGGTTTCTTTTTTATTGCAATCTGATCCTCTGTTGGCGAAGATTTAATTTTGCGAGGCATACAGCTACCGTATTCGATAGGGAACAATTAGCTACAGAAGAACTCAAATTTGATCGCTGCATTCAAGTATTGCATTAACAGTTATGCTTATCTTTTAAAAGTTCAGCAATAATTCTTTTGCCGCAACTTAATTTTGATGTATGTAGGTCCTTACTTTCCATACAAACAATTATTTTTATTTCATGGATGACTTTCGCTAGATTTCGGAAGTAATTCCGATTATTCGCAAATTTATTTCCAAGTTATAAAAATTGTTTAATGTACAAAAAATTCGTCGCAAAATATCAGGTCAAAATATCGACGAGAACAATCACAGTAATGAAAACTTGGGAATCTAAAATTTCTGGATTGCGGATCCGAATCCGCCTGGGAATGTTTTTAATTTACTCACGGAGTCCGGATGTTTTCAGATTGGTGTATGCTGAACGACAGCCTCTAGGAGTAAAGTTGCAAAATGGTGACACACTGAAATTCGCATTTATTTATAAATATTATTGTCTAAATTTTCTTTCAGTTTTTCTACATCACGTATGTTGTTAATTTTACGCTTACCAATACTAAATTCCCGTAGGTTTTATAAATCTCTTAGCGGTTATCTGTAGGTGAAAAGTAAATCCAGCGAGAAAATTCATTCTCGCCACACTTTTCACAAATATGTGAGATTAACTCAGTTCTTACCATTTTCAAAAACATCTATTAATCCATGACAAATTCTCTGCATAGTTCGGCCGATAGTCCGTATAATTTGTATATTTTCGCTTGTCCCGTTGGTAAAGTTATCAATTCACAAATCATCTAACCTTGTTAATATCTTTATGACAATCTCATTTGAATATTTTTTTCGTTTTTCTTTTAAATTTGACCAAAACTGATCTTTCATCAGATTTTAGTATCAAATATTTGTTTCCTTTAAAATTGTTATAAACTGTTATCCAATATATTCATTCTTCCGTAAAAATATATATTATTTTTTCCATTATCATCGTTCCTTCTCTTGATTGTGTGCACCCCGAACATTATTATTCCCCCATGTTATTTCTTCGATTGGTCTTTTATTAATCTCTTTTAGTCAACCATTGTTTGTTGCCAAACAATTAGATTTGAAGATTTTTCTTCTACGTTTCAAAGTTTACTGGGATTATCCGTTATTTCTTCTTCATTATGACAATAATCTGAATTTACACCTAATTTTTTCTCTTGCGTTTATTTGCTTACCGAATTTTAATAATGTTAATATTATCAAAATAGTTTCATCTTTTAATCAACTCTGTGTGTTTATCTACTTTTTTTTAATTGTTCACATTTGTGCCTTCTGAAAGATTTGTTTACTTGTGTTTTTGCTCCATCTTACAGTGTAAAGCATGATAATCGACAACTGATTGTCAGCCAATTCGGTTCTTTATTTCGTGGGATGCGGCATCATCATTAAAACACATCGATCAATGTTAGGCAGAAGAGTTAGGCAATGTTAGGCAGAAGAGTTTTTGTTATGTTTCTTTTTCTTTCATCTCCTTTAATCTGGGAGAAAATTAAACAGTTTTAAAGCCTATTTTCTAAAGTATTAGCTTCAAATTACCCGAATCCCAAGACTGACATCCGCCATTATAGCACCTGAAAAAAATGACGCAGCTGAATAATATTTATACTGATATATTATATACAATAACAATATTGTTTATCCAGAAATTGTTTGTATATGGGAACTGTATTTATATCCCGTCTCACTGATGAGATGTGATTTTTTACAGAGAGGTTCATACATTAGAAGGCCCGAGGGCCACTCGAGGTGGAGGGTTACATTTGGAGACCATATGTGTCCATAGGAGTAGTAAATAACGGTTAACACAAACCTTGAACGGATTAAGACTGTAGTGATCGGGAAAATATCCTGTTGGGAGTCGGTTCCATAGGGCATTGGTTCGCGGAAAAAAGCCGATCGGCTTCACACCCCGATGATATACCGAGGGAATGTGAATGGTTTGCTACTATGTAAGTGGCATGGCCTGTTATTGCTGAGAAGGTTTGAGGGACCAGGGAATAATTTTCGTCCGAGCACCTTCCGTGGAAATAGCGATAGAACAGCGAGAGGCTTACCACATCCCACTTGTGGGAGAAAGGGTGAAGGGTGGAGAATAATTCGTTACCCACAAGGGCTCGAAGACGCTTTTGAACTCTATCAAGACGGGAGAGTAAGGTCTGGTCAGCCCCCCGCACAAATATGTCAACAGTACTCTATTTTCGGCCTGATCTGACTCTGGAAAACTTAAAGTTAGAGACTAGCAGGAGCGGTCAAGTACTTACTGGAGCAGTACAGAAAGAAATGGATCGTATGTACGTGATCCAATTCAGGTCGGGTATGGGTTTGAGGCCAGCAGTCTTTCAAGATAGGGGGATTCCCCGAGAACACCTACTTTCATCCTGACTGGCGGTATATGGGGGTCAGATTGGGGATGATAGAATATAACTAGCTTGGACTTCGAGACAGTGAATGTGACCAGACAGTTTTTACACGCTTGAATAGTTTGTGCAAGATCAGAAGAGAGATCTGTCGCCAATCGCTGACCATCGAGAGTTTTAGAAACCCAACCGTGTATAGTCGTATCATTGGCATAGATGTTTACAAATGATCTGAGTATATTCTCTGGCAGATCATTTATGTAGATCAAAAAAAGTTTTGGTCCGAGGAGGGGCCCCTGAGGGACGGCCGTGTTCACCTCTAAAGCTCCGAAGAACTGACCATTGATAACTACTTTCTGGGACCTACCTGTTAGGAAGGATTTATGATCTTTCTTTAATTTATTAAAAGTCCAAGTATCGAATTTTGAGGGGAAAGTAGATGGATCCCAACGTCAGTAACCCGCGTTACAATAACGCCCATTAAATATATAGGCGACAATTAAATTAATCCTCGGTAATTTATGCTGACGTTAGCTTAGCATGTACATATATATATATATATATATATATATATATATATATATATATATATATATATATATATATATATATATATATATATATATATATATGTTTTGTCTATTTATTTTATGTAAGTTCTTTTCATATTGTCTGATAAGCTTAATGATATTGTCATTGAAAGACGAAAGGAAATCACCATATTGATACATGTTTTAACTCTATCTAAGCTTTCGGCTTACATAATCCATTATCAAAGATGACAATTACATTTCAATATATTAAACAATACACGGACAAAACAATAATGATAGTCTGTTTTTTTTGCAGGAAAAATTTCAAAACAACAACAAACTCGTGTATACGAGATGCGGAAGCGAAAATCGCATCGCAGCTCGTGACGTCACACATGGCCTATGCAAGAGTGAAAACGAGAAGTGTTAAGTATGGGAAGTCGTTGATATAAACCAATGGCTTCTGTTATCAATTATAGGCATTTAAGAATATTTGTGTATATATATATATATATATATATATATATATATATATATATATATATATACAGAGTTTGGACAAAATAATTGAAACACTTGTTAAATTCAAAGAAAATTTATTTAATATGGAGTTGGTCCTCCTTTAGCCGCACATACAGCTTTAATACGTCTCGGAATGGAATCATACAGCTTCCTGACTTCATCCAGAGGAATTTTCATCCATTCTTCCATTAACTCCTGCTTTAGCTCTTTAAGACACGTCGGTGGAGGATAGCGTCTCCTAACTTGTCGATCCAAAATGCACCACAAATGTTTAATAATATTGATATCTGGAGATTGGGGAGGCCACTCCATATGTTCTAGATCACTTTCATGCTCTTCATACCAATTCTTAACCACTCAAGCGGTATGTATTGGAGCATTATCGTCACCATTAGGAGATAAAGTCTGGGCCATTGGATGAACATGATCTCCCAAAATGTTCAGGTAATCTTTGCTGTTGATTCTACCACGCAGTGCAACTATTAGACCGAGACATTTCCATCATATAGCGGCCCAAACTATCACTGATCCACCACCATGCTTCACTGTTGGAAGAAGGCAGTCAGTGTTGTAATCCTTTTTGGACTGCCTCCACACATAAACTTGCCCTGAAAACTGAACTCATCTGAGAATATGACTTGCTTCCATTGGTCTGAAGACCATGTATTGTGATCTCTGCATCACTTCAGATCAAGTTCTTAATATAATAGGTATTTGAAATATAGGAGTGGAATTTGCACCTATTCCAATTATTTTGTCCAACCCCTGTATATATATATATATATATATATATATATATATATATATATATGTCCTCAACAACACATCTTCTACTGAAGAGAGTGTTCTGGA
Organism: Acanthosepion esculentum; assembly: GCA_964036315.1. NCBI lineage: Eukaryota > Metazoa > Mollusca > Cephalopoda > Sepiida > Sepiidae > Acanthosepion > Acanthosepion esculentum. The sequence continues at coordinate 137,582,921 of OZ038482.1, forward strand.
ATCAATTCCTCAACGTCCAGAAATTCCAGAGCTGTCGTTTTTACCAACCTTTCAGGACGTTTTAGCAGCTATTAAACAAATTATGTCTGGGAAAGCACCAGGTAAAGATGCAATCCCACCAGAAATCTTTAAGTATGGTGGCACAAAGCTAGTGAAGAAATTGCTGGGATTATTTATCCAAATTTGGAGACAGGCGATGGTCCTACAAGACTTTAAAGATGCACTAATTTATCATTTGTACACAAACAAAGGAAATAGGAAGACATGTGATAACCATCGTGGCATTTCTCTTCTTTCTATCGCTGGTAAGATCTTGGCCAGATTGATTTTGAACCGAATCATGCAGCATGTGGTTGATGATATCTACCCTGAGTCGCAGTGTGGCTTTCGTGCAGGTCGGGGCACCATAGACATGATTTTCTCCCTGAGACAGGTTGCTGAGAAAGTTCGTGAAAAGAATCAGGAGTTGTATATGGTGTTTGTAGACCTCACAAAAGCATTTGACACTGTGAACCGGGCTGCTTTGTGGAAGGTTTTGCGAAAGCTCGGTATACCCGAGAACATGTTGCAAGTCATAATATCATTCCATGAGGGAATGACGGCTAATGTTGTTTCAAATGTTGAAATCTCTGATTCCTTTGGCGTCACAAATGGCACATAGCAAGGATGTTCTATGGCCCCAGTATTGTTTGCCCTCTACTTTTCCGTAATGCTGAAACATGCATTTGATGAGACCGAGGATGGTGTCAAAATTCAATTTAGGACAAGTGGTGGCCTTTTCAACCTTCGGAGGTTTAAGGCCAAAACTCGAACTCGAACCAGTGTAATTCGTGACTTACTGTTTGATGATGATGCTGCGCTTGTGGCTACTTCTTTTGACGAAGGTCAGCGCCTGATGGACAGATTCTCTGCTGCTTGCAAAGCATTCGGCTTAACAATTAGCATTACAAATCTGAAGTTGTTCACCAGCCAGCCCCCGCACCAAAGCAAATAAGAGGCGTCAAGCAAAACCCACCCGTTCATGTTTTTCCCGAAATACCAATTCAAGTTGACGGACATAATCTGAAGTATGTAAAGAACTTTAAATATCTTGGTAGCAAAGTTAACTCAAGTAGAACACTGGATGATGAGATAGTCAATAAAATAGCAAAAGCCTCTAGTGCCTTTGGGAAACTTCGTCACCGACTCTGGAAACCCCGGGGCATTAGGCTTGAGACCAAGATATAAGTCTACAGGGCTGTAATCCTTACAACATTATTGTATGGTTCAGAGTCCTGGACACTGTACAGAAGACAAATTCAGCAGTTGTATGTATTTCACAAGGGCTGTCTTCGAGAAATTTGTGGAATAAACCCAAGCCAAAGGATGGCCAATGCTGACCTTTTCACCATGTGTAATATTGATGGTATTGATTCCTTTCTCATGAAGTCACAATTACGCTGGGCTGGTCATGTGCTACGTATGCAAGACAACAGAATACCAAAAATGCTCATGTATAGTCAACTTGACAGTGGTCATCGAAGCGTGGGCCGACCATTGCTTAGATACAGGGACAAACTTAAAAGTAACCTCTCAGCTGCGAATATGGACCATGCTACGTTTGAGGACATAGCAATTGATCGCAATGAGTGGAGGACTACTTGCTACAATGGCATCAAGAACAATGCAGCATCAAACATCACCAAGCTTCGTCACACTAGGGAAAGCACTAAAATATCTGCTGCTGTACCGGCCACACACTCCAACAATACACACTCTTGCACAATCTGTAGACTTCTTTGCAAATCACTAGCAGGACTGAAATGTCAATTGCGACTTACACACAGGGTTGAATAAGCACAGTTGTCGGAAGCTCATACGTTGAAACCGACGGGAGAGTCCATCATACATATATATAAATATATATATATATATATATATATATATATATATATATATATATATATATATATATATATATATAAATCTGTGCACTCTTCGATTAGGCAACATTTATTGGACAATCCTGACTGTGCCGCCGATTACAATGATAAATTAATCAATCTTACATAGAGCTCACTCGGTTCACCATCATCGAGTTCTTGAGGTTGTGTATATTAAATTTCATCCTTCCAAACCTATGTAAGCAAAAAGAACACTTCATTCGTTCCTAAGGTTTTTTCGAGGGAATGTTAATATATCTTTCAATATTCTACTCTTTTTAGAAGCTTTATTTTGTCTATATTCTTCGGTTTGTTTTCAGTTAAAATTTATTTTAATCGTGTTCCAATTTTCCCTCTTAGAGTTAAAATAACATCCTCTCTATTTAAGCCGATTTTCTTCTTCTGTGGGTACAGGTCATATATATACATATATATATATATATATATATATATATATATATATATATATATATATATATATATAGGTATCATTTTTACATCCCCCCTAATCTTTTGGCACTTCTCCATCTCTCCAAACCTTTACAATAAGATCAATTATAAGTTGACTTAAATGTGTTCCACTGTAACGGAATATCTCAGTAGGAAGGTCATCAACCCCAACAGCCCTGCCCATATTTAATCCGTCCATGCCACAGAGAATGTCCCTGAGCGATGGTTGGCTGTCAAATTCTACCACTATGCGTCGTTGTGGTATTTTCTCGAGAACCTAAGAGTCCTCATTGGAAGGCCTGTTCAGTAGCCTATTTAAGTGTTTCTTCCATCTTTCGGCCATGCCATCCATGCCTGTGAGGAAATTATTGCCGTTCTCTGACCCGAGACGAACTATCTGGGGACAAATAGTTGTTTCATCAAGTTATACATCTGCTTGGTATTATTTAAATTCGCTGCATTCTGTATTTCATCTGCTAGATCTGACCACCCTTTTTCCTGCATAGTTCGAAGAGCACATTGTGCATCTGCTTTTGTTTCTTTAAAATCCTTGCACAGTTTAATGTGTTGTTCTTTGGACAGGCATTTTTGCAACATCAAACTTCGTATCTGATTCATTCTTGCAATGATCTCCTTGATACCATCTTCATTTTCATCAAACTAGTGTTGTTTTAATGATTCCTGGGTTTCCAGATAGTGCAGTTTCGCGACATCCAGACATGCAGGAGGCTTTCCATTGTTTTGTCTAGATGCTGGTTTAAGAACAACATTCATCTTGGCCCTCATTAGGGCATGATCTGTCCAACAATCCGCAACATGCAGAGATCTAACAATATGGACATTGGTGTGAACGGGGATGCATCTCTCCTGTGCTGGAATTGAGTGCTAGAGATAAAAAATATTAAACTCGGTGCTAAGTTCGATTAAACCATTGGTGTTGATTTTCCGGCGCCTCATTTCCCTAAACTACTCCAGGTATTCCAATTAGCACCAACTCGAGCGTTGAATTCACTGATGAGGACAATCTTGTGATCTTTTGGAATCAGTCAGAATATACTTCTCAAGGACTAACAGAACTGATCCTTTAAAATGTCGGTACTGTCCATTGTTAAAGCGTAGGCACTAATGAGTGTAGCTTATCGTGATCCATTGAGATGTAGATCAAGGGTCATTGAACGTTCACTGACTCCTTTGAGAAGTTCAGCAAGCTTTAACATGTGTGCTACGTATAGCAAAACCCACACCCGTACTATATTATCTTCAGAACACTTTCCCTTCCGGAAGAAAGTGTAGCCAACCTCCAACTTCTTGAACTTGACCATATATATATATATATATATATATATATATATATATATATATATATATATATATATATATATATATATATATTTTAATTGATGTGTATCATCTATTTTCCAATTAGTCAATATGTGACAATTTATTTACAGATGTAGATGAAAATTGATGTGTATTTGGGCAACAACCTTTTTTTTCATGCATCTTTCTTTGAAAACGGCCGAGAAGCAGCAAAACACATGGTTTAACCACCCAAAACATATCTTTGATAATGGCTAGAGGAGATACCGCTATGGACAATTCCTATATCTATACATAAATCGAAAAAATGTTCGATTGCTGGAAAAACTCAATAAAAGATTAATTAAATCTTCCTTGTCGGTCGTTTTTAATGAAAAGTCCATATACATAGATACACACACACAAATATACACAAACATATATATATATATATATATATATATATATATATATATATATATATATATATATATATACATATATATATATATATATATGTGTGTGTGTGTGTGTGTGTGTGTGTGTGTATTCGCACTGACATATGTTAAGGACAACTCCCTCACTTCCTTGCGTACCTGAATATTTGTTTTCCAAAACCTTATTTCTCGAGATACTTTACGAATTCTCTTTACTTCTTCTGAGTACATCTTTTCTCTTTCACTTAATTGTTGCCATTGATATCAAAAATTGTATTCAAATCTGCTGGACGATTTTGCTTGAACCAACGTTTGGAGCATGCGAAGGATCGTTTGCCCTTTCTTTCTCTCGTTTACTACTGGCTGACACATCACATTCCCTTTCCGAAAAGACATTAGTAGTAAACACATTTATTCGATCGTCAACAAAATCCAGCAACAATCTGTAGCAGCCCGCGCAGCACAATCTTCATTAAGTGTCATTTAATTCCTTCCAACGAATTATCTTTCGCATAATCAGTCGTCATTATTATTATTATTATTATTATTATTAATTGAAAATTCATACTAAGTGTGACGTATTTTTCTCTAGGGATCGAACATCAACACAACTTCTAAAGCGTCCACTACCTTCCCCAGTAATATTGTTAACTGTACCAAATTGGCTCAGAAAGTGTGATTAGATAAGAACGGTGATCCAGGCGTAACAGGAGAGAAAGTGATTTGAAGAGACATACCACTGCTAAGAACAGCACTTCTTTTTTTGTCTTCCATGCACCTTCAGGAGGGGGGATCATGGCTCCCCATATCTTCTTGCCGAGGTAGCTGCTCTGCGATGTATTTAGTAAAATTGTTAAGTAGGATATTTGCTGTTTCCTCTTGCATTAAATGTCTGTATGTGTCAAATACTCTAAGCTCTCCATCCTCAATATTGTATCGCCGAGATTTCAACTATCTTTCTGATCATGTTCCCTGTACCACTCCAGCAAGTAACTGACCGCTCTTACTATCGTCTACCATTACACGAGCTATATATACGCTGGAGCTGCACAGTCTTCACTTTCCCTTTCGTTAGTCCTTCAAAAGCGTCTAGGTAAAGAATTATTTTCCACCCTACAATCCATTTCTCACAAAGTCCGTACGCCTCTCGCTACTCTCTGTCGCTATTTCCGTCGATAGGGTAGAGAGGAACCAGTTCCCCTGTCCTCACTTTCACGGACAAGACCCGACATTTCTAGTGAACCACCCCCGTTGCCTTCGTGTTCTCTTGGTGAGATGTAAGTTCCACTCGAGAAGATTCTTCTCACGTAACATTGCATTTTGGAATCGAATCCCAAGACATTGCTTTCCCGATGACGACAATCTTAACCTGTTCAAATCCAGGGTTAACCGTTATCTTAAACATCCTCTCTACTTCTTTCTCTGTAACACTCTAACTCGAGTGGCCCGCGGGCCTTGTACAGAGTAAAAACCACTGTAAAATGACTGTACGTTTCATGCCTGTTTTCCTTAAAACACCCTTGTTGTTCGTATGTTCTGTAGATGGCATTCTCAGTATCCTTCTGTAGAGGCACATCTCTGTCGCTTCAAGTCTCATCTTCATCTGTTAAGAAATTGTCACGCATTGACTGTCCTATTGGAAGGTTGATGATACAGAACAAATCAGTTGCCTTAATACTTTGTGTAGACACTCGGAGGTGTCTTTCGCTATTTCTGGCTCATATCTTCCATCGTCTGTTACAAGCCAGATACAACCCTACCCAGATACAACCCTACCCAGATGCAACCCTACCCAGATACAACCCTACCCAGAATCAACCCTATCCAGAATCAAACCTACCCAGATAGTTTAACTTTTGTAGCAGCTTGGTTCTCGATCTCGACATCGTAGGTCGCACCTTGGAAGTCTCTCTCCAAATAAAAGAAGAAAAAAAATATCCGATAAAAAAATTGAATACTAATGAATCACTCGGTTGAGGCTGAATCCCAGATGAACCAAAAATCTTCGTCACGATGGGTTTCACGGTTCAAGCAATCCACAGAATCAAAATGAAATAGAGAAAAAAATTAGTAAAATATTTGAACTTTCTTAATGAACTACTGGTTGATGTTTTGTCTGTTTAACGGTATATCAACTCCTTTATGGGTCATTTAATGCCGAAATATAAATTCCTTGGGAAGTAATGAAACATGATACATTATTCTGCTTTCACAACTGAATCCATGGTAGATGATACTCAGCTTTTGTGCATATACATGTTTGTGGGGACATGATTACTAGAGGCGGTGATATGTGTGGTTTATACCATAGTTTGTTATATTGTGGAATACAGTTTAATTTCTTTAAGAAATTGTATGATATTATATGGATTAATGTCATGAAAGTTCTTTCATATTGGTTCATTGGTTCATTGGTAGTATTTTAAACGGATTTGCGTGAAATCGCTACAATTTCTTAGTATGTGTGTATTGTTGTTAAATTTAATATAAATATCTATTGTTGGTAGATTTTGTAGCAAAATGTATTGTTGGTATTTTTACACTTTCACAGTCTTTGTTGGAGTGGCTCACTGTTTTCCCATAGCTTTAATCATGACTAGAGCTGTGACAATGGATATAGTTTATCTAAATACCAACGACTGCTGCCGGATACAGTTTATCGTCATATTCAGGACTGCTGCCGCATGTAGTTTATCGTCATGCCCAGGACTGCTGCCGGATGAAGTTTATCGTCATAACCAGGACTGCTGCCGGATGTAGTTTATCGTCTTAGCCATGACAGCATCCAGGTATAATTAGTGAACTGATATTGGAAAATAAGGAAAAAATCTTTACCAATCATTATCGGTGTACATATGAGATAACTCGAAATCAGCGGTAAAATGGAAAACTCTTTGTCACAGCATTTGTAAAATGTGATAACAAATATTTACGATAGTCTTGTTTGACTAAACTCCAGTTTGTATAACTAATAATAAAATATATAAAGGTTTTGTTAAAGGCTGAAGAAGTTGCGTAATGAATGCCGTGCCTAGAGTACTGGGGGCACAGTTGCTAATGAAATTACGAGTTTGGCGCAAGGGATATCCCAATATGGATGTTTCGTGACAATCCCGACTGTGTTAGAATGAATGTAAATGTCCACCTGATAGGTTGTTAATCGTTCCTATCAGAAACCACGGGAAATAACTAAATTTAGAATGAATTATAAGCTGACGTGTTATTTCAAAATATAATATTTATTACTTTAGACGTTAGATTAAAAAAATAATAATCTTTGACGCTAGTGTAATTTTTACGTTAATGAAATTTATTTCGGTTTTAATTCTGCCGTCAGTGTTTGTCTGTCCGACCCTATCGTGTGTTAATCAGCACAGAATTATGATAAATTAAAGACATTAAAAGATGGTGCCCCATGAGGATCGAACTCACAAAATTAATGAGAACTGGTCAACTAGATTAGTTTGTTAACCATAGCGCTACGGTTGGTGCTGATTTCTTTTTGAATAGAATTACATTTCGTATGATCCTAAACAAAATCATTAGTATCAACTCGAAATCGATTTATTTATTTTGTTTTGCATTTGCCTGACCAACACATCAAATGTCTCTTAATTATCAATGTCCGCTCAAGTGGAGCAGAATAAAATTTCCCGTCTCGTGTTTACAAACAACCCAACACTACAAAAAGACACAAAAAGACATCAGAGAAATTAAAGATGGAAGAAAAACGCACACACAAAAAATAAAATGAATCATCGATTAAGTGGAATCGACAGGAAAAAAAGGAAAGGAAAATCAGAAAGACACAAGAAAATGGATTTGGATAGCCTGCGAGAACTTGTTAACAATTTCATTTGATTTCTGATAGATTGGAGTCAAGTTAAAGTAGAACCACCTCAAGAACGTTCTTGTTAAAGAGATCTTCAAATGAACAGTGAACAATTTTTCAATCGTTGTATCTATTTCATCATTTTGATTATTTACGAATCAAATTCTAGAAACTTCCACGGTGGCTGAGATGTTAACATAAAAGGTATGCTAATTCATAAATTTTTATAGGTTAGAGAAGCAGAGAATTAGAGCAGAACTATATTGAATGGCCATAATTTAGATTTTTAATTTACTTTGCGTTCGTCAATAAAAAAAAAACATTCGAAGCGTTTCGTTTAAACTTATTCATTCAAAACATCGCTTTTATAGCATTATAGCAATCATATAAGTTTTCATTTAAAAGAAAAATATTCAAAGTTGGGTGATTTTTTCTTGATTTATTCAAATGGTGAATATAGAAAAAAATACAACAGTTTTCAATTATTTTTATTTAAAAAGTAGAAATCCGTTTGAATTTCGTCAAATATTTATGCAATTGATGGGTGAACTACATTGTATGAGCAAACATTTCCAAAATGGTTTTCTTTCATCAGATGCTGAATGCAGCTTGACGCATAAGTAGAGGTCTTGTGAATTAGATTTATCAAATGAAAACATTACTTTACAACTTCACACCAGCGTCACGTGGCTTCCTTCTGTCTTTTCTATAAATATTTTCATGCACGTTGTTCTAATAAGTTCTACTCCTTGGTACTTCGACCGCTTGGATTTAAGCGTACTACCAGATTGGCAAATAGGTTACATCGTTTTAGAATTGAATTAGCAAAAGATGCAGCCTCAAGTTTCTTTTCTCACGTACGATAATCTCCTCCGGTTTCTTCATTTCGGTGACAACTACAATATTCAAAAATATAAAGGACTAACTTCAATTGAACTTTTTTGTCTTTCTGATTTGCTACACTTTTGTTGGCGTTTCTCTTCAAGAAAGTTTTGTCATTGTCTTTTATTCCTAGTAACCAATTGCGTCTTAGTGACATCATCCTCTTGTTTGCGATGAAATGATTAAAACAAAAGGAAGAACATTCAACATTTGTGAGATTGGGGAGATATAACATGAAAAAATATTGAAAGTTGGTTCAAAACTAGCTTCGTTGTTGGGTACTTTGATATTTGTTGCCCATACAGCGAAAATATTCCGTTTTTGAAATAAAAATTTAACGTGAGACAAAAAATGGAAAAACATAAACAATAAAATTATTAGTCTTCATTCAAAGAAGGTAAATGCGTATATATTGAAAAGGCGGCCGCTACAATAATTACAAATGAAAAGTACTAATCCAATCAGTTCATTTAACGGCAGCAATTAATGAAAATCACCCGGAATTATTTAAGGGCATAATATTTTATTAGAACGATCCTAGACTGCAGTCTTTGTTGGTGTTCAGGTAAAATTGGTCAAAGTCTATCTGGTGAGTTTTCATTTCGCCACCATACTCATGAGAAGTTCACTTTCGGGGGGATTAATCATTGCATGTTTTGAAGAATTCTTTTAATGAAAATGCTGTAAAACTAAAACAGCTATCAAGAATTGTTTTCTTTTTTCTCAGAATGAAAAGATCTTGTCAGCGAATCGAATTAGATGGTTCGTTGATTGATGATAGAAGATGTAGGAGCAAAACCTTAAAATGAATTCAAATGGCTTGTATTCTTCCAAACAAATACAATACGCAATCCAAAAAAAAAGCTACCGACATTAATATTTCATTTTTATCAAAGGTATTTTCCATTTCATAAATCTTTGTTCCAAAGTTTCTTTCATATATATATCTAAAACCTCGATGAATCTATAATACTATGAGGATGTGCGGATGGTGAATTAGATAGCGGCTCGGATTGAGAAAGCGACAGAGCCGAGTTCAAATTCAACTCGAATTCGTTACATTCACATGGGCACAGCTATCCCTGGGAAATGTGTTAGTTCATCTCCTCCCCACCAACTAGGGGTTAAAAACTAGGATTTATGAAATGAAAATCATTGTTACTCTCAAAAAGTTGTTAACGCATCATTCACTGACAAAGAAACGAATTATTTTTACAATTCAAATTATATTTCTGTGGTAAATAGCCGTAAAAGTACATGATGCGATGGATAAATTGTCGTTTAAATTACTAAAATAATCGAAGTGACACTGACATCTCATTTTAACAGATATAATTACCAAAATGACACAAAAATATCTTGAAATACTAAAGAGTAAATTTATTCAATAAAATCGCCATTGGCTTTAACCACGGCCTCCAGACAACTTCGAAATCTCCTGCAACTCTTCTGGACGGTTTTCGTTTTTTTAAGTTGGTGAAGGCTGCCATAATCCTTGGCTTTAGTTCGTCTTCGGTGTTACAAGGAGTTTTGTTGATCTCTCGCTCAACTGCGCCCACACATAATAATCAAGGTGGTTTCAGTTTGGGAAATTGTGGCCAGATGTTGGTGGTGATGTCACAGAAATTGTCTGACAGCCATGACTGTGTTATCCTGCTTGTGTGGCATGGTGCAGAGTGCTGTTACCAACATAAGGTAATCCAGCAGTCACCAACTTGATCCAAGGCGGCACTACCGTCTCAAAGCACTTGATGTAGGCCTCCGTTTTGAGTTTGGGGCACTCACCAACAAATTCGGGACTTCTATTCTTATTAAAACGATCAGAATGAGTTTTTTGCGAACTGTCGTACCTTCGTAATCACCATTAAACTCATCTAACTCTTTCCGAATTTTCTGAACTCTCCTAGTTTTGACGCGCATACACTCTGAAATGTTCGTATTGGAGCTGCCAACACGAATGCCAAGCTGTCGCCATATTTTTCTCCGTTTGTGCACACAGAGCGGCCATCTTTACACTGTAACAGCAGCAAGAAAACTCGTCCGATCAAGCTCAAACATCGATCACGTGATCAAAATCGTACCAACTATAAGTAGGCATTATCTCTCCAATGTTACCCGTTACTACAGTCTGATCCTTCTAAAATAATAATAATAATAGTTGTGGTAGATGCAAATAATCAGGCTAAAATATCGATAAGTATGTATAATATTTTTTCTACGATAGAAGTGATCCTTGTAACGAAAAATGTATTCGACGAACCAAGGTGAAATTTCGATTGGAGCTACTTCTCATAAATGATTTTAGGAAAAGCATGACTCCACGTGAACAGGCATTATTATAAGAGAAGAACTTTTATAAATGAGTGAAGAAATACATAAATGTTCGGATGAAGGTTGACTATGAATCAATCAATACCTTTCGATCGTTATTATGTGGACGGTATTCATGGGGAAGTGGTTCATATAAATGGAAAGGTGCATGAAAGCCTTAGTGGGGTTTTTTGTTTCTTTTTTTGTTTTTTTTTTGGAATTGTCAAATTGTTGTATTTCGCCTTAGATTGTTAATGATCCGTTGTGTTTGCTCTATATCACGTTGCTGAAGATCTTGACCCAAACGCCTCATCACTGGTATACAACAATAGAGATAACAAAGAAGAGAGTTTCGCAAAAAATGTCTCAAGCAGTCAAGAAGATAAAGCAAAAAGCCTCTACCGATCAACTTGACTGAGACGCAAAATATATCAACAACGCAGTCTGTTGTAACGGCTACTTGAGAATTTTGCTGTTTTGAAACCGAAGGACAGTTTGGTGATTTCCAAATTAAGCTTTCAAGTTGAGCGTTCCCATCCCAGCTTAATTAAGTCTCTTTGATCGTAAATTGCAATAAATAAATCAAATATAATGAAATAAATCTATAAAATGAAACAAACAAGTTAAAACGCAAGTTTGGTTTAAAATTGAAGTTTTCCATTTAAAAGTTGCAACAGTGTTTTGATTAGGCATTTTCCCCCGTTTCAGAAAATTAAATCTTTTTATTATTATTTATTTTTGGTCGCCGATGATTGCGATCAAAAACCAGGTTCAGAATCAAAAAGAAAGCAAACAACATATCTGAAAATAAATGAGCAGAAAACTCTTCATTCGTCTCTCTTTAAATTTCGGCTCTCCTTCTCTATCTTTCTCTCTCCTTCTCTCTCTTTCTCTCTCCTTCTCTCTCTTTCTCTCTTCTTCTCTCTCTTTCTCGCCCTTTAATTTTGGTTGATTTTCACGGGCCGGTGTCTATTACTTTTTAAGCTTTGTTGTTTTTATAGTTTATCGAAAGAGATTATTAAACCGTGAGATATTCAGTTATGAATTACAAACAATCACTTTTGGCTTCTTCATCATCATATTCGTTTTGATTTTGCTTCTGACCAGAGCTATTATTTTCATTAATATATGAACGTCATCTTCATTTGGGATTCCCCTGTTAGATAATGGAATTGCCGTAGAAATGCTTGTTAACAATTCAGTTGTTGGGACTTCAGAAATACACAAAAATAAATAAATAAAAATATATTTTCAGATTCTATCTACAATTTCAAGTCTAAAAATAAATACGTAAAAGTAAACTCGGTGTTGCCACTATGCGTCTGTAGCAGTAAGGACACCACATGACTATTCACAATGGGAACAGGACAAAACAATTGGTTTCGGGTTTTGAGTCTTTCTCCGACTTGTATATGAAAAGACCAAAAGTAACATGGGGAGGCCACAGCAGACACACACAGGAAGCTCAGGCAGGGGCATAGATGACGCTTTCACTTACTCGCACCACGCCGAAGAACATTTCTCATTCAACTACTCACACGTAAAAGCTAGATTGACCCAAACCATTTAAAATACTTGCCCTAGCACCCAACTACGTCGAGAGTAGAAAAGGGAACTATCTAAGTGAATAACTTCTATCCATAAATATATAAGCCACCATATATATATATATATATATATATATATATATATATATATATATGTGTGTGTGTGTGTGTGTGTGTGTGTGTGTGTGTGTGTGTGTCTATGGGAAATGGATTTAATCCATTTAAAAATAACCTTTAAACAATTATATATAATTCTTTAAACGTTATTTTTAAATCCATTTAAAAATAACGTTTAAAGAATTATATATATATATATATATATATATATATAATTCTTTAAACGTTATTTTTAAATATATATATATATATATAATTCTTTAAACGTTATTATTAAATATATATATATATATATATATATATATATATATATATATATATATATAATTCTTTAAACGTTATTTTTAAATGGATTAAATCCATTTAACATACACAAGAATATGACTCGAGTTTTCAGGTTAATGTTTTTGGGTTTTTTTTTTACTATTTACAGTAATGGTGAAAACTATGTCCAACGCAGCCTATTCTATGTTCAATTACTTTTTCTGCTATAATAGTTTTTTGTTAATACTACGCTATCTGAGAGAGTAAAAGAATATCATGTTTTCTACCAACATAAACGCCCTATGCTAGGCAACCTGAGCTAAACTATTTGTGTGTGAGATTTTTCAGATTAATTGTTCTGTTGTACGTAGATGATCTGCTGTTGATTATGCATCCATGATACATATATATATATATATATATATATATATATATATATATATATATATATATATATATGAAGAAATATAGTCTTAAAGTGTGCTATATTTATGGGACAAAGTGCTCAATATCAGAGATAGAGTGTGTGTAAATATAGAAGTGAACATAGAAGTCAACACTTAGACACGACAGTCTGTTTCATGCTAGATGCAATCGTCAGGCAACAATATATTATATATATATATATATATATATATATTAATTAGTAATAATTTGAAACAATTCATCAAAACATAAAAGAGCAAAATGTTCAAATTTACTACTCCAAAGCCGTTTCATTTTACAAATCCGAGAAATTTGCCTCGGACTATACCCAAAACAAACTTTAATTTGTAATTATTTATCTTGTAAATTGGAAAAGTTATGAATTCATAAAGAAAATAAACTATCCGAGGAGGGGTTATGTTATAACAACACAATTAAGGATGATGATGATGATGATGATGATGATGATGATGATGATGATGATGATGATGATTTTAAGAACTTCCGGTCCCAATAGGGAATGCTGGGATGAAGAAGGATCCAGCGGACAATTTCAATAAACTTGTTAAGTTGATCACTTATCGTGTCGTCTTTGTGTTGCTTCAACTTTTCAGCGGCCAGGCTCATAGAATCTATCTTTCCAACCTAAAAAGAGTTTTAGAAGAAAATGGAAATTTATCCAAAGATATATTGGAAGAAATAGAAACGACTGCAGGTAATGTTCAATACAAAACTGTAGAATAATTAACAAAAAGCAATGGTTTAAAGAAGGATGAAAGTTCTACAAGTCAATATTAACATGGAAAATATGAAATAGGTATCTGTTTCTGTAAGCGATTCTTCAACTGGACACTTAGTCCAGTTGAAGAATCGCTTACAGAAGCAGACTATTTTGCACTTTGCTTGAATATTTTCTCTGAGATTAGAAGTAAAATATTTTATGATTACCGGTGTCAAAATTTAGGATAAATAAGTCTACCATTCCTCATTGTTTAAATATTTCTGCCGCATCGGGTTCGGTGCCCCTGGTGATGATTCTTGATACAATCCAAAGAATTATATGCAATGTTATCCGTCCTGATCTAGCATCACGACATCAATCACTTTCCTACCGTCGTAACATATCTTTTTTGTGTTTTTTTTTTCTATAAATACTTTCATGGTGATCTTTCCTATTTGGTGTATATAAACTGTATTCATTGTAATTTTTCATTGGGGTTTCATATTTAAATGCTGTTAATATAAACTTCCCCGAAACAAACAAATTGTACATATGGGAACTAGTTAGGACTACATCGAGACTTCGAGGTATTATGGTGGCTGTAGTAAGAATGGTAAATAAGAATGCGTTGTTCTAATGTAAGGAATACTGTAGTATGCTTGGGTCAGTAATCGTGACTATCTAAGGTTTAAGATAAGACAGATTGAAGACAAGCCTTCCCTTATCACCCTGTTGGTCTTGTGTCACATTTTTGTATTAAAACAAAATAAATATTACTTTTCATTATAGTACCCAGACTTTATGAATTTAAGCCAAATACTAGATTGGCGGCAAGGTCTCATCATTTTACAGGTGAAATGGATTGATGTAACCGTAAGTTCTATGCTAACAGTTTCCTCTATTTCCCTTCTCGTTTGTGGAACTCTTTTCTTGCTATATGATTCCCAGACCACTGTGATACTAAAAAAAATTAAAAGCAATGCCAATCTTTATCTACTGTTTTCTTAATTATTTTGTTATTTTTCTCTCGCCTTAATAGAATTTTTTCTCATATTCTCTAACACTTTATTGCCTTTACTGGGGTGAATTAAATTAAGAAAATTAAACTGGGATCATTTTAAAATAGAAATAATTATAAAATATGACAAAACAGAAACCGTGTAAGTAGCTCATCATATAAAAGCATTGACTCAGCTTCGTGTTTTTTTTTAATTTTTTGCCAGCGATAGGCGTTCGAATCCAGGTAAAAACTGGTGATTATGAATAGAGTCACCTAGTTAGGCGAAACTTTAGGACTCGAAAAAACATGCGTTACTTAATCTTTATACGTTCTCCCACGTGTTAGATTGAGTTCTGGTCAGTAAATAGCGATTGTATGTATCTCTTTAGCTCATGTAGTGGGAGGCTAACATAGTACGATCTTCTTGAATTTGTAGTTCCACCCTTACTGCTATCCATACGACTGCAATCTTATTCCAGCCTACAGGCACATTGATTGCCCACTCTCCACGACCAGCCACTCTTTAGTGCAGCGAGGAATTTGCTGTCATAGGGATGGAATCCCTGGGACCGGTGCCATCCCTCATAAATTAATGAGCTCAGATAGATAATCAAGAATATTTTTAAAAGATTGCGAGCTGAAAACATTTTACGATTAACAATGTATAGGTAAATACAGGATATATATATATATATATATATATATATATATATATATATATATATATATATATATATATATATATATATATATATATATATATATAGGGAAGAGGCTATAGTTGTTCCAACGAAAGAAAAGTGTATATTTTAAAAAAAGAGAAGCCGCAAACGTTTTTGGTTATAATGTGGATGATATATATATATATATATATATATATATATATATATATATTATATTATATTATATTTTATTTTATTTTCCAGATTTTTGATACACGTGTTTCCGGTCTCGCGACCTTCTTCAAGCAAAGTGTGGATATTCCCAATATATATCCAATATTAAAAGGAATCAATTTTCCTTATGTTTTTCGATGTCTAACCATTGTATTTTTGTGTATTAGCCATCCTCATGTCCTTCTTGAACAGGTGGTAAAATTGATATATATATATATATATATATATATATATATATATATATATTAATTTTACCAATTTTTATCAATATATTTATTTATATATATATATATATATATATATATATATATATATATATTAACAAAGCTTAACAAATCTTTAAATAATACAGATGAAATCTTTCTAAGATTATTAAAAGGTATCTCAGGAATTTAAAATTTACTAGTATGATGTCATTGTTTAACTATATAAGTTTAGTCCTGCCTAGCCTTGGAAGTTGATTGAGGTAATTCAGTACTAATGAACTTGAAAAAAGAAATTAATCTGTTTCTTCACAAGAAAACCATGCGTAAATAGCAAGACAGACTCAGTTCTGAATCAGAAAAGGGGATGGAAGAACTATTCATTCATTGGTTCCTACCACGGTGTCATGGGCCAGCCTTGACATATCCTATCAATCTAGGTGTGGTTGTATTCCTTCAGGGAAATAAGAACCAATAGATGTGGTCCGCAGGACCTATTGTGACACATTCGCCCTTAATTGCGCAATTATATCAGGGAAATGCAAATTGTCAAATTCAGGAAGTAAGCGTTACTGGCACAGCGCATATTGGCCACAATATAAAGGAAATGCTAAGAATATTACTACTGAAAGGTTTTTAAATGACTTCATTACAAAAATACATTGCTAATCAGGAAAAATTATATTCTATGATCAGAAATTTATGCAATTAATTTTTGACAGTATAAGGCAGAAGTGCAGAAATTAAACTCTTATCAATAGGAACTGAAATTAATTCCCACCATATCTAAATATCTATCTATTTGTCTGTCTATTTATCTATCTATCTATCTACCAAAATGAGTTTATCTATCTATCTATCTAGCTAGCTATCAAAATGAGTTTATCTATCAATCTATCTATCACAGTCTATCTATCTATCTATCTATCTATCTACCAAGATGTGTTTATCTATCAATCTATCTATCACAGTCTATCTATCTATCTATATATCTATGTAATCATCTATCTATGCAATCATCTATCTACATATATAGATACATAAATATATACATATAGAGAGAGAACATATGTGTGCGTATGTTTGATCGCGGGAGATATGTGTACGCAAGAGAAAGAATTTACTGATGAATATAAACAAATGGTTTTTCGAAAGCTCGTCGACACAACCTATTATGAAATTGCTACCAAATGCACGGACATCTCATTGTTGTTTTCAGAGCTTCATAGTCGGGCCAATAAGTTTTCAGTTCCCCTCTCATTTATATTTGCTTACAGGCAACCTTCCTTTAATATTTTTCAAATAGAAAGTAACGCATATATATGTTTGTAATACATGCGTACTTAACTCTGTTCCAGTATCAAATCCTCTGATCTGGAGATTGGAGGTTCTGCGGAGAGCCTGGTACCACTTCTTAATTGCTCTTGTTCCCAGGTTGTCTCTGATCCATGGTGGTAGCACCTGCTAAGGCCCCAGCTATGGGCAAATAGTGACCCCCAACAAAAACAAAACAGTATGAAAGTATAGAAATACATTTTTATAGTAAAAATACCAGCAAGAATTTTTTATATAAAAAAATTTACCTACAATACTTTTTCTGTAGTTGAAGCTTTAAAATTTTTCAAAATATTTAGATTTCGTCCTTAAATAATCCATAGATATGCCGCTAAACAAAATCAAACAAACAACTTACCTCTGCATCAGTTTGTATCTAATACATGTAAGAACTATTTTTTTTTCTGTTTCTTTTTTTCTCTGACAATTTTAACTCACAGATTTCTTTGTGGTATTTTCTAACGATTTTTTTTATTTCTACATTATTCACGGGGACGAGTTTAACTGATTTGACAAAGGGAAACAACTCTTCTTTTCTTCGCTCCATTCATAAATATCCGGGGTTTTCAATTCCTTTGTGTATATAGAATCTTATTTCCCCCTACATGATGATTCCGTCGGAAATTCAATCATGAAACACATTCAAAATCAAATTACTTTCTCAACTTTCTTTTCTATCGAATTGTGAATAGTAACTGACCGGCAGCAGAATAATCTATTGTCGCCCGTATAATTGCCTCCAGCAGGTTAGGGTCAATGGGCGGGTATATGTGCGTGCTTGTATAGGAGTAAACGTCAATACATAAATAGAAACAGGCATGAACATTTAGATATTTTAGAGTTACATGTAAACACTCATATTTCCGTATTTATTAAAGAATATTGACAATGCTGGATCAGTAAGTCCGTAACAGGATATGTAGTTAGATATATATTGATCTGAACTTTTCACTGTACAATGTTTGATATTCACCATAGAAGTTACATCCATTAACAAGGAAAAACAATATGGTGAAACATGAATATTAGTAGATTAAAATATAAGCTTTTTATCATTAGTCTTATATTTACCCATGTACACCTTTATATATATATATATATATATATATATATATATATATATATATATATATATATATATATATATATATATATATATATATAATTATTTATTTAAATATTATAACTTAAATATGTTATAAAATCACTACAAAAATAGCCATTTTGTTTCAACACTTCTGGTGTCTTATCAAGTGATGATGTTGAATGTTGAATAAATGGTTTTAAAAGTTTCAAATTAATTAACGATCCTTCGCTAGGGGTAAACGCTGTTACATAAGCTAGAATGACCAATCAAAATACAGGTATATGCTAATTCAAAAAATTTGACAACGAAGCAAGGTTATCATAGATATTAAAATATTTATAAAATTTGAAATTAAAATTAAAAGTAAAAAATTACCTATTTAGAAATCTAAATCAAAACTCTATTAAGTTTAAAATTGTAGAATTACCGAGGAGAAAAAAATAAAAAAATAAAAAAAATCAGGTTATAATACATAAGCGCTCAGACATATTTAGATATATATACACACAAAAAAACGGTGACGAGACACGACCCTTGATAAAAAAAACGAACACATACACACACACACACACACACACACACACACACACACAAACACGCAACCAAACGTGCATGCACTTTCCTTACACATAAACATCGCTAAACACTGAAATACATCCACATGCACATTGACCTAGACAATCAGACGCAATAGCCAAAATATATTCGGGGCTTAATATGTTATTAAACGAATTCTAACTTGAAATATAACTAATCTGGGAAAATATATTTTATAACATATTTATGTTATAATATTTAAATAAATAATTACATCTGCTCTACTCTGTATTGAGCACTCTTTTAAGAATAATAATTGTTGGTTATTGGATTTTATTCCGTATATACCAATCCTATACTTGGGTATATATATATACACACACACACACTTACCAGAGATTAAATAACTAAATAACACACACACTCACTTACCATCCCCTCTCCAGGTACCAATAAAACTGCTGAACTGACCGAGGAAATTCAAACTAACATGAATCCATCCAGCTCTGATCTCAAATGACAACTTAAAAGAGACTGTTTGACCAACACAAGGAATGTTAATAAACTCATGTTAAAAAGATAAAAAAACAAATAAAAAACAAATGAAAAGTACAGACAAAAGTTCATTTTCTCCATCAAGACATTCATTTCAGTAGTTTACTGCTACCAGCAAGCAGAAACATTTTTTCTCCCGATGATGGCCATGTTGGCCGAAACTAGTCGAGGAATCTAAATGAATTAATAATAATAAAAACATAAGAATATTAATCTACAACCCAGTATGTCTGAAGATTTTAATTAATTTTTTTAATAATTTTTATCGTTCAATATATATATATATATATATATATATATATATATATATATATATATATATATAGAGAGAGAGAGAGAGAGAGAGAGAGAGAGAGATGGATGTCATTTCTACGGAATGAATGAATTTTACCTTTAAGCCGCCATTCTTTTATACACCACCGCGATGTCTGCTCCTGCTGACCTGGCATCTCGATTTCCGTTTCTTTCTCACTCTAGCTGATGTGGCTTCTCTCTGCATTTCCTTTAAATATGTCAAGGTAACTGTTTTGACGAGGTTTTTTTTCCTTTGTGTCTCGACTGCAAGAATTTAAACGTGATGCAAGTGTGCCATCTAGGTCTCACCATTTTACGTTTGAAATATCTAGATGCAACCGTCTCTTCAATTCTCGCAGTTTCTTTTCTGGCATTTCTCGCTTGTGGAACTCCCTTCAGAATTCCTGCTTCACTGTCACCTACCACCTTCAAAAATTAAAATACAGCATCAATCGCCCTCTTCTGTCTTCCTGAAGTCTCTTTCCTTTATTATCATTTCCTCACTTCTCCGCGCTAATGTTTTCTCATCCTCTTTTACACAACCCTCGGCTCTTAGTGATATCGTCTTGTTTGGAATGAAATCATTAAAAAATAATACGCTAAGCGTTATTTTTAGTGATTGCACATGTTTCAGTTGACGCAGTTCCGATTTGAAATAAGTCTACCGGCCTGTACATTTGAGAGACTTCGTAAAGAAGATATGTCAATATTTAAAAATGGTAAAAGAACCTGATGGAACGTGACACAGTCTGTGGCCGATCAGTTAAAATAACCGGCCAGGCCAGACGATATGTTCTTTTACAAAATGGGGATACGGGTTCGAACCCTGTCGGAAAGCACATTTTCTTGAACAGTAGACGTAATTCTCACGATTTAGACAAACAGGGCGTCTACTGATATGTATGTATCCACTAAATATAACGTTTAAATTAAATTATATATATATATATATGTAAATATATATGTATGTGTGTGTGTGTTTTTGTGTGCTAGTGTGAGGTTGTCATAGAGGGAAAGAGAAATATTAACACTAATAGTAAGAAAGACCTTCTTTTTCTCTTATATGGAATACAAAACAAAAATAGGTAACTGTACATTCTACATACGTAGATATAGATAATCTGCTCGATCGTCTATCAGAAACCTACTGTTTTTAAATCTTGAATATTGAAACATTATTTTACGTATTAAAATGAAATGACATTTGAGATAGCAGTTAAAGTATGATTGCCCATCTTTCCATTGTGGCAATGAATACGTCGGTAAATCAATATTTATGTATCCTAAAGCTTAAAAACATTTTTGCACAATAAATAATTATTTTCAATATATTCTTCCTTGTATCTTATTCGAATATATCGAAAACTATACAAGAGATATTTCACATAATTTATTTATTTTACAAGTGTCATTTTACATGTTTAGTGATTCATATTTATATATATTAAAAATATGTAAGCCTATCTCATAGGCTTCAATATTTACGTATCTTATCAAATCAGGTTTCAAGTTTTCGTAAAAATAAAACCAAGATTTCAAAGGGTGATTGGCAAGATCAGTAGATGGGAAAATGTGGACTTTACCCAATTTGTCAGTCCATTTTAAAATTTTAAGAGAAAGAGAGTGAGAGAAAGAAGGATAGATAGATAGATAGATAGATAGATAGATAGATAGATAGATAGATGTCTACTATTTGTATACATATATATGTCGCACTCTACATATTACGCTCTATATTCGGGTTTGTTTATCGTCTCATGTTTTGTTTTCTTTTCTATAAAAACGACTTTTTCCATCCATATTTATTAAGTTAGACCCTCTTTTCTTAATATTTACTCACCTCACAAAGTCGGTAATTGCAAAAGACGAAGCAGACATTGCACCTTCCTTGGCAGATAATCTGTATTCTCATAAACTTTTGCTCATATGAAACCAGAAATACCAAGTCTTTCAAAAGTTCTAAAATGGTTTTCATATCAAAGTCCAGCAAGGTATCACAATAGTGGGGCACCCTCTGGAATGAAGATAAAATCCACTACAATGAAGATTTGTTTGAAAGACAAACGCGATAAATACTACTCGACGGACAGCGGCAAAGAAAGTGAATGGCTTCCTGAATAGGAGGTAGACAGCTACCCGACCCCCTGTATACAGTGTTTATGAGCATTTTTTGCCCGAGCCTTCGGGCCCCACGTAAAAAAGCGGCCTTTCGTCACATTCCGCCTTGTGGGGAGTTCTCGTGTAAATAGCAACTTCCTGAATAGTGAATACTAGCGAATGACTAAACGGATTAGTTTGCTGCTTATCCAAAAATGGCAAGCGCTATTTATCATTTACATTGTACTATTGTATTTATGTAGAATAGTATATTTATATAGGCTACAACTGTCACAACAGATCGCATCCTCGTACCACTTTAATTACGATACAACTAACAAAGTATATAAACAAAATAAATAATAAATTATCAAGGAAATGATATCACATTTGAGATAAGATTCATTATCTTTTCATACGCGAGAGAATGCGAGATTAGTATCAGTTATGGAAGAAAAAAAGTTAAATGAAACACAAATGAGGTCAGCATTGTAATATTGGGATTAAATCAGTGTTTAGAAATGAATCATTCAACGATGTATTCTTATAAGCCAGTGTCGTAATTGGTGTTATTTGTTTGTGTTTGAGCAGACAGAAATTTCAGTTGAATAAGATTGGCAAATACATTGAGAGAAATATCGTAATGAAAAAGATCCAGAATAAAAAGAATAATTATGAATCGATCAAAATTATTCGTAATTCGCAAAAGAGGATCATTAATTAATCGATACAATGTAACTATTGTTTTCAGTAAAGTATTTGTCTCGGAGTTGTGCACGTTTTAAGGCCACCACAAGATTTTGTACAAAATGGGTACATGAAACGCTGAGTAGATTCGAAAAGATGGCGATACCTTTCCGTTAAATAATAATAATAGTAATTATTATTATTATTATTTTGATTTCTGTTATGGCCACACTCCCTACAAAGTGTACGGGAAGATCTAAGGCAAGTAGTGGTGTGTTATGGCTATATTTCTTGATTCGTTTTTCTAACTCAGATAGCATCACTAGCGTTACATGAACAAATTTCTTCATAGTGTTTGGGATGTATTTATCAAGACAGTTTTTGTATTACCCTTAAGATAAGATTTTCTTCTTCTTCTTTTTCTTCTTCTTTTTCTTCTTCTTCTTCTTCTTCTTCTTCTTCTTCTTCTTCTTATTATTATTATTATTATTATTATTATTATTATTATTATTTGTCTGTTATGTTTCCTGCTTTGTACTCTGTAGAGCCGAGTCCAAACTATGGTTCTTAGCCCCTATAGAAGAATTGTCATGTGATTGATAGCACTTTTCTTAGTGTATGGGATGTTCCTAGTAAGGCGATTTCTGGGTTTGTGTCTTGATGTTCCCTGGGTCACTGTTAGTAAAATTGTCCATTCCTTTTCTCACGAGTCCCAGATCTCCGATTGCTATTGGTACAGTTTCAGTTTTCATTCCCCACATCCTGTTAATCTCGATCTGCAGGTCTTTGTATTTGGACAATTTCTCGATAGGTTTCATGGAGGTGATTCTCTCAGATGGTACTGCTATGTCAATAAGCATACACTTCCTGAATTTCTTGTCTTTTATGATAATATCAGGTCTGTTGGCTTTTATTTCCTTGTAAGTTTGAATTGGCATGTCACAGAGGATAGTTACATAATTATTTTTGGTAAGTGTCTGGTTGGCGGTCATACCATTTCTCAGTGGTTTCGATTTTGTGCTTCTTGCATATCATCCAGTGCACGTATGTTGCTACCTTGTTATGTGTCTGAGTATATTCATTTTTTGTCAATTCTGGGCATCCTTAGATAATATGGTCGACAGTTTCATCATATTTTCCGCAGATCTTGCATTTCGGGTAAGTCTAATCCTTAATTATGTGAGTGTGATTGGATCTGATTGGGATTCTTTGGTCCTCAGCTGGAATAATGAGGCTTTCTGTCTCAGTTTTCAGCCCGGTGCTCTTCAGCCACTTATGTGTTTTCTGTTGACCACGTCTTCTTCTTTCGTTCTTTCTATTTATTTGCCATGCAACGCCTTGTCCTACCAGTTTTGTTGTAATTTCATTTGCCCAAGTTGTTTTGCTTTCTACTTTACTCGTTTGGCGGAGATAGTATTCACTTTGTTTTCTGTTAATAGGATTTCAGTTATATTAAGTTTGTTTCTTTAAGAGTGCGGCTTCGTTGTTAATGTCGTGGATTTGGTGTTTTACTCTTTTAGAAGAGGGTCATTTGTTGTTTTTTAAGTATGCTTCCAATCGGATTGTTACCCTTTTTAGAGTTAATTCAAGTTGGATGAGACATCGACCTACTAAAGGTCTATCAACATCTGATATCGAGTGGTGCATCCTCATTGGGGTAAGCTTTTTTTGTCCTGGCGTCGAATCTTTTCTTCTTCTTCTTCGTATTATTATTATTATGTTTATTTTCTTTGATATCTGGCGTTTACACATTTCTTTCCGGGTCCAGCCCAAGGACCTAAGGTTAGAAATGGCATCATGACACTTTCCACTGCAAAGAAAGAAAAAATAATTACATATATAAAGCCCTTCGTAAAGTATGGGCTGTACTTGTCAGAACAATGTTTTTGTATCTCTTTGAGGCATGGACTTCCAGGGATCCCTTCAATTAGCCTACTGGAATCTTTTCCAACCAGTCCAAGGGCTCCAACTACAACAGGGATTATTATTATTATTATTATTATTATTATTATTATTATTATTATTATTATTATTATTGTCAAGTGCAATTAAATTGTTACAGATCCTGTGTCTGTAACTGGGTTTGGGTGGTGTTCAAATCAATTTCTTGCAGTTTCCATTGCATAGGAGATGCAGACTTTCCAATGCAGATATTGGCCCATTCTGTCATGCTGGGTTATTTATTCAGTGGGTCTCAATATCGTGCAACCTGATACAAGATGATCAATTGTTTCTGGATATTTATCACAGAATCTGCATTTTGGGTTAACACAATATTTCATTATATGTGCTTGATAATTTGTAGTTTCCCAACCAGAGTCCTAACGTTAGAAATCTCTTAATGATATTTTAAGATCAACACACATGTTACATAGAAAAGGCTCTTCGTAATGCACGAGATCTAATTGTGAGTAAAATGTTCTTTATTTTTTTAAAGTATGGCCTACCTGGAATTTTGATAGTTTTTTTAAAGACCTTCAAAGATACATTACAATCTACAGGGACTACCATCACAATAAGAAAGCACATCTGGTAGTTTTTGATAACGATATCTGGGAGATTAGCTTTGACAGTTCTCTCTGTGTGTATTGTAAAGTCCCATAAAATCAGGTCTGGGGGATGTTCATATCAATTTCTTGCAGCCTCCTTCCTGTGCAAGATGCAGATTTTTAAATAACAACTTGGTTGTCTTGTCTGAAAGTAGGATCGATTAAAAAGGCTTATCTGAATGAAAAATAAAAAATATGACTTAAATAAATGAAACAAGCTCTTCACAATTCTTCAAATATTTCGTGACTGTTTTCTTTCTTTATTCCATAATTTGGCGTACACTTTTAGATTCCTTTCGAGTTAGGGTTTTGGAAATAGGTTTATTGAAAGAATCTGTTCACATTCTAGGCTCTAAGGACCTCCTCAGTAGATTATGAATCAAGGAAATGAACACCATACAGGAATATTTAATCACAAAAGAAAGAACATGGCCCCTAAAACTAGTTACAAATCATATACTCTGCTCGAGTTGAAAAGGAAGCCAAGCAACATTAGCTTTTAGGCGACATTCTTACAACACCGAATTGACTGAGAAGAAAATATTAAATTTATTTACCTGGTGGCTTTGCGTTCAACTTCCGTGAAATGTAGTACAAAGTGCTCATATGCTCTGGTTTCGTGAAAGAAACAATCTATATCACAAAAACAAATTAATTGATCCAAGATAACCTTGAGCATGGACCACGGAATAGAAACAGTCTACCTATCGTGGATTGAACAAAGAGTTTAGTACGGGATTAATAGAAGAGGCCGTATTAACTGCAGAAGACCGGAGTGGAAAATGGAAAATGGTTTGAATATAAACACCAAGATTAGGAAACATCCAAATAAATGACTTTCGTTTATTTCCTTTTGTTTTCTTCTTTGACTTATTTCTGTCTTTTCTTTATTCTTTTTCATTTTACTTTCTTTTTATTTAAATGTCATTCATTTTTTCACTCGGCGCTTCTCCTCTTTTTCCTGCCTCGAGACTTTATTAGCTTTTTTTCAATATTCCAATTCATCTTTGTTCTCCACAAAAGTTTCCATTCATCTATCAACTTTATTTTATTCATATCACTCTACTTAATATGCGCCTCACACACACGTATATATATATATATATATATATATATATATATATATATATATATATATATATATATATATATATATATATATATATATATATATATGTATATATATGTAATTATTTTCCGTTTCATCGTTCTCTCGAGGTTATTATAACGTCTGTTCCGGATACTGGACGTACTGACATTTTTCGAAGTCGCTCATTATATCGAAAATTAAGGCTTGACAATTGCAATCTCTACCTTCTTCGTCATTTGTGCTTCCATATTGAACTTAATGCTTTTACATACCAAATGTATTTCACTATATCATTCTTGCATACCTTAAGACGCTCATGCGCATAAAGACGCTCAGAGAGCCAAACCAGTTTTAGTTATCGGTTAAAATTATATTTGAAAAGTATGTAATGAACATGCCCACGAGCGTAGAAACACACATATGTATATACATACGTAATTTTACACGAAGTTATTCCTTGAAATTTTAGATAAAATATTTATTGTATAATAATGTTCTATCTCTATGATACTATTCTCTACCGAATACTATTTATTAAAATATAATATTTGATGTGAAATGTAGATTGTTTCTTATTTATTGTTATGGTAACGAATATAAATATGGTGTATCATATGATTATCTACTCCATGATTTGTAAAATAAATATTTAGAATCATTTTTATGTAATGAATGATGACAATATCTTCATGTATTTTTAAGATTAAATTCTTTTTGTTCTGAACGGATGTAAATTAATGGTAGCCATTTGCGTAAAATGGCCTGAGTTTTGAATTCTTAAATAAATAACAAGTTTTCAAGTTGGAGGCTTTATATTTAGTCATAAAACTTATTTGAAAGATAAAAAAATGGTCAAGAATTTCATCGTTTGCAAAATGGAAAAATACAATGGAAAAATGTTCAACAGAAACACCAAAGTTTGCAAAGGTTCATTACAGATCCAGATGTCTGTTTGGTAAGGGTAAAATTAAGAGATTTATCGAAACGATCAATTACTAATGAAGGCAGCTGGATATAGGGTATACTTCCACTAAAATCTCAGTATATTTAAACTTGCGGTACCATAAAAGGTATCCGATTCATAGAGTGATGTCATCGCTCACAAATTCTTTTGTGGTATGTTACATTTCAAAAAGAAAACTCCAAACTGCTCTTCTTTATTCCACTGGGTCCGTGATCAAAATATATTGCACATTTGTACCTGAAAACAGAAAGTTTCTTTAATGAATACATGATAATATAAAATAACGAAAATACAATAATTCTTCCCTGCCAATCCATAAACGGCAATTATATACATACGTATGTAACTGTTTGTAAGGTTAGTTTTGAAAAAATTAAGGTCGAATTCATGTTATATATTAATGCAATCAAATGCATACATTGTGGAAACAAAATAAGCACACACCATTCCGCCCCCGCTTGAAAATATCCATTACAGTAAATGTAAAGATTTTCATTGCTAAAGTTATTTAATCTGAGAAAGCATCCTAAGTTTCGACTTGTTGTTGCTATTTTATTATAGAGATGAACCATGAATTAACAGAGGGCAAAATAGGCAACTGTCTGAGTATGAACCCTGTCAAGTGCATATGAATAGCTGGACATAACATAGGGTTATAAAGATAGGTATTAACTAAGATAGATCGATAGTATTATGGATTCTGGGGGGGGGGGAATCCTGCTCAAATAAATAAACAACGCCAGTAATTGAAATAGTAAAATAAGTGTATTGAACGTAAGAATACAAACTTGAAATGAGGATTAGTAGTCCTGGAATGCGGTTTAGTAGAAAGTAGATGTACAAGTCTCTGTAAGTGAAGCCGTAGTTATCTCTCTCTCTATCACTCTCTCTCTATCACTCTCTCTCTCTCTGTGGACTCTACGTATCTCAACCTTATCTCAACGTATCTCCTTGTGAACACCCTGTGTACTCTCAACTTATTTCCACTCTGTCAGAATAAGTATACTTTAGACGAGTCCATCTTGTGTAAAAAGGAGAGAGCCCCACAACAGATAGATAGATAGATAGATAGATAGATAGATAGATAGATAGATAGATAGATAGATAGATAGATAGATATAGGAAACGTGATATAGAACGACAAAAAAAGAACAATCAAGAGAAGGAAAGCTGCATTCCAATAAACACAGGTATTTTCTGCGTTTAATTTCTAATAAGCTTAATTAATTGCAACTTCGGAAATTATACAAATATTAAAGTCATCACAACAGGCACAGGTAAATATCTATAGCAAAATTAGGAGAATTAGTTTAATACATAGATATGTACTAGGACAGTACACACACACACACACATATATATATATATATATATATATATATATATACACATATATATATATATATTTATATATACATATATATATATATATATATGTGTGTGTGTGTGCGTGTGTGTGTGTGTGTGTGTGTGTGCGTGTAATGTCTATGGACCCACAAAGCGAGTATGAACATCACTGACAGTCCAGTCCATCAGTTAAAATCCACCACACACGAACTACTGCATTCATTTCTTGTGTGAACGGCAGTGGCTCCTAAAGCCAACCGTCGATCTGCATTTCTTGTGACATCAAATCATTTCCGGGTGGTGGAAGTTCACTTAGATCATCATCACTTCCACTGTGCCTTTTCATATGCCTTGACAGGCCTTAACTAGACTTACACACCCTAATACAGGTCGACATTCAAAGGATGCTATTACGAAATTGTCATACACATTAGACTGTTGGTGTTGGTGTGATATCTGGTGACTAAGCAAACCCAACCTGAACAGACATATACGATTGCATTGGGAACATGGGCAGGTTCGCACCTCATGGCAATTCAGAGAACCACTCTCTTCAGTTCTGCATATTTTTCTGATGCCTCATGGAAGATCTTGATGCCATCAGCAATACCAGCTCTCCAAGAAACCCCCGTTATTAGCTAGAGTCTCCCAGTTATTCAGACCAATATTGCACTTGTATAGTGACTCATTAAGGCAATCTTTGTAACGAAGTTTCGGCTTGTGCTGCGGTCTTTTTCCCATTTCCACTTCCCCAGGGATTAATTGTTTTGGATTCTGTCATCAGCCATATGGATAACATGGCCCGTCCATCGCAATCTAAATTTGTGTATAAGTGCTTCCACAGAGAGTGAACTGGCCTTTTGTAGAACAAAAGTATCAGCGGCGGGCGGTGACATCCAGTGGGTTTCAAGCAGAGGCCGAAGATATCGTTGATGAAAACGTTCCAGTATCTTCAGTTGTCTGCGATAGACTAACCATGTCTCATATTGATATAGCAGAGAAGATATAATGCAGGCAGTATATATTTTAATTATAGTCTGTTTTTATGCACTTGTTACTCCAAACACTGACTTTGATTACTGCAAATGCGTAGGAAGCCTTCTTAATCCGTAATCCGTCATCGTCAAGAGAGAATTGCCGGTTGAGGGTGCTACCAAGGTTTACAAATTTGCCTACTACCATTTAGTCGACTACCATCAACATAAATTGATGGCTCTATATACTGAATTCCTCGGGCAGGTTGATACATCACTACTGTATTGTCAAGGCTGATGGACTGTCCAAAATCCTTACATGACTCTGGTATTCCCCGAACGCATCAAGCAGTATAATTGCAAAATATATAGAAAACAGGGTAGGAAACAGATCTCCCTGCTTGACTCCATTTTCAACCTTGATGGGCCACGTAGGCATACTCCAAAACTGACAGAGACTACCATCATGGAAGGACCTCAGAATCTTGAGAAAATGTGGGGGGAAATCCCAATTTAGAGAGTATTTTCCAGAGAACAGAACTAGAAATATTTAACATACGTCCATTTGTTGTTCACAGATCTTTTCCAGGATTTGTCGTGCTGTGAAAATCATATCTGCAGTCCCGTTGTTTTGGCGGAAAACCACATTGTGACTCAGGCAGTATATTGATAACTATTCTCTGGTTTAATCTTAATAGGTGAACACAGGCTAAGATCTTACCTGCGGAAGAAAGGACAGCAATCCCTCTATAATTACCACATAATTCCCGGGCACCTTTACTCTTATATATAGCTATCATTGTTGCATCACTCAAATCTTTTCGTACTTCTCCATCTATCCAAATCTTTACAATAAGATCAAGCATATGTTGACTTAAATGTGTTCCACCGTAGCGGCATATCTCAGTAGGAAGGTCATCAACCCCAACAGCCCTGCCCATATTTAATCCGTCCATGCGACGGAGAATGTCGCTGAGCGATGGTTGGCTGTCAAATTCTACCACTATGGGTCGTTGGGGTATTTTCTCGAGAACCTAAGAGTCCGCATTGGAAGGCCTATTCAGTAGCCTATTTAAGTGTTTCTTCCATCTTTCGGCCATGCCATCCATGCCTGTGAGGAAATTATTGCCGTTCTCTGACCCGAGACGAACTATCTGGGGACAAATAGTTGTTTCATCAAGTCGTACATCTGCTTGGTATTATTTAAATTCGCTGCATTCTGTATTTCATCTGCTAGATCTGACCACCCTTTTTCCTGCATAGTTCGAAGAGCACATTGTGCATCTGCTTTTGTTTCTTTAAACTCCTTGCACAGTTTAATGTGTTGTTCTTTGGACAGGCCTTTTTGCAACATCAAACTTCGTATCTGATTCATTCTTGCAATGATCTCCTTGATACCATCTTCATTTTCATCAAACTAGTGTTGTTTTAGTGATTCCTGGGTTTCCAGATAGTGCAGTTTCGCGACATCCAGACATGCAGGAGGCTTTCCATTGTTTTGTCTAGATGCTGGTTTAAGAACAAAATTCATCTTGGCCCTCATTAGGGCATGATCTGTCCAACAATCCCCAACACGCAGAGATCTAACAATATGGACATCGTGCATATCTCACTTGCGGACGATGCCATAATCAATGAGATGCCATTGGTGTGAACGGGAATGCGTCCACGTAGTAACAGGATCTCTCCTGTGATTAAATTGAGTGCCGAAGATGAAAAGACTCAGAGAAAAAGTTCGAGAAGCATTAAACCATTGGTGTTGATTTTCCAGACGCCATATTTACCCAATCCAGGTATTCCAATGCGCACCCATTAGGGCGTTGAATTCACTGATGAGGACAATCTCGTCATCTTTTGGAATCATGTATAGTATACCTCTCAAGGACTCATAGAACTGAGCCTTTTAAATGTCGGTACTGTCCATTGTTAAAGCGTAGGCACTAATGATTCTAGTGTATCGTAATCCATTGAGATGTAGGTGAAGGGTCAGTAAACGTTCACTGACTCCTTTAGGAAGTTCAGCAAGCTTTAACACAAGTGTGCTACTTACAGCAAAACCCACACCCCTACTCTATCATCTTCAGCGCACTTTCCCTTCCATAATAAAGTGTAGTCAACCTACAACTTCTTGAGGTTGACCATCACCAGCTAAACGAATTTCCGAGAGAAACGCTACATCTATAGAATATCTTTCTAGCTCTCTAGACATCAGAGCTGTTCTGCGTTCAGGGGGAGATCCCGAAGGATTATCTATGAGAGTCCGTACGTAAGATAGATTCAGTTTCCTCCTTAGTTACTTTTAGTTTTTTTCGACCGCAAAACAGATACCCTCCAGCCGGGCTATACTGGCCAGATGAATAAAACGGGCAATTTGGGGTCACAGTTCCTAGACCCTTCCGGTGATCTTCTGGTGAGGAGTGCTATCCTTAAAACGGTTGCTCAGACATCCCTGGAAAAACCGAAAGCCAGCCCTGTCTCAAAGAAGGGTAGCCAGCGACTTTACATCTATCCAGAGGCCGCCAAATGTGCAAGTCAGCAGCTACACACTTCCAGGCCGTTAGACGTGTCGCTGCAGCGCCATCGTACTTGTATTGAAAAAAATATAAATAAATAGCATATTGTCAGTAACGCCCGTGCGGGATTTACGACCGGATACAGTTTGCACAGTACTACAGAACCCTCACCAAAACAAACACATTGCCCAAAGACAAACAGTTGCAAGATATCTAGTGTTGCCATGAGGCAGGTTTTCCATCAGAGTCTCCTTCTCCTAGGAGACTGCCACAAGGCTTGGGAGCTCCAACCATCAGTTAGCTAACCACTGGTCTGAATACCGGTCAAAATATTTCTATTGTCTCGCTAGATGGTTGCTGACCTCTCAAAGATAGATAGATAGATAGATAGATAGATAGATAGATAGATAGATAGATAGCCCATTGACAGGCATGTTTTTGTCCTTCATGGATTCTAGCCACCCTCTTGAACAGGTAGACATGGTGGGGGAACAGGTTTAGTAGCATCCTATCAGAATGACCTG